>OY720431.1:42326634-42684944 GCA_963082735.1 Pocota personata
CACCCTGTATTTCAAAAAGAAACAAATTAGCTCTGTTATGTTCTTTACAGATTCTGCTATATATCTATATATTTATATATCAACCACAGACATCTGAAAGGATGCGGAAAAATACTTAAGGTTAGGTTAGGGTAGCTGTCGTTACCTGTGTGCAGAGACACTTAGACCAAAGAAGGTCCATTGTGATACCATCGCATCTATCTAACTATATGAAGAGGTAATTGAACCAACTGGAGCTTCTTATGAAGGAGGAGATACTTCGGACGTCAATCTTTGCCGGGTCACCTTTTTTCTCACAGAGAAGAGCCCCCAGATGGAGCAGTCTTTTTTGAATAAAGAAAGTGGAGGATCTTACTCCTCCTCACTCCTGCAACTCGTTTGAAAAGAGGTTACCCTTTTAGCTTGTATACATACTAAAGGGTGACCAGATAGCAATGATAGTTTTTCCAATTGTTATGTTTAAGCAGCTGTCAAAGATACCAATGACACCCAACTGCCAAAATATTCAGCAAGGTTTGTCATTTCATTATGCATCGTTTGACGCTTCCCGAATGTGTAGAAATTATTAAAAAATATTATCGAAATTCCGGCTCAGTTGTAAATACACAACGTGAATTTCGTCGTGAGGTCGGTCGTCATCATGGCTTCACTGCGCAGGCAATTCGTCGCACAGTGGAAAAGTTTGAGCATGGGTACACGCTTTTGGTTCTTAAGCAACCAACCAGATAGAGATCGGTGCGAAGTGAAGAAAACAAAGCCGCCGTAGCGGCTAGTATCGAAGAAGACCCAGAAATGACATCGCCAGAGAGTCAACCAGGCTTATTTTGCGGTTGGATTTGGGCCTACATCCGTATAAGATTGTGTTGACGCAAGAATTGAACGACCATAGACAACTCCGTGAGTTCGCTTACTGGGCGCTGGGAATGTTGGTCGGAGATCCGGATTTTGGTCAAAAAATCATCTTCTCGGACGAGGCCCATTTTTGTCAACAAGCAAAATTTCCATTATTGGAGCGACTGCAATCCACAAGTGATCGACCAAGCATCAATGCATCCACAAAGATTGATTGTTTGGTGCGATTTATGGGCACGGCGGCATCATCGGACCATATTTCTTTTAAAATGAGGAAGGAGACACCGTTACTGTCAATGGTCCTCGGTATAGAGTGATGTTAACCGACTTTCTGTGGCCAGAGCTCGACAACGCCGATATATTCGAGCTATGGTTCCAACAAAATGGAGCTACATAAAATAAATATAAGTGGCGCAACGCTCGAAGTGGTGAAGGAGAAATTTGGCGACTGGGTCATCTCATTGCGAGTATTCATCAATTGGCAGCCATGATCGCGACTTGACACCCCTCGATTATTTTCTCTGAGGCCACGTCAAGTCCTTAGTCTACGCAAACAAGCCAATCACTTTGGATGAGCTCGAGGCCAACATTTGAGACGATATTGACGGAATAACGCCACACATATTGGACCGAGTCATCAAAAATTGGATCGACTGCTTGAAGCACTTCCAGCGAAGCCGAGGCGGCCATTTAAATGATGTCTTATTCCATACATAATGACATGAATGTAGCTTCAAAATAAAGTTAGAATTAATACCGTTGTCGTTTTATTTAAATTTCTTTTCCTATCGTTCTTATCTGGTCACCCTATATAATTATTTATGAAGTTTTGATCTAGCTTTGGCCAGATCTGTCTAGATACTTGACACGTCGTTAAAGTTTCCAATCCGTGGTTATCTTTGTTAATTCCATCCAGTATGAGTAAATGATTACATTAGCGAGAGGCATACCAACATTTTGCCTTTCCGGCAGAATCCTGAGAGTTGTACCTTTTCTAGATATCTCTTACCTCAAATACAGCCAGCTTTATTTTGGTTTTCTGTTCGATCCTTTAGTCTTTTAACACGAGTAGACTAGAAGTAGGTCTGAGTCCACTAAATCCATAAACTATCAACATTTATATGAGGTTTGACAAATATTTACTGCAAAAGTCTAACATCACCGAAACAAGAACACAATTCTTCATGTACTCGTATCTGCTATAATTTTCTTTTATTATAGACCAGAATAGCCCAACAGAGTCAAATTCGGAATTAACCAAATTAATTAAAGGGCTACAAATATGTATATCTGCAACTTACTCGTACCATTACCTACATGTGCCCCAAACAAAAACATTCACTTTGCTTTGATAGAATTTGCTGACTCTAATTAATGCTTGTAATTTCAGATGTTCGAGGACCTAAGCGACACGTATCCTTTAGAATCGAAGAATTCTTCCCTCAGTGGCAGTGGGTCAGCAACTGTGGTGGAGAATGTAATGCTCTGTGATCACTACCTAGTCATTAATGTAAGTGCAAGCTCACTCTGATTACATTTGGCACTAATTGGCCGGCTTTCAGACCTTTTTACTGCTAACCCTGTTATCCACGATGACATGTGCCATTTACCAAGTGCTCCGACTCCTGCTAAAAATCATTCTACTACTCTCGGCGGGACTCTTCTACACTGGATACTCGATGTGCTATTACTCGAAGAGAGAGATTCGTTTTACGTTAGAGTAAGTATACCTTATGATGGGATATTTTGCCACATTCTTAATAACATTGAGTTTCTTTCTCCTGTGGTTGTACTTCGTACTATTTCTGGTTTGCTGCTCACTCCTAACGTTGCATGTCCTTTTGTACATCCCGCCCCAAAAGGAATGAGGAAACATTATTTCGATACATAATTGATTTAATTTTTCTATTCACCTTTATTATGGCTCTGATATTCCATAGCCATCAAACGGAAGCAACGTACAGATTGGATTTTATCTGGAAGCTGCAAGCTACTGGTAAGTTTTGTGCACTTTGTGGTATATCAGGATGGGGTTCAATCGAATGAAAACGATAATGAAATATGCTGTCCTGTTCTTTTTATTTCAATCTACTTGCAATATACTTTCTTGTGCGTATACATTTTTTAGAGGAGAAGGAGGATATGGAGCACTTGCAAGCGTACAATAGAAAACTTTTGGAGAACATCCTTCCTGTGCATGTGGCGGAACACTTTTTGAGTAGGGATAAAAATATTGACGTAAGTACATTGATGGTTGGGGAAGGTGGGAACTATGTAGGTGCACTCTAGAAGATATAGTTGCAATCCCATTACTTATAACGAATTTATTCAAATTGCACATACGAATACATGATTGGAGGAGAGTACTCGTATGTGTATAGTTGTATTCTTGTGGATCAAGGATGTGCTACATGGGTATAACATAACGAAACGTAACGTAATGGGGTTCATATATTATTACTGCATGCATCTAATGTGGAACTACGAGAATTTTCTGTTTTTTGTACAGGATCTGTACCATGAACAATGTGACAGCGTCTGTATCCTGTTCGCTTCAATTCCGAATTTCTCCGAATTCTACGTGGAATTAGAGTCGAACAATGAAGGTGTGGAATGCTTAAGACTGCTAAATGAGATTATAGCTGATTTTGACGAGCTGTTAAGTGACGAGAGATTTCGGTAAGAAGAACCTTGTTTAAATTATTATTTTTTTAAGATACATTAATATGTTTGACTTAAGAAGGCTTTAAAGATTAAAGCAAATATTTGTGTGAATAACGAGCAATTACAATATTGCGGGGTAAATAGGTACTCGTATCGCTAAAGAGATTCAGATAAATAGAAAAATTGAGTGAATGGAGAATCCTGTCAAGTTTGAATTTTGGAAATGTGAGAACTAAAATACAAGCTTCGGATCCCAATGCAATTCATGTCGGTTTTTTTTATCAAAGAGTTAGTCGACCGATTTATCAAAGAGTTGGTAGCATAGTACTTATAAGTTAGAAAGCTAACGTGAACGGTAGCAAAACGAGATGATTTTAAAAGGTGTGTTCAGTGTTCAGAAGGCCCGTTAAAAGGAGGCAACGATGCATACATGGGTATGTATTAATATCATCACAGTTCAAATAATTTATCAAAGCTGTCAAACATACTGTGGTGTGAGGTTAGGTTAGGGTATGGGATGAATTGACATATCGCGTCCACTCGGAGACCTTTAGCAGGTGTGAATATCTTCTGCGTTTGGGAAGAAAAGATATTAGAAACCTATTCTATACTACGAAATTGCTATTTGTAAGCCTCAGTATATCCGATCCGTGGTTAAGTGCGTGATAACTGAATGACAGTTTCAAGGTTCGAATTCAAGAAAACACCAATAAAAAAAGTTTTCTCACAGTCCCACCTCTCGCGAACGTCTGACAAATATCCGAGAGTAAAATTGTCATGAAAAGCTTCTCTCAATCGAAACTGCATAAAACTGTAGGTCCCAACAATCCGTGAAGCGCACAGCACGAGTGGCTGCAAGAAGCTAAGCCAGAAGAAGCTATTTGTAATCGTTCCTTTTCTGTTATGCTTAATCTAGATTCTAGTATGCGTAGGCAAGTATAGTAATTTCTGTAATTTCACAAACAATCTTGAAGAGCCGTATAATGGACAGTACCCCTAGATGCTACGTAATGGCATGTATCCTAAATCAACTTCGCGCAGCTCCTTTGAGAGTGGAGTGGACTTGAGAAAAGCTTCATATCGTAGAATGTTTATTTGTACTTCCACCTATAGGGTAAGTATTGGTTTCGTGAAAGTGTTATGCCTCGAGATTTTGATTAATAGTGTAGGGAACTCCAACAAGTTGATCTGCCAATGGTGTCTGCATGCATGGAAGGCCGACACAAAGCCTAAATGGGTAAACGGATTTTTCTCAAACTTTACATCTAGGGTCTGTGGGAACAGAATTCGAGGAGTAGTGAGAATTTGTATTTTAGTCCCAAAGTTAACAGTACTTTAGTTAAATTTAATATTTGAGTTGAGCTGAACATGCGTCACTAAATGACGTATCAGGTTTTTGAAAAAAATGCGTATACGAGTAAACGTATAAGTATTTTACTTACTAACGAACTTTTTAAAATTAATAACTTCTGGGGTATGACTCGAACGAACAAACTTATTTATAATGAACATCTAAGCAATATTTGACGTACCTAATTTTGAAAGTCTTTTTTTTACAGTACTGGGTTACGTCCCACATAATAGAGACAAAATTGGCTCTATTGCACGAAAAGTTCCCCAAATTTCTGTCCCATGTTGAGCCAGTCTCCTCGTGGCCGCAGTATTATCCCAGTTGGTGCTACAAGACCAGGGAATCGACGACAAAATTCACGTTGTCAAAACCACGGACCGATTATTTCTCAAAAATATTGTCACAATTATCCCTCGTTTTTGAAGAGCATAGCAACTCATTGCTTGCCTACGTATATTCTGCTTATGTTTATGTCAGTAAGATGCTAAAAATGAGAGCATCTTCCGATAGGGTGATTACTTTTGCGCCACCTTATAAATCCTGAGCTTCATCGAAAAATCATCTTCAGGCTTTGTCAATAAGCAAAATATGCATTATTAGACAGCAACAAACCCGCATGTGCTCCAAGAGACTCCATTGCATCCACAAAAAGTGACCGTGTGGTGTGGATTTCATGCCGGAGGTAGCGGTGTAATTGGACCGTATTTTTTCGTCGATGAAAATGATTGAAGACTATTTTTCACCTGAATTGGATGGACTTGACATTAGTCGTGGTTCTAACAAGATGGTGCCATATGCTACACATCTGGTCAGACAATTGATCTGTTGAAGGGGAAGTGGTCCGGTCGAATGACCATGGTCGCTCATGCGATTTAACGCGGATGGATTTCTTTTTTTGGGGTTACGTTAAGTCGTTGGCTTATGCCAACAAGCTAGGAATGTTAAAGGAGCTCAGGAACAATATCGAACGCGAAATTGCCAACATTCCGGCCGATATGTGTGTAAGAGTGGAGGAAAATTGGCTCTAAGGAATCGATCCCTGCAAACGTGCTTGCGGTGGTCATATGAACAAGATCGAATTCCAAACTTAATTCTAATATGTGTTCTATACTTATAATAAATTTCAGCCCGATATCTTAATTATTCTGTGTTTTATTTAAATACAACATTGTTATGTCCTTATTAAAAAACCCTTTATATACAAGTACTTGTATTTAATTTTGGGGTCTGCCTTCGAAAAAATTAGAGTGGCAGTTCTCACCTAACGGTCAGTTCTACGAACAAAATGATTGGCATCTTTTTTGTAATCAATCGAACTCTAATTTCGTGTACCATATCTTTAATCAAATCAAATGTTAACACTTCATGGAAGTGTATCTTGCGAAGCGACACCCGATTTTAGACGAAGTTTTTTTTTTTATTTAGGGCTGTCAAAAGAAAGTGAAATTTGGAACAGAGTTGAAATTTCTTTAACTGCAGATAGTACCAAAGTAAAATGGTGGAAAAGTCAAAGTCTATGCATACAGTATTGATATCAAATGAAAGATACCAATGCCATGATTCCAAAAATTTCATAGGTTCGTTATCTTTGCCTGATCAGGTTGCGAAAAGGATTTTCCGTACTGCTGCATCAATAACATTTAATCACAGCTATTACTATAGGTAAAAGGTTGTAACAGCAACTTGTTGCAATTAACTTAGATATTATGATTATTTTCTCAACAAAATGTAGCTGCTCTCATCACACTAAAAATCGTTTGTTTTACATCCCTAAAAAAATCACTTACGAGTATGCACCTAATTATGAACATCAAATTGACTAAAATAAGAATATCTTTTTTTTTGCAGATACATAGAGAAGATCAAAAGTACTGGAGCCACGTACATGGCCGCATCCGGACTAACAGCTAATACGTGCGATATGGAAAACTTTCGTCATGTCACTGCCATGGCAGACTATGCGCTGCTACTGTTCGATAAAATCGACGATCTAAATAAGCATTCATTTAACAATTTTCGGATGAGAATAGGTAAGCCAAACATAACAGCCAAACCAACACACAATCTATATTTGGCAACAAACCGCATATCTAATTATCTTAATTAACATTTGCATGTCAATGATGGGTTAATGGTTTTAGGTATTAATATTGGTCCGGTAGTTGCGGGCGTAATTGGTGCCAGAAAACCGCAATACGATATTTGGGGCAATGCTGTTAATGTTGCCTCCCGCATGGACTCAACTGGTCTAATTGATCACATACAGGTAATTCAATTAGATGTTTGGATTGTAAGACAATTTTTCCCATTGTTTCATTAAATGCATGGGTATCTGTATATGGTTACTAGAATTTGCTATTGTCAAGAAAGATCCTTGGCATGACTCCTCACCACTCGTAGTACGAGTATACGTATTCATATGTTTTGAATGTTGTCACAAGAGATGTCTTCTTATCTAGCTTCTGGGGAATAATGATGGGTTGAAGAGAGATTTCCCTTTGAATGGACAAAGTTATTTGATATCATGGGTCATAGAAATTTTTAATGAAAGTCATTTACACAACAAGGAGTGTGCTATTCCAATGAGAATGGAATTTGTAGCTTCCGAGAAATGTGGGCGAACTTCTCCAGCAAATGAAAGATAAATAACACCAGAGGAGATGTTTATGAATTTCTGTAATTCGAGGGCAATTTGAGTAATGAAACACAAGGAATGCTGTCAAATAAAGCACATGTCCTTTGCACAATTCATGGGTTTGAACTTTTGTTGTCTGTTGTTCTTTTGTTTAAATCACATAAACTTTTATTAGAATGCACCAGATAAAGATTTTTCTTTTTTTTTCTTGGACATTCTGCCACTCAAATGTTAAAATTTAACGGCAATGTCATGACAACTTTGACTATATTATTTAATTTCTGAATCTTTGAAGAAAACAAAGATATGATTGAATATGAGGATGAGAATGAAGATAAGGAGGGGTGTTTGACTTGATATTTACAACGGTGTCATTATTCGAACTTAAAGCGGAGTCTAAGTAGACAAAATTCTTAATTACCTCAAAATTGTAGCTGTCAATTGTGACATTATGTCCAGGCCACCAATATTGAAGGTGATGGCGGAATGCATTTTGTTTTGCCCTCGTTAACCGCTAACACCCATTTGCGCTGCTTCTATTTCAATACTCACAAAAGCACCACTGGCAGCCAGCTGCGTTCTTTTAATTATGTAGGAACTTTTGGAAGAATTTTATACAGTCCTTTCAAGTATGATGCTAAACAATTCATATGATAGCTCTTCGCTTTGTTGACCTTAATGGAGCAGCGTGCATTCTTGTCGTAGTCACCCTGTACACCCGAAAGAGGTTGACAAAGTTTCTATAAACGCTACCAAAATGACACTTGATCGGCAAAGTCTCTGATAGTCTCTTGCGATTGAAAGCGCTCGGTGTTAAATCAACGCACAGTATTTGTGGTGTTTGGGATATCCACACACTTATCTCGGGAGCAACAAGGTAGTGATGTGATCCGAGTCAAGTTGATGGCTCGGAATGTGCGAAAATGCCATGGAGGAGTGCCCAACATCAATCGCAATGCGATCAATTTTGTAATTAGTTAGTTAGTTTGAAGAGCGCTCAGTGCTTTACAGTCATATTTCGTCTAGCTGCAAGTCGATTAGCCTGTACCCGTTTCCGGAGGTGCTGTCATGCAGGCTGTAAGATATCCTTCCAATTTTTGCATTAAAATCGCTAAAATAAATTGTAATGTCATACAGTGGACATTGGTTGTAAGTTTTATCGAGGAGCTGATGGAAGCAATCTTTGTTCACGTCGTCCTTATTTTGATTTGGGGTCTGAATTCATATTAGACTAATGTTGCTGAATTTTGGCATAATGCGGATCATCATCATTTATTCGCCCACATACTTGAAGCTCAAGACTTTTTGTCAAATCTGTCTTTGACGATCGATTAAAAATTCTCTCGTATTTAGACTTTCACTGGAGTTAACATTTGCACCCTTATCAAGTTGATCAATGCTAAAGACAAAATTGTATCCTAAGTTTTTCAGAAGTTATTGGGTTAAACTGACTAGTCTCTGGACGAAGATTTTTACTTTTAAATGGTAATCGCGTTAATCAGTTTAACTCACATTAATCAACTTTTCAAAAACTTAAGAAAAAATTGTTTTTGAGTGCTAATATCTCAAAAACGGTGCATTCTATTAAAACATATATTTCCCTCGAAATATTAGGTTTTTAAATTTTCTGCAAGTTGGATCGAAAATTAAATCTGCCAAGATGTCCAACTTTACCGCAAAGTTAATGAAAACCGCATTTTAATGGAAATTTTTAACAAAATAGTACGTTCTAAGCAAACAAAATTTCTTCTGATATTTTAGGTTTTCAAATTCACTATGGAGAATCATTTTTCACTGCAAATATCTCACAAACGGTCCTATGAAAAAACAAAATGGTTGCCCTCCAAATTGTGCAACTTCTCCCGGAAGTTAATGAAAACCGTTTTCGAGTGCAAATATCTCGAAAACGGTGCAGCCTACTGCTTCGGGTTTTGAAATTCTCTACAGAGTGGCTACCAGAAATTAAATTCATGAATTCGTTGGTAAAAAAAAGGAGGAGGGACTTTTGTGCAAAAAAAACGTGTGCTGTTTAATACTTTAAAATAAATAATCCAAATGTATTTCATACATTTAAAAATCTGTTTGTTTGTTCATTTGTGAAACACAAATGTCGATATGTTTCCAGTATTTCCGACCTAAATCCAACTCAGAAATTGATGACTTACAATTCACATTTTTTCACCCAGGTAGTTGATGTAGTATTCTCCGAGGCTACCTTTGTTTTGCAAAAATCTCACATAAGTGCCATATTCAACCCCGCATATATTGCATCTATTGAAACATGAGTACAAATCATATTACATACTAATAAGTTTTCATATTTTCACCCAAAAAAATAAAATAAAAATAAAACAGGTCACCCAAGAAACATATAACATCCTCGAGAGCCGAGGTTACCTGCTAACATGTCGTGGCAATGTTAATGTAAAGGGCAAAGGTACAATGGTCACCTACTTCCTTAAGGGCAAACAACCAACGACGGTCAACAGCCCCCAACCGAATACAATTGTCGAACAAAATCCAACCGCTCTACCCAACCAGAACAGTGGTAACTCTGAGGATATATCTACCGAAGATGTTGACATGAATTCCAACATGAGTAATCTCACAGCACAACGACGGAAATCATTGTGCCGCCAGCATAATATTTCCTCTTCGTTCGGCACTACAACTTGCAGTGCGGGAATTACCCCTAGTCAATCAAATAGTTCCAGCATGACAGCCTTTGGCAGTCAACATGTGCCAAGTATAAAAGCACTCCCACTGGGCGATAGTACACCAGAATCGGCAATGAAACAATCATTTGCTCCCAAGACACAAATTACTGAACTGAAACACGACCTCATGGGAGAGAAGGCACCGCTCAAGGATTCCATTGAGAATTTGCAAATCCTTCTGAAAAATAACATAAGCCTCTCGGATCTCAGCAGTAAGCAACAGATAAGCTTACGACAAACGGAATCAACAAAAAATCTGGTCAAGAAGGAGACAGTGGTGAATTTCAAATCTGAGCGTGTAATACAATTTACAAGTTATACAACAAAATCGATTACTTCGACAATAACAACAACAACCACAGAGCGGCGGGCAAGTAAGAGTGTTGAGAATGAACATTCCAAGGATAATCATGACTCTGATGATCAACATGAGTGGACGAAACTGTTGAAATTGGATACACAAAGGAGTCCGATTAAGAATTCGCAGTCAATGTGTCCGATTGGACTGTCGACACAGGCCTATGTCATCCCGAACAGTAGGAGTTTGACGTTGATAAATACCAAAGGAGGGGGTAATTATGTTCTGCTTGATGTAACGAACACTGTAGAGTAGGAGGCTTGTTGGTTATTGTATACTATAATTTTTTTTTGTTAATTTTTTTTTAAAAAACAGAGGGATTCTAAAATTGTGTTTGTACCTTTTTCTGCAAAACTGTTGAATGGTTACTCTTGTATCAGAGATTTGGATTTTTGTCTTGGACACTGGACAGACAAACTGGTAATTTTATGTTGCAATCACCTTTAGCTAGGATACCAGAAATTCTCAAATATTGTCGACACTTCTACCTGAAAGATCAAACTCATCATATGGTACTAAATAGTAGTCCCAAAGACAGTCCACCTTTAAGAAAAAAGTAAATATTAGTAGAGCCGTATCTGATGTCCTCTGGGCATAGAATTTTTCTAAGAAGAGTCAAGTAGGAACATGATGATCGTTCTTGCAGATAAAGGCTGAATTAGAGTGGGATACTGAAACACCTATGCTAGGGCATTCGTACAATATGCATTCCGCAGTTTCTTAATCCTCGAGATAAAGTATGCATGTTCCTGCGGGACTTATTCATAATTAAAAGTATGTAGGTGTTATTGAACAGAAGACTTTAAAAATGGTGAATTGCTTTCTTTTCGAGCGAATCCCTTGCAATTTCTGAAAACAAAATTTGAAAAGTTGCGGTGGAAACTTAGTTATATGTCTCGTTATGGTCTGTTTTTGTTCGTTGAATTTGATTCAATGAAATTGGATCGTGACCAATAGAATAGTAGTATTCTAAGCTCCTTTTGCTAATGAAATTCTACGTTACATCTGAAGGCCGGTGGTTGAACTTAATGTAACTGCAACGATAACAATTTCTGGATGGACAACTCGAAAAGTTACCCTAAGCGACTTCCTGATCAGTGCGAATATCAGACATTCACGTATTAAGTGGCTCAACTGTTTTGGTTTTTTGAAATCTTCAGATACTCTTTTAATGAGAAAATTTCCTGTCAAGTCTTGGAATGTTCAAACTCTGTTAGTCGCCATATGTAAGCACATTGTTGGTTTTGAAGTCTATGATCTTGGTCTGCTCTTGCTAAGCAGGTATGAATATGGATAGATGGGTGCCATGTGGCATTAGTCATCGCTAGTCGCTTAGTTGGAATCACTTAGATATCATTCTCCAACTGATAAAAGGGTTCGCTTTTAGCTAAAGCGGAACATTCGCTTCGTCTCTGTGGGTCTTCCAATTCTGAATTTCACCTAGATGCTTTGCTTAAGTAGGGAAGGCGCAATGCCAAGTTAGTATACCATCCCTATGGTTAAGTTTAACGAGAGGCATGTGTCTCTTCGTGTTTTTAGAGGTCAGTGCATGTTTTCCCTTCTGATGACTTGTAGTAGATTTTCTTATTTACAGAATTCTCTCAAACGAAGAGATTCATTTCGATTCGTCCAGTCTTTTGTTGCCCTGAATATATCATTATCAGTTTCAAGGAATCAGTTGATTCCAAGGACTTCGCCAGATCCCATACTGCTCTTGAATCCAGCACTAGGTCCGCTTTTAATGTTTATCCAGTTGTTTTTGTCGTTAATCTCCTGTCAATGAAGGGGCTGAGGTCAGACAGTCGGTTTTTGTAGGATTGCCCGTAGCTCCATCAAGATGTAAAATTACATGGTGTGGCGAGAACCAATTTAGCTTTAAGTACTGTATTAGCCACCCTATCGCTGCAGAAAATATTCAAAGGGATGATATTAAGCATAGTCTTCATTGTCACTCCGGGTGTCGAGCCTGTTACCTCAATGTCTTATGGATTTGTGTCAAATTAGAATGATATTATTACTTCCCACAAGCATTCTACCATACAAAGGGCATTGGAATCAGAGCCCAGGGCTTGGTTCTGTTTACCTTGTTGGATAGTTGAAATTAACTTGTTTTTGCCATCATCAAATGGTACGCTACGCTGCATTTTTTCATCCTCCTAACTACTGTGAAGTTACCAGAGTTAAAATTAGCATTAGTACGTGAAAATTTCTCTTTACGATACAAGTTATACCTATGACATTGTCACAGTTATTGTTGCATCTGTACCCAGACCGGGTATGTTTGAGAAGCTTGAGTGTAGCTTCACCTGCTTGATCTTCAGCAATGGTTCCGGTGTCTCAGCCATGGAAATGAGCAACCAATTGGCACTTACCACTTCTCACTTTCCAGTTCATGAAGGCAGTACAAGGTTTCAGAGATATCAAAAACTCAACAATCTTATTTTTGTTCCCTTTTTAGCCAGCTTTCTCATAGAACTGAAAGGTATTTCCCCCGGTGGTATAGCTCTTAACGCAGAGCTTTATATCGTTTATTGTTTTTTTCGCGAAGTCATATGAAAATTGGTCTTTACAGTCTTGTATGACGAATTGAGCTCGAATTCTAACGAATATGGTAGAGCCCTTTCGATCAGCTAGTTCTTTTCAAATAAATATTTATGTTCATACTTTAGGTATAGATCGCCCGGAATGCACTGTTTGTCATCTTTATGAGTGACCCTGACTGTTCGGTTGACCCAATTTAGCTCCGTGGCTATTAGCTCTACCTTATATGCTCAAAACGTGTATGCTCACAGTTAACGGTTCGCTGGCATCTTTGAATAACTCTGCTGATATGCCATCTTATCATTCCAATAGGATCCGAGATTTTATGTACATATTTGGAGGTTGAATACTGGATACTTACTCTTTGTACCTGCCTTTCATTACCATTGACCCTATTTCCTTCTTCTATTTTACCCCATGAACCCTCTGTTAAGATCATTTCCCTACAGTGGTTCTGTGTTTCATGTGCCTAGTGGTCATTTTGATTTTTAACGTTCCGCGTCAAAATGTTAAAACAGAAAGCTAATCCTTTTAATACCGTGTCTGTCTGACGTTTGTAGGCTGCCACACACTTGTTGTTGTTACCTGATACTACCATAGCAAGAAATATATTTAAACCTAAAATATACATCTCTACATTCGATGCTTACGATTAATATTCTTTTACTCTTACAAGTTACTTGAGTTGAGAATAGTTTTATACAAACAAAACTGTTTTTTTTTCATTTGTTCTTTCTTTTTTTATAATTTCTTATAATTTTCTTACATTTTGTTTATAATTGAAAGTAGTATTAAAAAAAAATGATTGTAGTGATAAAATAAAATTAACTCCATTCTTTGCTTATAGCTATGTATATCTAGATCTTCTGCTTCCAAAATATGCTATACTATCATATATTCTTTATAAATAAGGTTTCACCAACAATGTATAAGCAAAATGAGTAATTTAGTTATAATTTAAAAAAAGTAAAAATACTATGTACCAATCATTTGAGCCAATTTAAAAGAATTTATTACGATTACAGGGTATGTAGAAAAACGTTAGCTAATTAGGTTCTATTTAAATTAAATTTGATTACTTTATCTCAACGAATAGATATATTGTTTATTTTATCTAACATATGTTATGTATTACTGTCAGTTTATTACGGTATACGCTAAACTACTATATAGTTCTTATAAAACTTTAAAAAAAAGTTATAAAGAAAACTTATTCTTGTTAATTGCTTTCATCCGTCTTCGTGTACAAAAAAAAATGCACAAATGTCTGTTATATATCTGTGATTGCTGCGATCAATTCAATTTCACATCTTCTATATAAAAAAAAGGATATTCTACTTAGCAATGTATAGTATTATAGTTTTAATACAAAACAAAAATAATTGTTAAATTGTCAATGTGAAAGAAAATTCTAACTTAGCACCTTAGGTAAAAAAATATATATATACATATATAATCTATTATTTTGTACAAATGTTTGAACAAAATTTGTTATAATTTAAAAAATATATATATACATATATGCATGTTCATATAATGCAGTTAAAAAATTATAAATTGTTAAAAAAAAAAAATACAAAAAAGAAAATAATAACTGAACCACAACTGTAATAAGTGAAACGAATTACATAATTAGTATTAAAAATGTTTTAAATGTAAATGTTTATGCTAAGCTGTTTACTGTAAATTTGTATAAAAGATGAAATGAATAAAAAAAATATTATAAACAAATTTAAAAATTAAAAAAAAATCTTGTTTTATTTGAATATTGTATATATTGGATATAAAATCACTAAGTGGTGGGTATGAAATCATGGACAATATCGGTAAAGTTAGTCTAGATTTTATTTTTATTTCAGTTTGGAAGAGTAGCAATAGAGTCAGCAAAATACGGTGTCATCGTTTATTATTGGAATTATATGAGTCGCACCTATTTGTTATTCTTAATCGCGGGTTCTTTCGGGTTATAGCAATGAATGATTGAAAGTTTTCTGTCCCTACTCTGAAATCATGCCGGCAATACTCCGTCACTCTAAAGCCGCATTTCCCAAACTGTATCCCGCGTAAAGATCGGAAATAAATATCAAGATTCCATCAGGCTAGTTAATCTAGCCCTTCCGAAACTTCTTGGAACTTTGTCCCTTTAAGAACGACACGATTTCCCGGATTCCAAAATCCCGGAAAAAAAAATTTTAAATTTCAGAAATCCCGGAAACCAAAATATTATATTTTATTGGTGGCCAGAAATTATTGAAAATTGATATTAAAATCTTTAAGATAAGCATTTAGCGTTCTTAAAAGATCGTTTGCGAAATTCGCTTATTACCCTAAACCTCTACCACCACTTTTCTACCCCACTTTACCATCCTTCACGACGAGGGTAACCATACAGAAAAATGAAAATACTCAATTGGTTAAGTTCACTATATGATCACTTTTTCGTGATTCTCATGATTTTATGTACGAATGTATGTGATTTGTTATTAGTTATTTGCGGATGCGTATTTTTATTTTAAGGAAATAAATTTAAAGAGGGTAAAAACTATTATTTGGTTCTATTAAGAGATATTTAGAATGGATTTTGATGACTGGGGCTTTGGAAATACCGAATGCCATTGCGATTGGTATTGCAAATCATTATATTTTCCGTAGAGGATAGGGTATATGTCGCTGCGTGCTAGGAGAGTGTTGTGGAGCATGTATTCCAATCGCAACGATATAGTTTATCTGTTTCCATATATCAAAGTGATATTTTTTACATCAGCAAAACATTTATTTCAGAATAAATCTTTCCGTAATCGGCTCCCAGAAATTACTTCATTGGTAAATGTCCCCGATTTTTTTGGAAATATTTTCCAGAAACTATTATTTTCAGGCTTGTATTTTAGAAGAATGAAAAGTATATATACAAGTTTGGTTACGCGCCCGGTGTATGAGTCGAAGAGATGTCACATTGTGTGAAATCCTTGTATCCTGCTAAGCGCGCCACCAAAGTACTGTTAAGATATATTAGTCCGCAAGACATAACTCCGAATTAAAAGTGGAAGTAATTTCGACATAACATAATAGTGGGAAATGTATAAAACAAAATTTGGGAGTACTTTCCTATGACGTGATTTCCCGGAGCCTCCAGTGTTAAATAAAGTTGATGCTACAATTATCCCTTTAAGGTACAGTTCTATCGCTCATAAAAGAACTTTTTTTAAATGAAAATGACGAGGAACAAGCTAAAATTTACGAAAGAAATGCGTTCATAAATACCAAGTTAAACCAACTCAGGGCAACTTCACTTCAGCAACACTTCTGGCAAAACTCGTGCACTATTCGCTCCAGAAAAGCCAAACATAAATAATTAAAATCCTAAATAGACAATCGTTTAAGTCTATCACATGAAAATCTGATAATAATGCACTTCATATATACTATAAGTCATTCAAATCCATAAGCATATGCTGGTATGGACTGCTTCCAAAGTGGCGATTGGCATAAATTAATTACAATGATATTGGCGAATGGGTATATTTGACAAAAAAAATGTTCTTTCCAAAATGACTAATTACTTCACTATTGTGATTTTATTCACGATTTGTTTTACAAAATTATGCCTTAAAAGATTTTTACACAAATTGCACAGAAACTCGGGATTTTGGTTTCCTGGATTTTGAGAACGGGATTTTGTAAACGGGATTTTGTGAGTTGGAATATCGTGGCCAACCGGTCCACTTTGTTCACAGCAATCATTTGAATTGTCCATTTAACAAGAAATAACTATAAACAAATAGCTAACTAGCACTTTGTTGAAATTGTAACACTTGTAGGCAATCAGTTGAAGAGAATCAAGTTATAATGTAGTGCTGTAGTTGTAACCGTCATGTATCCACATGAAACAACCACATTTCTATTGCAATTGCTGATATGAACGTGTATGTATTTAACATTGCAACAGATACAGTAGTTGTTCAGTCGGCGTTCAGGTTAAATCGAATCGTAGTGCCGTGTAGTTTATCTATAAATGTTTTTAGTGAGTGATTTTAAATTAGTTTTTGTGTTTTGTACATTAATACCACTTTTGGGATCTATTGCCGTAATAACGAATAATCTGTACGTTGCGTAGTAACTCAGAAATAATATGATACAATGGATCGCTGCTGAAGTCTGGATCTTAAAAGAGAACCGTAAAATTCTTCGTAACAGCACCCCAGTAGTTGCTGAAGAACCAACAACTTACAGGTACATACATATATCCAAACATGGCCATATGTACTAACCATAAAATAAGACTACTCATGTAACGAGATAAATTTACCAATGGCGTACAAAATTTGCTTAATTTTATGCGGAGTGTACTGCCCACCTCACACATAGTTGTGTATTTGTATGTATCTAAAGCTGTTAATTAATTGCATTGATGCCAATGCATTTCTGTGTAAATTATTTTTCATACAAGTGTTGATTGTTCATATACGAGGTGGTAAATTTACGCTGCTTTAGACGCATTTGGTAGGTAGATGGCGTCCTACTTAGTCAGTTTCCGAGTTGCTCAAACTGGCGAAGCCCATACAATCGTTGAAAACTTAGTCAAGTCATGTGGGGTGGAGCAGAACTTCCCAATTAATATTTGCCAAATAGTTCTTTACTTGGTTTGCAATATGTGGACGAGCATTGTCATGATGGAAAATAACTGATGCGTGTCTTTGGGCATATTCTGGTCATTTTTGCTTCAATGCTCGATTCAATTGTATAAATTGTTGACGGAAGCGACCCCCAGTAATCGTTTCATCAGGTTTTAGCAGTTCATAGTACACCATTCCCTACCCGAACTGTGTAGGTTCGAGCCCGGGCGGGGAACTGCAATCACAGCCACCCGAACATATAAGAGAAATGAATAAAATCTAAGTTTCTCCAACCACTACATCAAAAAGGAGTTTCTGCCTGGTAGTACAATGGACACAGCAAAATGGAGTCTAAGTGCTCCGGGATTTGGAAATTTCCTTTTTTTTTTAAAAAAAAAAACAACCTTCTGGTCCCACCAAATACACAGCATAACCTTATTTCCTTAGATATTGCGTACTGGTTGCGAGGTTAATGGCTGGCCTGGGTCTACCCATGACTTTTTGCACTTGGGATTATCGAAATAGATCCACTTTTCATCGCCTTTCGATGTATCTTTCTTTCAATTGATATGGAACCAATTTCCCTTCTTTTTGAAACTTTTCTAGGGTTTTCTTATGTTTGAGTCGAGTCTTCATCTAATAATGCAATTTTGCATCTTGGAATTTTTTCTCTGGTCTTCCACGGTCTTTGTTGTCGATGCCAAAATCACCACTTTTGCAACGAACAAACCAACGTTCATACATAAGTCCTTTGAGTTGGAGTATATTCACCTTAAACTTGCATCAACAATCGATGACTTTCAGCAGCGGTTTTCTTTGAAAATACTGTATTAGGTGCGCAACTATGTTCTCCTACTTTATTGTGAAAAATGGTTACAAATGATTCATTCAAAGTATTGCCCATCGCTGGCTACAACTTCTTTCTATCTTTCTGGCAGAGCTCGAATACCGTTACGGTAAAAGTGTTCATCTTTTGAAGCTATCCACGAATCAAGCCATTTTTTGATGTCTTCATATGAGCGGAACTGCTGATCAGCCTGACTATGGCGCAATATCTGGGGAATATGGCGGGTAGGGTAGGACTTCCCATTTGAGCGTTTCCAGGTAGGTTTTAACGGGTTTGGCAACGTGAGGCCGAGCATTGTCATGCTGTAGAATCACTTTTGAATCACAATTGAAGTCGGTACCATTCCCCAGTGATGGTTTCGTTGGGTTTCAACAGTTCATAATAAATGACACCGACCTGGTCTCACCAAATACACAGCATAATCTTCGCAGCGTAAATATTCGGCCGAGCCGACGACGTAGAAGCATGACTTAACGTCCCTTGGGTTCAAATCATAGGGAACCCAAATTCCTCTTATTGAATCATTCCAAACACATGCAATCGCTTGGAAATGGCTTGACGGGTAACTCCTAATGCTGAAGCAAGCTGTTCTTGCGTTTGGCACGGACGGTCTTCAACATCGAAATCACCGTCTTTGAAGCAACGGAACCAATCACGGCACGTTGTTTCACTTAGAGCAGCATCTCCGTAAACTTTTTGGAGCTCTCGATGTGCTTCAGCCGCCGTTTTCTTCGAATGAAAGAAGAAAATCAACACTTCCCGCAAATGACGATTATTTCGCACAAAATCAGACATTTTCACACAACCAAAAGTATATGACGCCAAAACAAAATCACTAATGTGTCAAAACAGTTTGTTTACCATATGTCTAAGCTCGGTTCATGATGTTTTGGATATGTCAAAATCGACCAGCAATTACTGTTGGTGCCATCTATTTGAGAACTTAGTTGTACACCTAATATAAAACTACCCGCAAATGGTCATTATCTAGCGCAAAATGCGACATTTTCAAGGCGGCAGAAAAAATTTTGTTTGTACACTTACAACCTATAACATATTGGATTTTATTAACATATGTTCAGCCTCCAAAATACCATATTTATTATCATTGACACAAACCATATGTAGTAGTTATGCCATCTGTTAGTTAAATTGACTTTTCATATTCACACACCATTATTTGCATTCCTAAACAACATACGAGTATTACAAGTTCTGGAAAATTTGGACTGTCCAACGTAAAACGTTGGGTGAACGGTTATTCCCAATTATCTTGCAAACGGTTGAGCTTAAGTAAAAAATTGAAAAGATCGGAAGAAAAGAGCATCAAATTTTCTATGAGACATTTAGTCTAATTTTCCGTACACAAAAAATTGGGTTTTCAAAAAAAAAAAGAAGAAAGACGAACTATAATTTTTCATTTTTCTTATGGGAACTTTTAAGTATTGCCAAAAACTGGAGAAAGGTAAATTTAGATCAACCATTTTCGAACTTGTTGAACTTATCGAAAGTTGGATTAGTCAAAACTTTGGATGCCACTGTTTTAAAGCGGTTTTGCCCTTTTCTTGATATTTTGATCTGCTATTTTTGCAAGATTTAAAACAAGTCGAATCAGTTCATTAGTTTTGTCGCCGCACCTGGACTAATGCTTTTCAACAAATTTAAAAAAAAGTTTTTTTTTTATTAGCATACAAAAAATTGTAGAATTAATCGAGCCCTTAGAAATTTATTCCAAAAATAAATAAATCTATACTTTTTTAGCCCTTCTCCATAGACAGTAATAGCCCAAAGCATGAAATCCCAAATAGATTCCTAAAATAGCCCAAAGATTTCTGTACAAATGTGCTTCATTAAAACTGTACTTGTCTAGGACATCTTGTCCGGAATGAAAGCATGGCAAATCGTCGCTCTCTTCAAAGCAGGCTGTAACAAAAAATCGATATTTAATGAGGAGATGAAAATTATACTTTATTATACACTTACTTATATTTTGTACACCAGTCCATTGTACAATAGTCATCGCTTCATTAGCGTACAACATCCAAGACATATATTGCGTCCAAAAGAATGCCACTGGAAGGGTGCTGTTAAATCAGAAATTACAAACAAATGAACGTAATCAATTTCATGGGCAGGACTAACCTAATTTTTATGAATATCCCCGACGTAATCATAAAGATATAGTCCAACGGGACGAGGTATGCCATCGCTAATGGAACCGAATTGAATGCTGTTGAAAAGAAGCACCCACATGCTGTTGCCACATTCATTACTAGAACTACACTTACAGCAGTTATAACGAAAGCAAAGAACGTTGCTCGCAGTCCAGCAATCCAATAGCAGACTACTACAAATATGAGTGGTTCTACAATCATTCCAGGGAGCTGGAGAAAATAGGCCACGGGTTAATGGAGAACAAAAATTGGTTCAGTTCACTTACCATAGCCAATATGTTCCCAATATAGTATTGTGCCGTTGAATACATTCCCGATCGAGTCTCCCTTAAAAATAATGGAAATCCTTGCGGGAATACATTCAAAATAGAGTACATTGGATGATAGGTGTTCTCAGAGATCATAACAAATAGGGCTCCTTGCACGGCCTGTACTCCCAATTGCGTCTGATCGGTAGTGCCGGCGAAACACGCTCCTATAATAATTGCTATCGCCATCTTTTGTATGAATCGAATAAGTTGTACTGTAGGATCCCGAAAAACAGCCATAGTAGCTCGTCGCCAAATCCAAAAGAACTTATTAAGCCACAATGGCGGCAGGAAAGTGTCCAATTCCGTATCAAATGGAAAGTCACCTGTCTGTGCCATGTGAAACTCCAAGTTCACCAGCATATCCCGCTGTTTAGCTGCTGAGCTGACAGCAAACAAATCACAAAGATACTGAGCTGAGCGCTGAGATGCTTGTTCGTAGCCAGGATCTGTTGCAAGAACTCCAATCAGGTAATCCGCTGGATTGTATGCTTCTGGGCAGTGATAACCATTCTCCGCGAAGAATGCTAAGGCATTCTCTGGTGAACCAGTAAAGGCAACCCGCCCATCGGCTAGCAGTAGTACGTTGTTGAACATGTTAAATAGCTGACTCGATGGTTGATGAATAGTGCAGAGAATAGTTGTGCCTTTCTTGGCCAAATCGTACAGAGTTTGAACCAATTGTTGTGCGCTGAATGAATCCAATCCAGTCGTTGGTTCGTCACAGAATAAGATTAGAGGATTATTGAGAAGTTCTACGGCGAAAGCAAGCCGCTTGCGCTCTCCACCTGAAAGGACTTTTTCGTCATCACCATATCCGATGCGAGTGTTTGCATGGCCAAGAAGACCTGTCCTTTCAAGTAAATCGGCTATGATAAGCCTACGTTCTGCCTTACGGACACGGCGGTCTAAGCGAAGATGAGCCTGTAAAGGATAATGTTTGGTGGTTTCATGGATGAAAAAGATGCATGTCTGATTTGTTACCATAAAGTTAATGTGTTCCAGGACAGTCAGTTGTCCGATAAATAAATCATCCTGATATACATACCCACTTATTCGATGCATGAACGGGCCAATACGTCTGCCATTGATAAGAATGTCACCTTGAACAATAGTTGCAGCTGAAAAGAATGAACGTATTTCACGTACGATGTATTTCTTCTATCTTGTAATCTCACCTGGCTGACGAAATGCCAAAGCAGACATAAGTGTTGTCTTCCCGGAACCACTAAAAAATTAAATTGTAGAAGGTAAACTAAATGAAACTAGTGATTTGATACGAAATAATAATCTTCAAATGTAGGCTATCTCTCACTTATCTCCAGTCATTCATCATAATGTAATCCAAACAGAATATAATTTCGGTTGACTTTTTCCCTACACTAGCAACCAATTAAAAACAGTTCATGTTCCGAAATTGAGGAGGAGATCTAAACATGTCCACTGCATACCAATGTGGTAAGTTTATAATTTTCACTGACCAAAGGCATTACCATGTAACATAGGAACTCGACCACCAGCGGATAATAGAAAGAAAGACTGGACTCTCAAACAAAAAAAGGGAACCGGAAAAGTCTGCTATTCTGTGCTATACTAAATACTAAATACTAAGGTGGCCACGGTATAGTGGGTAGTGTGTTCGCTTGTGACCCGAACTGTGCAGGTTCGAGCCCGGACGAGGAACAGCAATCACAGCCACCCGAACATATAAGAGAAACGAATAAAATCTAAGTTTCTCCAATCACTACACCAAAAAGGAGTTTCTGCCTGGTAGTACAATGGACACAGCAAAATGGAGTCTGAGTGCTACGGGATTTGGAAATTTCCTTTAAAAAAAAAAAAAAAAAAAAACACTAAATACTAAAATACTTTTAAACAGTTATGATCGCGCATAAGCCTCCCCCAGAAGTCGCCATTGTTGTTTGTTTTGTGTTACCTGTCTCCAGTTGTTTAAATAGCTTTGGATGTCATCGTGCCATCTTAATTGTGGTCTTCCAACTTATCTGTGTCTTTCGAACGGTGTCCAGTTTGTTGTTCTTATTGTCCATCTGTTGTCGCTCATCCTCATTACACGTCCCGCCCAGTCTCACTTTATTTTTTTCGATCTTTCTATTACGTCTTCCCATTTTGTTTGTTCCTTAATATTTGTGTTTGTGATCCTTTGAATCCTCGAAATTTTTAGCGTTGATCTTTTCATAGCTCTTTGGCATACTTGGCCGTTTTTGTATTTAAATTGAATGTTTGAGCACCGATCGTAGGTCATGACTGGAAGCAATGCTAAATCGAACAGGTATTTTTTTTTATTCTAATGTAGAAATTCGGCTTCAGATTCCAATATTGTTTCCAGCCGTTCGTTATTTTTCTTTCAATTTCTTGATCAGTTCTTTGAGAAAACGATAACAGCTGTCCTAGATAGATGAAGTTTTCTACATATTCAATATTTTCGGCGTCCAATTGTATTTGCGCATTTGTCGTCAGTTTTGTTTTTTCTTTGTTTATTTGAAGTCCAAATGTTGAGCATTCTTTGTTTAGGTTCTCGACCATATTCTACAATTCGGTGTGCGACGTTCCTATTATGTTGTCCCGGCTTAAGCTTTTGAAACATCCCCCTAATACAGCTGTGAATAAGGCAGGAGAGAGTGGATCCCCCTGACGGACTCCTCCCTTCAGTTGAAAAGGGTGACCAATTCTCTCTAGTTTTATATTCGCAGTGCTGCAGTGGTATAGGTTTCTGATAAGGCGAATGTACTTTGCTTGTACACCTTGTTCGTACAGCCATTTAAAATTTGTGGTATGCTCTAGGATGTCGAAGGCTTTGGTGACATCAACAAATCCTAAATATATCGCTTGTTGGTATTCCAGACATTTTTCGACGAGTTGGTTAAGCACCTGTAAATGGTCGGTCGTCGAGAAACCGGATCTAAAACTTGCTTGTTCGCGAGGTTGGTATTCCTCCATAGTTCTGTAGATCCTTCTTAGTAGGCGAATATTTTGTATATTGTTGATATCCTTTTTAGTAGGTGAATATTTTGTATATTATTGATATAATACTCGTACTTATTGGATAAGTATTATTGTCAATTTCGTCCATTACTGCGGTATCTTTTCAGTTGTTAAAACTTCATCAAAGATTTCTCTTAGAGGTGGTGCTGTTGCATTCGTTCCAATCTTTAGTGTTTCGGCTTTGATTTCATCATTTCCCGCGCATTTATCGTTTTTTAATTCGTTTATGGATTTTTCAATTCCTTCATTTAGGAATAGTGGGATGCTGTCGTCATTAACTGAAACCGGTATTTCGTATTCGGTTGTCCTGTTCGATAGTGAGGATGTGTACAGTTCTTCAAAAATGTTTGTTGCTGTTTCGACTATCGATTTTCAATTTCTAATATCCTTTCCGTTTCTTTTAATGGCGGTCATCCAATCTTTTCCCTCATTTAGGCTTTGTTTTACTTTTCTTATGGATTTAGTATCTTCTATAATTTATTTAATGAATGTATCGTTGTATCTATTCTAATCAAATCATTCGATATTTTTTAAAATAGTCTTCATATTTTGATATGCCACGGTTTTATATATAAGTCTAATATTGTTGGATACAGATTTAGACAAAATCGCCCCAGTCTTTTCCGAGAATAAGACAATTTTCAAAAATCGGTCAGTAAGAAAAGTACAGTTATACGATTTTTTTTTTTTTTTTGCAGAAGCCTAATAAAGCCATTTGTAAAATACCTTTAATTTCGGGGTTAAAAATTATATACAAGGTCAAGGTGAAAAGTTCTCGACCTGACCACGTTTAAATTCAGCTACCCACTTTTTAACAGTTGACATGGAAGGAGCAGAGTCCCCGTAAACTTTGGATGAATTTCCTTAGGGGTTAACCCATCCAAAATGAAGAATTTTATCATCGCATGGTATTCAAGTTCATTTTAACGAAAAACACGCAAGACATCTACTGCAAAAACTCGTGTAAAGAAACTACTTGAGAGAACAAGTTGAAACTTGTCATACGAACTACGAGTAATGAGAAGTACACGAAGGCAGGAAACATAAATTTTTGCTTATTAGAACGCCATCTCTGCGTCAGGCCGAGAACTTTTCACCTTGCTCTCTTATATAGAATTTCCTATCGGAAGATGCTCCATGCTTCTTATGTCATCGCGACTTTGACATTTGTGAAGTAAACAGAAGCAGAAAACACATAGAAAAACCATGGACTGATATACTTTTCAATGACGCGGAATTATTGTATCAATGTTTTTGATAAATAATCGGTCGGTGGTTTTGGCTCAACGTGAATTTCGTCGTCAATTTCCTGGTTGTATGGCATGAACTAGGCAAACACTGCGGCGTTTAGTCGGTCGCCCCGAGGAGACTGGCTCAACATGGGACAGTATCTATGTGGCTAACCCACGGAGAAGCCGTTTGGTTGAGAATATCGCTGCTGTGGCTGCAGATGTCCAAGAGAACCCTCAAATATCAACCAGATGACAGGCAATGCAATTGGCATCAATAGACTGTATTTACAGTGAATTTTTTTTTTTTAACGACTTGAAGATGTACCCATACAAAGTATATATAGTGCATCAGCCATTGCTTGCAGACCACTAATCACATGCAAAGTACAGCCAAGCCCTCCTCCCTCCTGTTTTGGCGATTTGCACTGGCCTGCAAAATTGCCCGATTTGACCGTTCCAGACAGATTTTTCTTACGTGTTTTAAAGTTACGGGTCTATACAAACAAGCCACAGACTTTGGCGTCCCTAAAGCCAAAATAAATGGAGAATTTATTGCCAGAAGTTTTGCAAAAAGTCATGGAAAATGCTGTGGAACCAACCTGAATGTGCATCATCTCTGGTGGCGGCCACTTCACCGATATTGTCTTCATGACTAAATGGAAATAAATTTAAATGTCTAAATAAACATAACCAACAAACAGAACTATTTCTTTATATTTGCAAACAAAGTTACTGCCTTAGGATATCGAGTGAGGACTTTTGTCCCACTTTGTACACACATACAGACATTAGAACACAACAGACAGACATTAGAATTGAAAGATTTTTTTTATTATAGTAATACCACGATTCATTAAAATCTCGAGATTGAATTTTTCCACAAAAAAATATTTGCCTTTATAGGAGGAAGTAAAAATTGTAGATAATTCTATGCTAAACAATTCTTACTTGGAGCAAACCTTTTTTTTTTCCGGCAAAATATAAAATTTCAATCACAATGCTATGATAGCTTTGATGGTTTTTTTTTTTAATAATCTAAAATGATTATAATTCGAAAAAGAATTTAGAAAAAAAAAAAATTAAAAAATATTCATCCGCCGCTACGATTCGAACATAGATTAACCCTCTAACGGGCAAGATCGTAAAATTGGTCGGATTAATCTGATAATTTTTTTCCAAGTAAATATAGGCAAAAGAGTTAAATTTAAATTTTCAGGTCAAAATTTTGCCTGGAACGACCGCCAGGTGAGAAATATTGAAGACCGACTCGGGGCAGACTTGCCGGTTTGCATGAAAAAAAAAGTTTAAGACTGGAGGCAAAAAATCGAACACCATCTTGAGATGGTCTTACTCGATTAAGGGTTCCGATAAAACGCACTAGCCATCTCACCCACGGATGATAGGGTGTTCAATAAGAATTTCGAAAATAACCGTTTCAGTGTTAGCTTTTTTCAGTAATTTAATTTATTCCCAAAGTATGGCTCAGACGTATTCGTTGACATATTGGAGAAATCATGAAACCTTTTGTGGGATTTCAGGGGCAGGTGGTACCAATCGCAAAGAATTATGGGCCTACACATTTTTGTATAGCTTTCTCTCAGCGCAGGTGCAGCTACTCGAGATGCCTGTAATACCTGTCCATCTATCAAGCACCGAAACTTTATCACAACATCTTCACTAGTAATAAATACTACTAAAACCACAATTGTTAGCTTCATTGACAAGCCCTTCTCGGTATATTTGAAATAATGCTTCAGTGGTTGTCAGCGGTACTTATTTGAATGCTTCAAGTCGAATAGTAAGATCTCGAAAAGTTGCGCATCAGCTTAATAAAGAAACTGATCCAGAAGTTAATTATAGTAGTCTGGCCAAAACTTACTGAAAACTACTACAGATATCTGAGCATACAAAATAAATAAATATTTTGGCGCTAACAGCCTACATAGAGCGTGGCCTAGCTTCTCGGAGCCATTTATGTAGAGCAACACGAGTGGTAGGGACCTACAGTTTTATACCGTTTTTGAAGTCCATTTTTTGTTTGTCAGACGTTCGCAAGAGGTGGAATTGTTTGGTATTTTCTGGAATTCGCATTTTGATTTTAATTGGGATTTAAATTTTTTTTAAATTTGTTCATCCATTTTAGACCATTTTAAATTCTTAGATCAATTTTAAATAAACCCGTTGCCCTGACTTAAAACACTTAACTAAGCAGCATGGGTTGCAGTGAGGGAAAATATATTCTAAAAGGTACCGCGACTAGACGTTGAATGTGTTCATAACTCCGCATTATAAAGTCCCATAAGTTTATCTTTGTAAAAAACGATATGCGTCTAAATTATTCAAATTGGCTACAACTTAATTCTGTCAGGGCTTCTTAAAATATTTACAATGCACAACAATGTTTTAATATTCCATCAGAGCGTAAGCATCTAAGACAACTTTGATTGTTTCCAACTGAGCAAAGATAATAAATCCATTTAAATATTCCTTATCTGCATATCTTTATGACATAATCTCTCAGCTAAGGTATGAAAAATGAATCTCGTTCCAGAGTGCACCCACGTTTTCAATGTCATTACGTTACACCATGTGTTTATTACTGTAACAGTGTAATGAAAAACCATGTAACACAATACACACATTAGACACACAAATCCATTTGATTAAATTCACACACATACACACTCAGCCATATCTTTTGAGTTCCTTGGTTCATTGAACCTCACCTTGAACCCATGAGTGCCATTAGATTCCCTGGCTGAACAGCTCCTGTTGAATTGTTTATAATCCTTTTCATCTTGCTTAAGCCCGAACCGGAAGCGGTGGTATACACGCATAGGTCACGCCAAACAAGCGTTGCACCCTGTTCGGCTGGGGACCATTTGCTGTAACTCCTCAGGGGTAGACTACGTTCCGAACTGTTGCGCGTGGAAATTTTCGACTCACTGGAAGTTTTATTGCCCAAACCGTTCTCGCTAGCCTGCATTTCTATTTCACAGAGCCCATTCTCGTCCGATAACTTTTCGGTAGACATTTTCACTTCCAACAGTTAATTAATATTATCTCTCAGTAATTAGTTATCTCTTACTTAGCATCTGAATGTAATCGCGGTTGAACTATTACTGAGCAGCTGGAGTCATATTAGTGGTGCTTCCTGCAATAGCTCTCCTCCGTCTCCATCCGCATAACTTTTATCTGAGAAAGAGAAGGTGTATCTAGTTATCGCTTGTGGAGAACGTGTGAATCGTAGAGAGACGTGTGGAATTGCCTTCTCAGCTATTTCCTCACGGTTAGGGAGTACGAGTACGAGAAGTATTTTGTAGTTGGCAGGGTGCACTAGTGTGTACAGATGGAGACAGTCGTAGAAACCTCAAATGCACTAGGTATCCCCCCATTTGTGAACTGACAAACTGTGAAGTGTATCAAATTACACGAACTCATGTTGTGTGTAGGGAAGCCCTTGAAGAGTACCCTATAAGAAGTGGTATCTCTTCTAGTGCCGTGTGGATAGAAGTAACAACGTGAGGGGTTTAATGGAGTTGATGTGATTGTGGGTTTAAATTTGTATTTTTTATTTTTATTAAATTACTCCCGGCCGTACGTCTTGGCAGACTTTGGTGGTGGAGATTATGTGGATTATGGTGTCGCATTTGAAGATAAGAGCTATGAGACTGAAATTTTAAAAGGCTATTCGCTGATACACATTTATGACACTTCAGTTTAGTTCAGTCAACCTTTAAGGTATGTGGTACATATTTGGATGGTAGAACGGACTATGGCCCGAAAAGATGTATGGTGCATCCTATTGCTGCTAGGAGGTATTTTAAGATTCGAGCAGTTCCTGCTGTTCTTTTTTTTTCTTAGGAACACAAGTATTTTGATTCGCTTATTCTCTTGTAAATCAGTGTCACTTATTTTTGTAAAAGAAAAATCTGTGTCTCATCCACTTAGTTGGAAAATATGTAAGAACACTTAGCGTTTCGTACTTAAATGGTAAAACGGAACACTTTTGAATTTAACATGGTGGCTGCCAGTTTCTTAATGTGAATATGTTGTAGGAAATTAGGATGAGGAAATGGTAATGCGGTATACAAATATATATCTTTATTTATTTATTTTTAGGCAAAATCCAAAAACGCAATTTTGTAGCAGACCTTCAACCTAAATGTAACACATATTGAATTCGATCAGAATCGTTCACGCAGATTTTAAGATACATGCGATTCATTCACAACTTTAACAAGTAAATATAAGTTTCATAATAGCATTAACCGTTATATGAGCTTTAGCCAAAGGGCTTGCACTCTGGTGCAAAACATTCAGATTAACTGTAGTGAACAATTTCAGAAATTCCTATCAAGATCGGTGAACACGTTCACTGCTGTTGAATCCGACCAGGATTTGTATTCACTAGTGTATTTGTATTTATTGTGTTTTTCACATTAATATATTAGGTGCGCAACTAAGTTCTCTAGATGGCACCAGCAGTAAGTGCTGGTCAATTTTGACATATACAAAACGCCATGAACCAAGCTTAGACATATGGTAAACAAACTGTTTTGACACATTAGTGATTTTATTTTGGCGTCATATACTTTTGGTTGTGTGAAAATGTCTGTGTTTGTGCGAAATAATCGTCATTTGCGGGAAGTGTTGATTTTCTTCTTTCATTCGAAGAAAACGGCGGCTGAAGCGCATCGAGTGCTGCAAAAAGTTTACGGAGATGCTGCTCTAAGTGAAGCAACGTGCCGTGATTGGTTTCGTCGCTTCAAAGACGGTGATTTCGATGTTGAGGACCGTCCTTCGAAGACGCTGAATTGGAGGCATTGCTCTATGAGGATCCGTGCCAAATGCAAAAACAGCTTCAGCATAGGAATTAGCCATTTCCAAGTGATTGCATGCGTTTGGAATGATTCAAAATAAGAGGAACTTGGGTTTCTTATGATTTGAAGCCAAGGGACGTTGAGCGTCATTTTTTCGCCTGTGAACAACTGCTCCAGTGGCAAAAGGGAAGGGCTTTCTTCATCGCATCGTGACGGGTGATAAAAAATGGATTCATTACAGCAACCCAAAGAAAAGAAAGTCATGGGGACTACCCGGTCATGCTTCTACGTCGTCGGCTCGGCCGAATATTCACGCTGTGGAGATTATGCTGTGTATTTGGTAGAACCAGGTCGGTGTTATTTATTATGAACTGTTGAAACCCAACGAAACCATCACTGGGGAACGGTATCGAATTCAATTGATGCGATTGAGCCCAGCACTGCGCGAAAAAAGGCCATAATACGAGCAGAGGCACGAAAAAGTGATTCTATAGCATGACAACGCTCGGCCTCACGTTGCCAAACCCGTTAAAACCTACCTGGAAACGCTCAAATGGGAAGTCCTACCCCACCCGCCATATTCCCCAGATTTTTAGCAGTTCCACTCATATGAAGACATCAAAAAATGGCTTGATTCGTGGATAGCCGTTCTGTTTTACAAGGTAGCAGCGAACGTATTATGTCGTTTCTGAAATATAGTCTATTTTCAAAAGCACCATTATATGCAGGTAAAAAATTTCAACAAAATTAAAAGCACCATTAATTTTTTGAAAAATAAACGTATCCAAACTAAGTCAAATACCAAATTTGCGTTTCACTTTTTTCGTTACAATTCGTTTACACCTTTTTCGTTACGTAGAAGAAGTTTTACTTCGAAAAATTTAAATTTAGGTAGATACAATTTCACCACACCATGTCTTACCTTATCTTCACCTGATTGTGATGACTTTTAAATAATTGCATCCGAATGTCCGACATAATCTAAAAACTAAATTTGATCAAAATAATGAAGATTTAAAAATTCTGAGTTTCCACCGTACGATGCGTAATCGATTCAATTCTGATGATTTGCAAACGGGAATACATTTTATCTTAAGAATCAAGTTTAATTAAAATTCTTTCAGAGATTCTAGGATTAGACGGGTGGAAAAAACGACTTAAAGATTTTTGAAACCACGCCAATCACTCATTTGCGTATTTGTTTACCAAAGTATCCCCGAATTCCACCACTTTTTCAATAAACTTAGTGGAAGAATGTGTTAAATGCTGATTACTCAAATGTTTGAAAATGTCACTTAGGCGCTTCATCTTCTAAGCTCTTCAGTCCTTTTCAGATTCCGTCTCTGTTGATACACAACTGACTTTGTACAGATCTTGTGCACAATTACTTTGCCTCAGGAGGGAGCTTTTTGTTACAGTATTTTTCTTATCAATATTTATTCCTCAAATATAAATGAATTAAACATGGAATGGTAACCATATGGATTCAAATTGAAATTCAGATAAAGTAAGCTTATATGGTTCAGATATGTACTGCAATTCGGTTCAGAACTTTGATCAACTTAAAGAACGAAATTCAATGAACTTTCTCCAATTGATCTACTTTGGGCATTAATCTTAGAATTCGGGTCATGTCTCTGCTAAAAAGCTTTGCTTTTGAGTTTGTTATAAATGTAACACGAATAGCGAAAGTGGAAGATGGAAAAATGTTTACACCGCCGATTTAACTCATGAGTCAAAATATGGAGATGTATAAAGTGTGACTTGTGTTTGCTTTCGCATAGATTAATGGACTTGTACCAGACAGTTTCCAGATGCCGTAATACGTTGAACAGAACACCCATGACGTAACTCTCTGCTGGGTTCCTGGACATAGTAATATAAAAGGAAACGAGACAGATGAACTCGCTAAAAAGGGATCAGAATTGGATCTTCAACATAATCGGATATCTGTAGAAGCTCCGATAGGTGAAGTAAAAATGAAAATAGACCTAAAAGCAAGAGAACTAATTAACTCCGCATGGTGCGCCAGAAGCGACTGTGTCATATCTCGTACCTTATGGCCGACAGTGGATGAAAACAGAACAAAAAGCCTGTTGACGATGAATAAAAAGAAATTTATATCTTGTAGGCGCGCTAACAGGACACTGCGCGACACTGCAGCAGCTGTCAAGATATAGAGGAGACGGAAATCATCAAACACTTGTTATGTGATTGCCTAAATCTTCAAAACGTAAGCACTTTTCCCTCCAACCTAACCTGACCTGTACCAAATGGTTCATAGTTTTAAAGCCGAAGCAAGTAAAGTGGCACAGACAATTAATAGATAGGAGCATTACAATAACACCTAATGTTTCAAGCTCCAGCGCCCACATAAACTTTAGCAGACCGGAGTCGAGAAAGTATATAATTTTCTTATTTTTTTTGGCGGACAGTAGCACCGAGCAATTTGATAATTTCTAAGGCTACAGGCACATTAAGCGCACCATTAGTATTTACTAACTCGTGTGATGTTGTTTATCAACAACGCTAGAAAGTCTCATATGTCCGCACACTAAAAGCAGCATTTCCACATGAACTTTTCATTTCAAATCAAAACAATAACTTGTTGTTTTTTGTCTGTCCTGTTTGCCTGTTTTTCTGTAATATTCGTCCTTTTCACATTCATAATTCAAGAACCACACAGCGGATTTCAATGAAATTGGTTTTGTAGGTCCTATCTAGTATCCAGAGTACGGATAAGTTATTGGGGGTTAAGTTATGAAGTTTTAATCTGAAACATAGCTCAAGAATCAGTTAATAAACTTAACGTGCAGTTGATTCTATCTTAAAATGATAAATATTTAAAAATTTGAAAAATCGTGACTTAAGAACCACAGATTTTGATTTGTTAGCTTGGTTTAATCATTAGACGAGCATTTCGAAGATTGTCACACCGCTAAAAGTTTACTATCTGTCAGTGTCAGACAGACCGCTCTCATCTATACACAAGGCAAATTAATTATTTCAACAGTGCTTAAATATCGTGGAATGTTTTTACGCAAATACTTATTCAGGTACCTTCACTTGGCAGACGCTTTTTTTTAAATAGTCTTTAATAAAGTAGAAAAAGAAAATTCGAGTGTATGTCAGAAATACACAAAGTGGGATATATTTGGCAAGCAAAGTCTTTGATAGTTTAAACGTCCTCACTGTTGACAAGGAGCCAAAGAGGTTTACATATTGTGAAATTTTTAAATTAAACAAAATTGCATACGACCGATATTCGAATTACTTCAGTTAGATTGATGAAACGTGTCTAATGTCACAAAAGCCTAAAATCTAGAGAAGATATTCAGTAGAACAGAAATCCACATGAATGATACTATTTCAGTAAATATCTACATATCTATGTATATGAACCTGCACTACACCATCTACTAAGTGAAGTCAACCTTGATAGCTTCAATCAATCACGATGGCGCTTTTGTTAAGTAATTGAATACATCAACACAGTACTTGATTCTTATCTAAATACGACACAAATTGACACCGATTGCTTGCATTCCCTAAATAGTTTGATATGCCCTTGTCGTCAACTCAATTGGCAACGTATAATTTCTACGCAAAACTTATCTCTAGGAATTACCCCTAATGATATGGTACAACTAATCAAAAGAATTTATTTCTGTAATTATTACTTAAAAGTGATTATTTTTAGTCAAGTTTTAGTAGTTACACGTGACCAACATGCGCCAGACAATTTGTATACGGTTTTAAAAGGAACCTATACTGCGTTCTGGATAACGATTTTGTTCACATTTCAGTGATACATCTACGATTGTATAGGTTTGTATGATGATTTGAATAACCTGAATCTGTAAGAGTTGCAACCCTTCTGTACTCCGAAGAAGAGTAGTTCGGCATATCCATACAAATCTGTTCATGGCCATACCAATGGCCCGTACCATTGGTTATGCCCGATTCATATATCTGACCTGATGATTCATAAGTGTCGGCCAGTATATGCCTACGGGCTAAACCTCACCCCCCAGAGAGGCACTATGAGAACCGGCCGCTCATGCTCATAGTAGTAGGAAACTCGTTCCTCTCATTTTTTCGTTTTGTGGTGACTACGACTAAGTTACCTTAACAAGTAGTTTACGCTTCTGTAGTGTTAATCGCGTTAGGTAGGTAGCTTTCCAGCGAAGGCACCTACTAATACCGTCATTATCTGCGGTTTTCCCTTACTGCGCCAGATCGTACGGTCTTGTTCTTTGTAGTCGGCGCTCGAGGTTTGTCACGTCCAGAGTACGGATTATTTCATTATTGCAATGATCATGCAGGCGAGTACGAAGTTTGTGAGCAAAGTTTGTTACTTCATCCCTCACGGTAGCAATTCCTAGATCTCTGTGAATATCACTATTCCTTATATACCATGGAGCATTCACAATTGCTCTTAGTGTTTTGTTTTGGAATGTTTGCAGAACAGTCATATTGCTTGGTTTTAGCACTTGCTTGTACAGAAGCAGTTTGTTGTATACGCTTAACTTCGAGTATCTCCCGAGTAGCCAGTACATTTCTCTAAGTCTGATTTCGAGCTCGTCGCGCTTCTTTTTAAGATGTGGCTCCCACTTAAGTTTTGCGTCTAGTGTCATTCCTAGATATTTTGCCTCGTTTGCGTACGGTAGTTGTACCGAGTTAATGGAAATAGGTAAGTTGTTTATCTTTTTGTACATAAAATTGACATGCGTTGACTTGGTCTCGTTAAGGACGATTCTCCAGGTCTTTGTCCACTCGCATACTTTGTTTAAAGCTCGTTGGAGTTTTCCAGTTAATGACTCGACTGACTCATCTGTTGCGAGGATAGCCGTGTCGTCTGCGAACGTTGGTACTACAGTCCCTTCATCTTGTGGTATATCTCTTGTGTAGAGGAGGAACAGGATTGGGCCGAGAACGTTTCCTTGCGGAACACCGGCATGGATTTATTTGAATTTCGAATATTCTGCCCCATGTTTAACACGATAGAGTCTGTTATTAAGGTAAGATTCCAATATTCTGTAGAGTTTATCTGGTAAGATTACCCTTAGCTTATATCTCAGGCCTTCGTGTCATACCTTGTCGAACGCTTGCTATACGTCGAGAAAAGCGGTAGAGCATATCTTTTTCCCTTCTAGAGCTTTTGCAATTTCATTTGTAACTGGACTATAAGCAGAAAAGTTAATCAGGTATTAGCATCAGAGCTGGCCTTAGGACAATGCAAACGATGCAGTTACCTAGTGCTCCACGCTCTCAACTGATTTCAATATTTGTTAACCTCTTAATGCCCAATGAGAACATCATCAATCCTCAAAATGTGTTTTACGTATTGTTTCAGAGTAAATTACGTAAAAATACACACATAGACCTGAGGTGGTTCACATGTAATAATTTCCACTTTTTGTGAACAATATTATTCGAAAAGTGTACTGTAATCGTTTGTACTGTTGTATATTTAAAAAAAAAATTCTCACTTTAGGATGAACATTTTGAGCTAATGTCGATCTTTCTACCTTTCTTACTAAAATGTATTTAATATATCCAGATGGTTATGTCTGTAAATAAATGCAGTGGTAAAATATGGGAGGCTTCAAAAATCTATTTAACGTACCTGGAACCAGAGGAGAAATGTATGGAATCTAATCTGGTGTGTAGATAGTTTCGTCTGAAAATCATCATAATTATATGGATTGTTGGTATGATATGCAGAGTAAGGCTGCGAAAAGGAAATTGAAGAAGAAAATTGTCCAAATTACGAGCTTAATGCAGAATCTCTTAAATTTTTTGAAAATTATACGAAATGGCTATCAGCTAAAAGCCAACACACTTAGACACCATTGTGATACAACCTGGGTTTGAAAAGCGATCTCTACCCTTCTCATTGAACTATTTGGAGCTTCTGATGAAGCGTAGGAGGTCCCTAATGTCTATTTTTTTTCAGATCATTTATGTCGTTGAAACAGAAGGCTCCTAAGTGTAGTTTCCTTCTTTGGGAGAGAGCTGGGCAGGTGCAAATAAGGTGAAGAATAGTCTGCTCCTCCTCCTCCTCCTCGTCCATGCAGCTCTTACATAAATCATTTGAGAATACGCCAAGCCTTGTTGCATGCTTGCCATAAGACAGTGTCCAGTGATGACACCAATTACAGCACTGATATGCAATCTACTGAGAGAAATCAAATTCTTAGAGCGTTTCGAATCCAGCTTAGGTCAAATCTGTTTTGTCACTAGACACGTTGTACCACTTGTCCACCTAGAATTTGTCCTTTCAATAGCATGCAGTTTTAATTTAAGTTTGCATGTAGCAATCGGCAGTGAACTTTTGTCTGGAAGGATGGGTATTGTTGTTCCATGTCTGGCCTTACAATTTCCTGGAATTTCCCTATGCCCTGGTACCCAAATTAGGTGAATATTGAACTCCTCCGCCATCTCTACAAGAGACCATCGGCAGTCTAGAGCTGTTAGAGAATTTATGGAGGATAATTCCAAGGATTTGGTTGTGGCTTGGCTGTCTGAAAATATGCGGATATCAGCAGTTGATCACGTTTTTCTTTAACCAAGACAAGACAATTATCGCCGTCTGGATCACGTTCTGAAAAAATGGGGTTTGTAAAATCATGAGAAGGTAAAGAAAAAATTGTAACAGACCTTTAGGCACACACAGTTTTTGAAAAAAAAGATTCTTACCCCGTCTTCACCCGATTTCGATGATTTTCAGGTAGCATCTACATGTCTGGCTTAACTCGAAATCAAAATTTCATCAAAATCCGTTAAGTGCTTCCTGAGGTAAGCTTATTAGAAAAATGATTCGAATATGTTCTAAACACCTCCCTACTCGTACAACTTCCTTCTGCGTCACTTAAATCCGCTCTTGACTTAAGCGAACAGTAAAGATGATACGTGATGATGATCGTATAATGATTTTTTAAACATGCTGATAGTTTTAACTGTGAAGATTTTTGAAACGAACTTTTTGATCAACGAGTAAAGGCGGTCGCTTTTACTTTTTTTCTGATACGATCTTTCGTGACTAGTTAAGATTTTAAGTAGGTCCTTGAGATGTGCAGGAACGGAAAGGAAGAATATATAATATAAATTTACACATTTTACTGAAATTTCAATTCGTGTAAAAACAAAATCTAACCATGCTCGTTTTCTTATTATTTTTATCATTTGGATCTTTGAAACCTAATAAGTCTTCCACTCTCTTTGCATTCATGGAAGCTAATAAAACTTATATTACTATTGACACCATTTCCCTTTCAGTCACATTTGAATTCAATACGATACGACGGCATCCTATTCCACGTTACTTGTATTCGTATATTGATATGACAAACCAAATATACTCCGACATTCGACTTTATCAGTTTAGTTGTTGTCGATACGGAACGCCGGCCGGTCATAGATTTTGTACTACGATCTAAGTTACATAAGTAATTGTAGGTGCATTTGTTTTCAATTTTAAGTGCATTCATTATGCTTAAATTGATATGAACTAGATTCTTTTGCTAACGTAAGCAATCAACAATGCAAATGATTTGTAAGAGTTTTAAATGATCAGCACCTTTTGCGCTTCATACACAATTTGATTGAAGAGCGTCGTTGGTTTATTATTTAAATTGATTCAATTATTACTGTTCATTGGGAATTTATGGGAAAAAAAACAAAATGCTACTTATTTTCTAGGATTTCTATGGATTTAGTGATTAGTACAGTGAAATAAAATAACGAGAAATTATTATCAGTTTAACCTAATGTAGTTCAAAAAATGTACAAACTCATTCCAGTCTGAGATAAGTGGTAATCGGCATAGATTATCATCTTGTTTACTAAAAAAAACGAAATGATGCATTCGTCGAAGCCAAGACAGAGTGTGAACAGTGAATTAGTAAACCAGAATATCTTCCTGATTACATACGGTTTTTCAAATACATCTCGCTTAGTGCAAGTTATCAATTTTTGCAAAATTTAAATTGTTATCAAATATTTTAAAAACGATTTTATTCAGAATCGATATGTGATTGAACTTGAAATACGTCGTTATAAGATGGCATATGAGGTCCTTGGCAAAAATTAAAAAAATATATATAAATAATTTAAATTTCATTTAATTTAATTTATTTCTTTCAAAAATTACTGTATGCTATCGCACAATTTACAATGTTTAGAGTACAGAGATGTGATTTACATAAGTATTATCTTTCTAATGAAAAACTATAAATAAATTTTTAAATAAAATCTAATTCTTGAGGAAACAACGATAAAAAAAACCTCAAATTAGAAGAGAAAAAAAAAAATTAACAGATAAATAAATAATAAATGGACTAATTTAATAATTAAATAAATAAATTAATTAACATATAAGCAGATTAACATTTAAATAAATTAACAGATAACATATATAAATTAAGGACAAATATTAAGATAAGTATGAAAAAATATATATAATAAATAAGTGACTTGCATAAGTAAAAGAACATCACGAATGATAATCTATATCTATATCTATCTATAAATGAGTCATAGAGTTTTTGTATTCTATTGAAGATCAACTTAACATTGGCTTTAAGAATCCTGATGTCAAGAATCATCTATTTATTTCGCATTAAATAAATAAAAAAGTCGATCAATTGCGAAAGTCGATCAATTCTACTGCGAAGGCATAACACTTGCAGTAGGGTGGTCATATGGCTTAAATGCAACTTGATCGTGATGATGACATCAGGTGGAGGGAAAAAAATACTGTGAATCATGAGCAACGACAAAAAGCAAAACAAACAAGCTCCCCAGTTATCTGGACGCCACCCTTGGAGTTTACTGAAACTTAATACCACCTAAGTTTCAAACCCACTACACCAATCTTTCTCTCTCTCTCTCTCTCAATTTCTTCAAACGCCCGTGTCTGAAATAATTTAATGGTATTCATATCCCATTTGGCGCGCGCAAATTATAAAAAAAAAAAAAAAAAAAAAAAAGATGAAGGTCTGATGTAGAATGATGCCAGAGCAGATTCAGCATCATTTTTAAAATGTTGTTCTGGGATATTTGTAATTTTTTAATGTGACATTCAGCACATTTACCCCAGACCTGTCACCCATACAGAAGAATTGCTTGGAAGATAGCATTGTGTATTATTATTGTCTTTTCATTCAAAAGTAATGATTTTAATTTTAATGAACGGATATAACATTTTAATGGCAATATTTATTTTTTTAAGTGTTCGCCTGTTGTGTTCTTTAAAATCAGTTTTTTGTCATGATATATGCGGAGATATTTTACAAAAAGCTCCCATGTTATAGGGTGTCCGTTAATAATTAGCTGGTTAGCCGGTAGGAAGCAAGGTTTTCTTTTTCGAGTGAAAGTGATTGCTTGGATCTTGTCGGCGTTAAGCTTTATTTTCCACTTTGTGTAGTAGTCTTGCAATATTTTAACCGCATTTTTTAAATTCATCTCAATGTTGAGACCAACTAAAAAAATAAAAATAATTTAAAAAATTTAAAAAAATTTGCTATTTATTATTTTAATTTTGTTCCTAGGAGCTACAAGTACTAGTATTTTTCAGAAATAAGCATGTGTATCTGTAACACATTCTTAGTTAAAAAATATATACATATTCCAGCATGGCCAGGTATCCAATAGAGGGTTTCCTTGTTACTACTACCCAATACATTAAGTTTGTATAGGCATTCCCACACAAGTTTTGATTTAATTACATGGGAGTCAAGTGCCTTGATACATAGCTCCTTGACTATCTGACAATATTACTATGTCGCATTTGTTCTTCTATCTCTTCTAGATCTTTTATCGATATTGAATTGAAAACATCTATCTATAGCGTATAATTCAGCTTGAAAGATTCTGGTACTTTTGCCCATAGGTTCTGAGTACATTATTCTTGGCCCAAATACACCTGCCCCTGTTCCTTCTTCAGTTCTCGAGCCGTCTGTATACCACTTTATTATGTTGTTACTATTCTTGTTACTCAACTTCGTACGAAAATTTTTATCAAAGTTAAATTTCCTGATACTGTCGTCCCTAGGAATTGCTAAAAGGGAGAGTTTCTTGAGAAGTACATCATATTCTTTCGAATTGATGCATTTCTCCCTCTCGATGCCCTCTTTTGCAATCCTTAGGATCATTCGCTTTGCGATTTGCTCAACTACAATATGAAGCGAAGCTAGTTCGAGGAATGGCAGTAATACAGAGGCAAGCAAATGTTTGCACTTTAGTGAGTATTCCCTCGTTGTGGCTAGACTAGTTTATTTGGCACACGCTATCGCTCCATTTGTGATCATTGGTCTCACAATGGCGATATACACCCATCTTAGAATGCTCGGGCTAAGTCCCCAAGACTGGCCTTTTTGGATATCTCTACTGTGTGCTTTTTCCACATCAGTTTACTATCTAGGTGTAATCCTAGACATTTTACTTCTTTCACTGGTGTCAAGCCCTAGAAATAAAAATTACTATGAAAAATATTGTAGAAGAGACAATTTCTTACAATTATTACCATAACACTTTTTTTGCCCAATGAAAAGTTTCCGAGTTACAGCGAATTAGAAAAGTGTTCAAGAAATCCTCATCCCACAATCACCATGTTGGAGAAATAAGTTAAAGATATATTACGGATGAGGCAAAAAAAATTAATATGCACACTTGTAGTATAAGCTATAGGAAATAACTAAAGAAAGAACATTTTCCCATTATATACGATTCTCCAATGTTACTGCGCCTTTTCGTATCCATCCAGACGCACCTGGATTACTTAGTGAGGACACACACCTAAGACGTAAGCATTTAATACTGCCATACATGATATTTGCGTACCGATACCGTACACTTAAACAGCATTTGCTGCCAGACAGCAAGAGCCCCGAATTTTTTGAGTATTCAGTTTTTTTCTATATGAAGCAAAGCGCAAGAATGGGGCTTAAATATTTTTTCTGCCTTGGAGTTCATGGTTATTTTTGGCCGGCGTACTATTTTTCTTTTCTTCTCAACTCTTTAGGTTAAATGGTTCAAAAGTTACAAACGTGTTATAGATACACTGACACACAGACAAAGTGTTAAATCCATTAGTGTTCTGTTTTCTTTTACGGAACACTATAAATCACAAAAATGGATGAACGTTGAAGAAAATGGAATTTTTAAGCACTCAACGGAACTTCTAGTAAAAAAAATATATGGAAAACTAATCCTAGGTACTAAAAGATCCATTTTGTGCTAGAAAATTCCATTTTCTTTGATCTCTTTCAAATCTGTGTTGATTTGTTTGTCAAATTTTGCAGGTGCAGCGACGATATATAATACCGCAATGACGCGATCGTTTCGCTGGTGGAGATTCGGTACGTGACAAACTGTTGACACCATGCTGCAACTGCAACGATAATATGTTGCAGTATCATTATGATTTTTTGAAATTTGTTGGATCCGTAACAAATGCTAAATCTAACCAGAATTATTGACAAAAACTATTTACCATGTTCTCTTTATGTTAATTGAGTCCGTGGCAAAAATAAGAACTAAAATGTGGGTAACATATGGCGTCACAAGCGCATATATTTTGTTTTTGTTTTTAATTCCCATACTACCAACCCCCAAGAAAAAAATAATCTTGTTCAGAGACTTCTAAAATTTACATTGTTCAACTCGCTATGTCCACTTTTGATTACTGCCTGAATTATTTTTATACTCACTTTGTTTTTATTGTTGTTTTGTATGTAAAAGTAAAGGTAAACTAGCTGGATTGCCAAAAAAGCGGAAAGGCTAAATTTTGACAAAGTAAAAACGCGGTACTAGCCCTGCTTGCTGGCGAGTAATATCAGCCGCTCCTAATCTGGAGAAACATGGGCTGCTCGTAGCCGCCCATTTTCATTCAGACGATTTGTCGATATTGGACCCAGATATGTGTGGTTTTCTTAGGAAATCATAGAACCAAATTTGGAAATTTCTCCACACCTATCCAATATCCAATTTTCTATTACTGTGCAAAGTTTCAGCTTTCTAGCTCATCCAGTGGTTTCCGGAGAATTTTGGAAGTAAAAACATATGCAAAATGTTGAAATGTGTACGAATCAATCCGAAGGAGATAAATTTTCGATCCAACTTTTTATCCTCCAGGGTGAGTTCAAGAACTCCTTAACGGATTTCAATGAAATTTGGTTTGTAGACTTAAACTGATACTGTAGTGTGTCAGTTGACAATAATTGAAATCGAATAAGGTGGTGGTAAGATATGGAAAGGGTCTTAAAATACTAACCAATCATTTTTCTCGTGCATCTAACTCAAAAACCACTTGATGGATTTTTATGAAATTTGACTTTTGAATTACGTCTGGTGTATAAATAAATATTTCTGAAAATTATCGGATTTAGACGGGTACCCCACATATTCCAAAAATTTTTTAAGGACCAGAAGGTTTGTTATAATTTTCCCCTTGCCTCATCATAAATCTATATACTCACTCTTGTTCGCATTAATAGTTTCGGAGATATAAAGGTTTTTGATATTTTTTATTCAGGAAATTTTACCCAACAAGTATTTATGATTTCCTTGGGAGTTCAATTCCAATTGGGGTATATACTTTAATTTTTTTGTGCCTCTCCGCAAAAATATTTTTTACAATATTTCTCCCTGGTTACTTATTTGTTGGTTTACCATGTTTTGATTTTATATACAATTTTGGCTTCCTAGCTCAAATGGTTCAAAAGTTATAAGCGTGTGACAGACGCACGGCCACCACGGACGGATAGACACCGTGTGTCTACTCTGATGCAGAAAATTATTATTATTCCATTATTTTCGTTTCACATGGCATATACTATTTTTGTTGAAAGTTTCAGCTCTCTAGATGGAATGGTTCAAAAGTTACTAGCTTATGACAGACAAACGAAGCCATACCGTGTTGAATCTACAAGTGTTACGTTTTAGCATTTGCCACCTCGAGGGTAAAAATTACTTCAATTTCCATTGCTTCATTGGAAAATAAAAATCGCTGCAATAACTGAAAATGGAAACGCATTTCGGCTAATTGTTATGTGTTCATAAAATGTACATATTATAGATAAAATCATCAAGATGGCATCACTATACCAGAACAACTTTCAAACAATTTTAAAAATATAGTAGACCGGTTTCACTGCTAGAAGCCATAAATACACAATTCCTTGTGTTTGTAGGTTCTCTTAAAACCACTATAGATACATTATACCACTTTCAATTACACAGTACTGCCAGTCAGCAATAATTGGGGGCAATTAAAGGACACGGTAGACAGAATATGCCTGATATTGAATGCCCCGTGTCTAAGTATTTCAAGTTTTTTTATTTTTTAAATTTGATTGAACAAATAACTTTATTCTAAGCTTCATAGATTCATAAAAAAACATTTATTACAATGACTTCCATTTAATTGCATTTCTTTTATATTTCAGAATATTTCTCATGAACACATGGCAATATTGAACCAACTAAATGATTCAAGAATCTGTCATCTTTGACAGTTTGTGCAGCGGAATTGTTGTCAACAGTCGGTTCGCGCGTCTACTGCTTACGACAGTCACTGTAACTGGAAGTAAATACACCCGAAGATTTGTATCACAAATTCACAATGGAAAATGAGGTAAGATCTCCGGATTTTTATGAGTTTTATTAATACTCTGGTAGAGGAAGTGTATCAAAAGCGGTGCATTCTATTTATCGATTTCACAACAAGTGATTGTATAACAGCGTTCTTAATGTGTGTATAACAAAATGTTCTACTGCACGTGGTTTGAATTTCTCTTCTTTCTAACGTAACGATGCTCTTTATTCGAAATTTTCTCTTTTTAAATGTGAAATTATCTTGGATTGATAGTGGTTTTTATTTATTTATTTTGTATTCTTTGCCGGCTGTTGTTTGGTAATTTAATTCATTTTCTTCAATACTGTGACTTGGTATGTCTGTGAATGTTATTTTTAAAAACTGTCGTGATTAGCGTTATTGGCTCGGCGCTTTTATTGTTTACAGTATAGACGAGTAGTACGTCGCGAATCTATTTATTAAGCTAATTATTATTTGTTGATATTAATTCAATGTACAGACGCTCGTATAGATTTGATTCCCGTGCAGATTATATTTTTTGTCCAGCAGCGGCAGCCACAGTCAATTTAAAGTGTTGTTCTGAAGACGCTGTTGGTGTGCTGGTGTTAATGTATGCTGCACGAATTAAGCAGGGTAGGGATTAGGCCAGTGTTAGTAGGTCATTTTTGTTACTTTTTCCACGAAATCTGACCATTTTTCTCTTTTCTCCCATACCATGTAATCGAAAAATCTACGATTGTCCAACAAGGTAATATTTTAAAAGCAGCTACTAAATTGGACTCGCTTATTATACAGGCTGCGACATTTAAATTCAAAGTGATTTCTTTTTCATAATTAAGGTATTTGCTCTGTTGGCTAGCGTGATGGCATCAAATTTAGAAAAGTCACAAAAGTGACTTTATAATGTTTTTCTCCTGTGAATAAAGTTGTAGGGAATGGAGAGATATATTGTTCAGTGTCCTTGAATATCTTTGGTTTTGGGAATAGGAACTAAAGCTTAAATTTTTTCCGGTTTGTTGTTCCAGAAAATGCATAATAACAGTCCTTATCTTTATACCGGTCATCTCAATCATTCCCACATACAAAGTTTAGGAATGGTTCAAATTCTTGAAACCAAAAACAAAAATCAAAATAAAAAAAAAAAAAAACATTTAAGACCACCACATAACCTATCTCTCCATGTCCTACAACTACGTTCTCCAAGTTAACTTTTTAAAAATATTTTAGATATTTCTGAAGTTGTTAAACTTCATGTGTCTGCAGCCTTAGACTCCAGTGCCACTAATCGGGTCATACAAAAATTAATGAAAATACAAATGTCGTAGATTTATTTGACAGAGTAACTGTTTTTCCGTTTTTCTCACGTGATGATTTTTGAACATAGAAATTCAAATGAAATAGGAAAAATCCCATGATATTCTAACACTGAACTAGGGTTGCCAGCTGTCTTGCTTTAAGGAGGACAATCCTCCTTTCGAAGGAAAATGAATTAATGGCATTAATATCCTCCACACATAGAATATGTTGTTTGCAGAGAAAAAAAATGTTTTCAGCCAAGTTTACACATGATTCTCTGGGGCCAGTCCATATTGGCACGACAACAGTCAAAATAAAATACATGTGTAAACCTCAACTAGTAGGCCAGTTCGTTTTTCAATTCAATGCACCAGTAAACTATGTACTTGCAAGTATACGTAAAAATAAAATTTCCAAGTTTTTCGAAGAGAAATCGAGTGTGTAAAGTAAAGTTTTGATACTGAAAAATAAAAATAGAAATTAAATTTTCAGAAAATAATAAAATTTTTAGAGACAAAAGATATGATTACGGCAAAAAATTGCAAATGAGGTGCTAAATTATCTCATTTCACATACATTTTCAAAATGATCTCATTATCGGCAAATGAGTACAAAACAAAGTTTAACAAACAAACTTAATTTTTATTGAATTGACTGAATGAAAACCTGTCAAAAAAAGAAAGTATGACATTTGGAGGTCGTTCGACGTTCAGGCAAGGTTATTACCTCATGCATACACTTAAACTCTGAAAATGTCAGCTTTGCCAATTGGTTCTTCGAATGTAATTATAAATAAATAAGGATAGCTCACTTAAAAGAAGAGTGACAACTGGTTGTCCCAAGTTACATACCTAACATGTTCTCGTGCTTGAATCTGGAACGCCCTTTTGCTATGTAAACTGTCAAATCAAATGAGCTGGATGTGGTGAAAACCAACTGAGATCACCTCATATGCCTCTAGTGAAAATGTAGAATTAGGTGAAACTTACGGGCAATATTCGATTTCTGGGTATAAACAATTACTGGCGCGAAAGTTGAACTGGCGCCAACAAATAATTGCGAGTATAAATCCACTTTGATGCTTCTTACTGGTTGCATGAAAATATTAGAACTCGAGATTTTAATCAATTCTGATATTACGAGTAGTAGTGCAGAGGAACTCGTAAGAGTGGGTCTGCCAACTTTGCTTGTCTGTCGGTCAGTCTGTATGCACAATTGTAGCCTAAACAGCTGGAAAGATTGTCTTTAAACCTCATATCTGGGGTCAGTGGGATCACAATTCGAGACGAAATCTGAATTTTCATTCTAACCCCAAAATTAACAGTACTTTACTTACTGTACATTAGTAAAATGACCGATTTCGAAAAAAGTTGTATGACGTAACTTTACTCACGTACTCATATATTAATGAATTTTTGAAAATGACTTACTAATTCTCGGATGTGCTTCAAGCAATTTTTTTTAAATTCGACGTCCAAGTACTATTCATCATATTGAAGAACATGGCAGAATTGTCAAAATAAGAAGTTTTTTGCATTTTTTGAAAATATTTCAAAAATTTCATTTAGGTTTTTTATCTGATTCATTTGCAAATGAACAGCATATAGTTGCAAGTACATGCACTTTATTTGTTCTTTGTCTGCTTGTCTTTTGGATCCTTCTTACCCTTTAATTCAAGAGCCAGCGAAAGGTTCACAATTTTGTTTAGGTTCGATCCGGTTGCAGATGGCTCCAACTTAAACCATTAAAATCAGGCAAAATAGTACTCAAAGTCTTCAAAAACTGTGCTCATCTAAAAGTGTTTGACCCGCGCCAAGCTCAAGAATAAATTGTTGACTTTTAACAAATGATGGTATTTTGTTTGGTGCAGTTAGTTCAGTACGTAATTTTATTGATGTTGTAGTGAGATCTGGGAAATGAAGTTCTTCAGAAATGGTCTTTATATCGGTTGTAGTGCGGGTAAGATGGAGTGGGAGTAAGATGGTTTGGTGGGGTTTCAAAATATTTAAAAAATATGTTTGGTGATGGGATTTGGTGATGTACTTCCAAAAGCTTTTTTTTTTATCAAAATTAGCATGAGCAAGCTCTGTGCCTTCAGTTGGCATGGCAGAATATTTCTTGGTTTTCATTAAAAAATTATTAAAATTTTGTTAAATTTTTGCACAAAAGTGGTGGTTCGAAAAAGCACCCAATTAGCGCTAAGTGCGCCGTGTTGATACCATAGAAACAGGATTAGTTCTCCAATCCGTTTAGAGGCTTTCTCTCTGAAATTGTCAAAGAAAGGTTTACCTAACGTGCGTTGTCTGGTCCTTGTTAGGGCAGGACAGTTGCAAAGAAAGTGGAAAAGAGTTTCCCTCTCGTTGTTGTCTTTTTAGCTACGAGAGAAAGTGTTGTGAGGAATGCCAAGCTTGGCCACGTGGTCCACTATAGGCCAGTGGCCTGTAATAATGGCTACAATTCTGGCAATATCAGGCCTTGATCTGTCTCATGTCTTTCATAATATGGCACAACTGGTACGGTTGTTCCACCCGAGATTGGCTAGCTGGAGGAAGTGAAGGCGTAAATTGCCCTTAACGACTCCTATCGGAATATTGACTCTTTCCACTTAATTGCGGCTTGGTTATCATAAAAGTTAGCTATATTTAAGTTGGACGTTGGGTTTTTTTTAGCATGCGGCAAGCCTCCCGAATTGCTAGAAGCTCCGCTTGAAAGACACTAGCAGAGTCTGGGAGACCGAAGGATTTCGATGTATTCAGTTGGTTCGAGAAAATGCCTGCGCCAACTCCGCAATCCATTTTCGAACCATCCGTATATATACAGATATCAAAGTCATTGATTACCATTCCGTTCTTCCATTCTGCTCTGGTAGGGAACTTTACTGAAAAAGGTTTGCTGAAGTCGAGCGTGGGTGTCCTGTAATCGGTCGAAGATGTCACCAGTTCAGTTGGTATCGTCTCCAGGACCTTACAGTGGCCATATGGTTTTTCTGTCCAGCACCTAGTTTCCCTGAGCCGGACGGCGCTGAATATAGCTGAAAATTTAATATGGAGTTCAAGGGGGTTCAGATGCAGGATCACACTTAGAGCATCTGTTGGACAAGATCTCAATGCTCCTGTGATGCCTACACACGCCGTGCTTTTGTACTTTTTTGATTCTGTTGATATTATATTTCTTATGCAAGGTGGGCCACCATACTATGGCACCGCAGGTAAGAATTGTACGCACAACGGCTGTGTACATCCATAGGGTCATCTTTGGCTGAAGACCCCATTTTTTACCGAATGTTCTGCTGCGGGCATAGAAAGCCACACTTGCTTTCTTAACCCGCTGCTCTAAGTTAAGTTTCCAACTAAGTTTCGGATCTAGAATCGTGCCTAGGTATTTTGCACTGGAACATAGTGAGAGTGGTTGACTGTCTAGTTTGGGGGGAGTGAATTCCTGTAGCTTGGTTTTAGTTGTAAATAGCATCATTTCGGTCTTATCTGGATTTACTCCAAGGCTACATCTCGTAGCCCAAGAGTGTACGAGTACCTTATTCAGAGCACTTTCCATGATTTGACTTATTGTGGAGATGAACTTTCCTGACACTAGTAACCACCTTAACCCCCTCCGTTTCAAGTCACACCAAGATTTTATCGATCGCCATTATCCATAGATAATGATAACACCACCTTGTGCGATTCCTCTATTTACGATATTAGTTGTACTGCTGTACCTAGTGTTGCTTTTATTATTCTAGTATTTAGCATGGGTATTATCCAATGCCTAAGGAAAGACTCTACACCTAACTCGGTGAGAGACTCTTGATTAGCTTTGGTATGGATATTGTTGACAGTTCCTTCTATGTCTAGGAAGGTAGGAAGAGTGTATTATTTGTAATGAAGAGTTTTTTCCACTGATTGCACTACCTCATGAAGAGCCGTCTCTGTAGATCGTCCTTTGAGGTAGGCGTATTGGGAATTCGACAGTGGAGAACTCTCCAGGGTTTTTCGGATGTGAAAATCAAGGATATGTTTGAAGGTCTTTGCTACAAAGAAAGACAGGCTAATAGGAGTAAAATCCTTCGCGGATTCATGTCCTCGCCGTCCTACCTTCGGAATAAAGACCACCCGAATAAGTCTCCAAGTTTGGGGGACATGGTTTAAGTATAAGCAGCTCCTATAAATCGAAGCCTACACTCTACTTTACTTTTTTTAAGGTACTGAGCTTCAGAATCTTTCTTTTTTTTTATTTATTTATAAGGAAATTTCCAAATCCCGGAGCACTCAGACTCAATTTTTGGTCCATTGTACTACTAGACAGAACTCCTTTCGCTATTTCCAATCCTAACACAAGAACTTTAGCAGAACTTTATCCAAATGATTGGTTGATTCGACTACATCAATGAAATAATGCCTATATAGATCGGAACTGAAATTAAGATCATGAAAATCTCACTTACAGCCAAGTCGATTTTATTTTTATACATTTCCATGATTTCATGAATCTGTAGGTACATCCATTCTAATTTTTGATTTTGTTTATTTTTTTTCTATTTGTAAAAGTACGATCTACATTCAGAGAGCCGCTTTCAACGATGGAAACGAAATTTCATGTCACCTTGGTACCGGGACATATCAGTGGAACCCACTATGTTCCTCTACATGTTTGCATTTATGATTACCTCCGTAGTAGAAGAGGACTTCTTTGTTCGTAAGTCCTGCTTAGTGAATAACAATTATAGTCTGGAAATCTGTGAGAACCTCAATAAATATCCTGATATCAAAAAGGAAGTACAAGTATGTCAGAAATAAGTTCAGCTTTAATTAAAAATTTAACTTTGGTATTGTCCACCTTTAGATAACGACGTCCAAATTTCACCAATGGGAGAACATCTCAGCGCACATATTTCCCATAATTTTAGCTTTATTCTTAGGGTCCTGGTCAGATAAAAGGGGTCGAAAGTTTCCCCTGTTGATGGGTTTGATTGGAAAATTCATTTACTCAACGATGATGGTGGTAAATGCTAAGCAAAGTAAGTACATAGTGCTTGTTTAAATTAAAGACAGTGTTCTGACCATTTCAAATAACTTTACAGCAACTTGGCCAGTGGAGTATATAATCTTCACAGCAACCTTACCCTGCGCGATCACTGGAGCTGATGTTGCAATTTTTGCATCCTGTTTCGCGTATATCTCAGATGTATCGTCGGCAAGAAATCGTACAATGCGAGTTACAATCTTAGATGTTTGCTACCTAAGTGCTATGCCAACTGGAGTGGCTTTAGGTAATATAAATAAGATCACTTAACTAGATCAGTTCGTCAACAAAATGTGTTTTAGGTTCCTATCTCTTTAATAACGTCCTGAATAGGTCGCATGCGTCAATGTTTGCTATAAATGCGTCCCTTTTGTTCCTGTCGATCATCTACACTGTTATTGTGCTAAAGGTGAGTCAGATGTCTTGCTATTTTGGTATTCCTTTGTATGATGCTTCCCCATTTTCAGTGGCAAACAACGTCACAGCAGCGATCTCTGCGGGAAATCTGGTGCTGTGGATTTTTCCCAGACTTTTTCGATATGAAACATCTAAAGGACTCTTTTGGAATCTTAGTAAAGAAACGTCATGGACATCGACGATCATTTCTGATCATCTTACTGATCTCAATGGCTTTGTATACGTTCCAGCGAAATGAGAAGCCATATCTGTATTTGTACACTCAATTCAAATTCAAATGGGATGTGGAGATCTTCAGCAATTTTAAGACTTTTCAATCGACTGCTTATGTGATCGCCATGTTCACTGCGGTACCTTTAATGAATAAGATCCTCAATTGGAGAGATACTGTAAGTCTTTCTAAATCTTTCCATCTATTTATACCTACAGCTTATTCTGTCCTTGCAGACGATCATATTCATTGGAGCTTGGGCTCATGCGATAGCCCGTTTCTTCTACTACTTTGCCGAATCACCGAAGGTATTTTACGCCGGCGCTGTTGTTTGCAGTTTAGGACCGATAGTTGGTCCTATGATCAGATCGATTACATCGAAGATCGTTCCACAATCAGAACGGGGGAAAGTGTTTGCTCTTCTCTCAGTATGTGACAATGCAGTTCCCTTTATAAGTGGAGTTTGTTATTCACAAATGTATCGAGCCACAATCGATCAGAGATCAGGAGTATTTTTATTAACTATCGCCACACAGATGGCAGTGTTTTTCTTGGTTTTGTAAGTTATATAAGATCTGTTTTTTGTGGAGTTTCGGAAATGTTCGCATTTTTGTTGCAGGGCTATTCATATAACAGTTGGGAGCAATGAGCTTGCTGTCTCAGAAGTTGATAAAGAGAATGGACTCATTCCGCAGGCGATCGAGAATGCTCAAGTGGCAGGTGGACAAGAAGATACAGCCTCGAATAGTACAGAAGGCGAACTTAGTAAACACTAGTAGATAAACGGAATAAGACTAAATTTTTTTTTTTTTTTTTTAGTGTGTACTGTGTAGACATTAAGAACTATGTTGTTTATTTTGTTGGCCTTTCAAAAATGGCAGATAACAATCGGCCTATTATTTTGCACAGTACAGAAATTTAGACTTGGAATCATGCCACATGATACATGGTTAAAAACAAACATTTGTTCAATGCTCATGTTATAGTCCCGATAAAGTCAGCAACAACAAGAATTGTGAAACGCAAGAAAAAACAAAAGCAACGTAGTTCGGTCGTGATACGTTACAATACGCCTGAAGATCTTGATGAGATCAATCTTCTAAAGTTTCATACTTTTGGGATCTGAAAACGGCGGTACTAAACTGCAGCATACTCTCATGCTCAGGTAAATAAAATGGACCACATTTTTGTAGCATATTCTTAGGATGACCAGTTGTTGACAGGCACTGCCAACAATCAGCACTTCTTATCGAAAATTATTATTAATAATAATTTTCTAGTCTTCTGCGTCAGAGAAAAATTTGATTTCATTATTTTAAGGAATTTTGTGAATTCATTTCAGTGAACCGACCACCGCAAGAGATGGGGTGACCACATTTCGAAAATAGTTTGATTTTTGAAAATATTAGCGACTCATTTTTATAATAAATAATTTTTCGCTCAAATATTTATTCTTTCATTATCATTCACATTACATTTTTCCATATACATAAGTTAGCGGTTTCTTAAAGTAGCTCTTTTTTGCCGGAAATTATTGAACGCTGTAGCAAAGCAAAAGAGAAAAGAGACAGCACTAGCAGGTAATGTTCCTCCAATGACATATGAAGAAAGTAAGTAACTTTATTTTTATATTTTTGTTGTGTTATTCTATTTCCGTTTTTAAATGATATGTTATTCACAGTTTAACAACCGTTACATTTTCTTTTTTTTGATTTTGTATGAATATTTTTGATCCTAGGATGACTTTTTAAATTTCTCATCGGCAACCCAGCAAGAGACAGTTTGCTCCGATTAATGCGGAGTTCTACGATTTCTACGAAGGAAAGTGGAGGGAAAAACATTAACTTCTTCATGCGCGCGATCGAATTCTTCTTCGTTATCGAGCAATAGACACGTGAAGAGTATCTGCCTCCTGAGACCCCACAACCTTCCATCGTTGGAAGCAATATTCAATCCCGGGATCGTTGCTTCGGATTCACCACGACAAGCTACCTCTTATCCTCGGTGTTTAATATGAAGGTCCGGTATTTCTGATTATCTTGAAATTGAGAGCTGGTATTCGACGAATCTCTTGGCTTTAGAATTGTTGTCATCGAGCCAAGGTAATTAATCGGGCCTTGATTGTATGGACTCCATCCACACCTTGCCACACAGCTCATTGAGTTCTCGGTTGTATTTTCTATTCCATTTGCACTCCTCGTTTTTTTTCGAAATCCAAAATTCTTATATGGCAAAATCGGAGCCGTTTACTCATATAAAATACAGGGTGTTCTATGGAACAGACCGCCATTTTGGTATAGGTTTGTTTTGACGGTTTTTATTTGGTATTCATGAAGTGTAGACTGTAGGCAAATATATCATGAAACAATATTCGATAAATCAACGTGCTTTAGTTGTTAAATCGTTTTATCGAAATCAGTCGTCGATTGCAGCATTTACGGCATTTTACGAAACAATGTGCCAACAAGAATGACTACCGTATAGTGCGTGAATTTGAAGAGGTACCGATGCAGTTAGGTCGAAGCCTGGCTCACGTTGTACTGCGGCAATATCTGAATTTAATATATTGTTGCTGTGCGAGATAAGGTGTCCGAATCTCTATCAACATCAATCCGCCACTGTTCTCAAGAACTGAAAATTAGTTCAAATGCTTTGTAGCGAATTCTTCACAAAGATTTGCATTTGTTTCTGTACAAGATTCGGTTGACTGAGTGATGAAGTGCATTCTCATTTGGTTATGGTAATAAATTAAACAATCGGTTCTGAGCGAATGAAAATCCACAAATTATTCATTAGTTGCCTTTACATCCTGGAAAAACTGAGAGTATGGTGCGCTATTTGGTCTGGAGGAGTCATTGAACCGTATTTTTTCAAAGATGGATATGGAGTTACTATTACTGTCACTGTCGCTAACAGCTCAATACAGGGCCTGGCCGAGCTTCTCCTATGCGCCTCACGAATGGGTATGCCCTTTCCGAATGGCAATTTTTTCTCTTGAGAGAAGCTTCTTATGACAATTTTACTCTTTACAATATACTGTTTGTCAGATGTTCGCGAGAGGTGAGACCAGGAGAAAAATTTTCTTAGATTCAAACCTTGAACCTCTCATTCAGTGATGGCGCACTTAACCACTGAGCCACGGTGTCCACTGACGCGGACATCTGTCCGGCATTATATTCCATACATAATGTCCGACCCCCAATAAAACATTTGTGAAAACAATTGTTTCAACAAAGTTATTTTAAAAAAAAAAGTAGTTTACCTTCCCGTAGAACACTATGTATAAAAGAAATTTGAGATAGATAGGACACCATTTTGAGGTTCCTATATTGGTATAAAATCCAAAATGGGCGCGTGAATTTCTGCAACCCCACATACACCAGATACGAAGTCTAAAGTAAATTCGTCCAGCCGCTTATGCTACAGTCGGCTGTAAATACACAAAGACGAAACCAATACTTGCCCTTTAAAGTAAAAGTAATCTGTAAATCTCATGTTCCCTGGATAAAGTTCTGACAACGTAAAGCAAATGGGAACTAAAGAAACAAATACATACACTTAGAGAACAACGAACATTTATTAAATTGCTCTCTTTAAAACATTCACGTTAAAAAAAAAAATACTTTTACACAGGAATAAAAAAAAAGTCAATACCTACTTATTTATTTTTTGATAAAGTTCTCTGTTTCTCGGCATGTTCAATAATTTTCTCGTCTACATAAAGTCCTTTGCGCTTGCGTACACTATCCATGTAAACTTTTGCACGATTTGCCGAATCCGCTTTCTCGCCAAAATGTGTGTATTCTTCCTCAGTTGACGGCACCCAAAATGGATCCATGTCAATTATCTAAAAATATATGAAAGTATGTACATAAGACACATTAAAACAAATTTTTAAACAATTTTTATATGAATTCTTGGAAAGGTTTTAAGAGGATACTTATGATTTTAATAGAACATTATTTATTTAAGTACTCTTAATGGCCTAACTTTAATAGCGTCATACCACAGTTAAGAAATTTATTTACTGTGAGGGGTTATACCCCTCTATAGTCTATAGAAATATCACATAACACTGAGATCTATAGCTAAAATTAATTTTTAAAATTCCTAGATAAGCTGGTTTGAATGGGAAGTCTAAACTATGAAGGAACCTTAAGATTGCACTGAGAGATAAAAGGGTTTTATGTTGGCAAACAAAGTACCTTCTCAAGTTTTAGTAGATCTTAATAGTATCTTTAAGACATAGAAAAGCTGAGAAAAGTCCAACATAAATTTTGTGAGTGTTTCTACAGCCTTCGAAAAATGTTGTCTATTAAAAAGGTCGGATGGGTCATGGATGCGTTTCAGTAAAAGATTCTGGCTGCAACGAATCTAATACAATATATAATACAATCAGCAATTCTATAATTATAAAATCCAAGGAATAAGTAGTTTTGAACCATAATATTCAAGTGTTTGTCGGCAGGGGTGCATCACAAGTTAGAATAGGGGTAGTTCAAAACGACCTACATAAAATTTAGCTGCCAATTGAATGAACACTTTTGATGTATTTGCACTATTTGTCTGCACTAGCATGAGCTAGTAATTTATAGAAAGAAATGGGTTAAGTTCATCAGAACCAGATATGAATGAAAATTAATATTTTGGCGCTTACAACTCATAAAAGGCTTGATCTAACTTTTTGCAACACTAATGGTGGGGACCAACAATTTTATGCCGTTTCCAAAGGATTTGGTCTGAAACGCCACATCTCTCTACTCAAAGAATATTCTCACGATTTAGATAATTCTTTGTAGAAATTTATTGTACAAAAAAGTGGGCGTGGCTGTCAAAATTTGTAACCTAATATAAAGTTTTTCACTAGGGACATAACAATTTTGTATTTTTATACAAACGCATCCTTAAACTTTTTTACGATCTGTCAATGTCAAAACGTCAGTCAATATTTTTATGATGGTTACCAACGAGCAACGTTTGGAAATTATTACAAATTACTACCGAAATTCAGTGGTCAGTGGTCGCAACTTTAAGAGCGCTTAATCCAATTTTTGGTCGTAATAATCTTCCCACCAGACAGACTGTGCGTCCTTTAGTGGATAAATTCGAGTCAACATACGAGTATTCACATTGAATGTTCCTGTATCAGTGAGACAACACACCTGTCGAAGTTCCGAAAATATCGTAGCCGTAAGTGCTTCAGTTCAAAATGAGCCAAATCAGTTGATTCCACGCCGTTCACAGGAATTGGTAATCTCTAAGTTCACACTGTGGCGAATTTTGCATGAAGATCTTGGCCTACACCGTCACAAGATCAAATTAATTCAAGACCTGAAGCTTCTTGATCATTTGAAGTGCCGAAACTTCTCCGATTGGGCTCTGCAAAAGTTTGAAGAAAATCCTGAGTTTCATCGAAAAATCATCTTCAGAGATGAAGCTCATTTTTGGCTAATGCCTTTGTCAATAAGCAAAATATGCATTATTGGACAGCAACAAACTCACATGTACTTCAAAAGACTCCATTGCATCCACAAAAAGGACTCTGTGTTGTGGATTTTATGCCGGAGGTGTGATTGGACCGTACTTTTTCGTCGATGAAAATGATCGCCATGTTACGGTCAATGGAGTTCGCTATCGTGCCATGTTGGAAGACTATTTTTCACCAGAATTAGGTGGACTTGACATTAGTGATATGTGGTGCTAACAAGATGGTGTAATCGTGTAATCTCGAGAAATGGTCCGGTTAAATGGCCAGCTTGCTCATGCGATTTAACGCCGATGGATTTCTTTATATGGGGTTACGTTAAGTCGTTGGTTTATGCCAACAAGCGAACAACGTTAGAGGAGCTCAAACGCAAAATTGCCAACGTTCCGGCCGATATGTGAGGAAGAGTGGTGGAAAATTAGCTCCAAAAAATCGATCGCTGTTAACGTGTCGCGGTGGTCATATGAACCAACCCGATATCTCAATTATTCTGTGTTTTATTTAAACACAAAATTGTTATGTACTTATTGAAAAACCATTTATAAGAGCTCTCCAGTGCAGAAGCTTGGTAATGAGCCATAATTTAATGTGATCCCGACGAGAGGAGTAGCAGGAATCGGTCTGACTTCTTTTACTCGGAACCTCACAACAACAAAAAATAAAAACCTCGTTCTCCCAATCAAACGTCTAGAGAGGCTCAATGTTTGCCTCCACCAAACTTCGTAGAGAAGAAATTCCGCAAGACTAAATTCTCGAGGGATAATTTCTTCATAATCATTTAACAGCGAGATCATCACTAAATTTGCGCAAAATTCTTGTTGTCGAATGGAGTCATCCTTTGCAAAATAAAAGGCAACTCTGCCGCTTTCACTCTCCCACAGCACAGCAAGTCGGTTGATGGTAACATATTGTGAGGGCCTACCTCATAATAGCAATTAGAACAATAACTAAAAGTAAAAAAGCGTTCCATAATCGAATTCTTTATAAAAACGTGTTTATTAACACACAGGGTGTTTCAAAGAGGTTGGGCTGGTTGTATTTAGTCAAATTCTTCGAATGACGACAAACAACAAATAAGTCTTAGCCAACAATGGTCCAATTTTGACTCGATCTGCATTAAACCTTTACCAATTTCAATGATTGTTATTTTAATTCGACAGATACAAATAACGCTGACAATAACGTAAGCATCACTGGTGTGGTGGGAAAAGTTTGGCTATTTTCAAAGTACGTATATTTTTATGACTACAAAGTGCGTAGAATGGATCTTTTAATGTCCTGTTCGTTAGCCTGATTTAAAGTTACACAAAAAGTGAAAAACTAAAAAATGGGGATCTTAGCACTGGGCATTGATGTTAACAAGTCTGAGAGCCGGTGTCAATAGTGGCAATAGTGAATATCTTCAGATTCTTTGAGATATACATTTTTTTTGTGGCATTTAAAAAATGAAAACGAGAACAGTCGAAGACGGCTTCGGTATGCAATCAACATCAACAATTCCACGTTTCTTGAGATCAGTCCGATCTCGATGTAACTCGATAAAATTCAGCACCTTTGAAATAAATATTTGTTAGTATCCGGATGTAGTGTCGACAGATTAAGTAAGTAGCCACTATTAAGCTTATCATATTCATAGAGCATGATCGCGTTCATTTCGAAATCACATAAAAGAATTCCGCGTCCAAAAATTTATGTGGATCAGAAGCCGATCCATAAATTTCAGAATCTGGTCAGGAATTTTTCTGTCCAAATTTACGATGTCCATTTGAAATTTCATTGCCACTCTATAAATTCTGAATTTTACCTTCACAGGGGTACTCTGCCGATCAGAATCAGATCAGATAATTTTATTATTGTGGAACTCATATTCTCACCCGACCACATTCAATCTTTTGCTGAATATTATATGTATGAACCAAAACTTGATTTCAACAAAGCCAAACCTATAAAACGTGGTAATCACTGCCAAACACAAGCCTATCCATACCACATTGTCATAGTGTCATAGTTTGTGTTGTGTATTTTATCCATGCCACCCCCCATTGGAAAGGCTTAGCACCTAAGCCCACTCTAAAAAAAAAAAAAAGTATTTCACACTCTAAACACCTAACTGGCTACTTAAATCTTGGCCAGAAAAGAATAAAATCAAAAGCGATACGCATTGTAATAAATTAACGGTAACGTGCACTACCCAGCGCTACGGCTACGATCGACGACAACGACGACGGGGCCAAACTAGGTGGGGAAGTCACGTGTAGAGGCGTGGTATTATGCGCCTGATTTAAAATCCTGTATTCAATGTGTATTTAGGCATTTATTACAATATCTTGGGTTTGTTTTCTTTTTATCCGTCGTCTGTCTGTTTAGTTTGTTTGCCTTTAGATACTCTGGTGTGGATTATGGTGGCACACCACACTACTCGTACCCTCTGGCTACTGGTATTTAGATTGTAGAGTGTGTGGTGGGGTGGGAGAACAAAAAACAAATAACAAATAATCTGATAACCCGTTTTGTAGAGTATATCGCCATCGCCACCCTGTACCAGGCCGGTCCGGTGCGGTGCTACTGGTGCTACTGGTGTGCTGTCAAAATGACGAGGCTCTCAAAAGATAATCATCTTTACGTATTTCGGTAGCTGGTTCGTAAATTACTCTCGAATCACGACGTTCTTAATCTGTTTATGTCACGTAGTTTTTTTTTTTTTTTTTTTTTTTTTTCTCCTCCTCTTACACTCTGTCCTTTGCCTCCTTTACCGCCTCCTCTTTAGAAGTATTTATTGTTAGCGAGTGTTTTTTTTTTTTTTTTTTTGTTGTCGTTGTCGATCCCACCTTAGCAGCCTTCAAGGTGTTTGTTTGGATTGTCCGCGTTCCTCTCTAGATCTGGACGTAGGCCGCGTGCATATATCTATAGATATATAAGATACATTTATCGTTGTTGTTGTTGTTAGTTTTTATTGTTATTCAGGTCTCTTCTGACCGGGTGATAAAGGTGTAAAAGTGTTCTCCAGTGTAATTTCCTTCTTTTGTTACCTCAAGAGGGGAGGAAGACAGACAGGTAGGAGAATACCGTCTTAAGGTCTTCTTCCCCATCGTCGAATACCTCTACTACAGTTGATCAGTTTTTAAAGGTCGTCTCTCGTGGTGGATGACGAACGGGAACGACTACCTGAGCGCGCTCATAATGATGGTCAGTAAAATCGACTTTGAATATGTGGTATTGTCTGCGCAGGCTGTTTACACACCTTTTAAGGATCGAAGCGCGAAGAGATTTTTATATCTCAACACTTGAACGCTTTTATACTCTTCTGAAGACATTTTTATGGCTTACCCTCTTAAAAGTCGAACAAATGGATCAACAGAGCGCGAATTAACGATTCAACGCAATCCAACGGATGTTCGATGCTACGCTAAGCCGGTTTGGCTTAATTTGACTTAATTTTCCAAAGAGTTAGAGAGGAGAGTTTTTTTTTTTTTTTTTTTATTGTTATTATCACTAAATGGCGTTATTGGCCGAGAAGCCGACTTTACCAACATTTATGATCGATCTTCCGTTCAGAAAAAAAAAAAAAAATGTATTCAGGTGCAGAACAAGAAAAGGTGTGAGTTATGAAATTCCTTAGCCACTTGAAGAGGAATTTCGTAGGAAACAAAAAAAAAAAAAAAATCGATGTATTGTGTGTCAAGTACTCGGTATTGTTTTGGGGTAGAAGAACACAGGTACATGCACTCGTAAACGAACAATGGAAATGCGAATATATTTCGGAAAATTTGAAAATTAAATGCACACCAGGACAAGGTTTTTGTTCTCCGAAGCAGGAAACCACATCGAGAGGATGCTGTCTTTCGATAGACAAATACTACGAATTTCAGGCAGTGGCGTTAAATGCGCTTTTGTTTGTAATCCTGTTAGGAATCGAATTGAGAAATGTTATCTTTCTGGAGATACATAACATGAATCAAGCGGGATGTCGGTCATTGATGAATTGTCAGAAGAACAATTCCCATTTCTTATTGAGGAAAACAAAACTCGTAAGTCCCTCGACAGAATGAAATATGTTTTCTCATTCATTTATAGAGATGTGGCGTTTCTGAAAGTCTTTTATGATGAATTTGTTTTACTTGAACAATATAAGTAATTACTCTTCAACAATATACAAATAAAGTGCACGGCTGGGTCACAGGTACTTGCACACGTATTTGCATATTACTCACATTTAATATTTAAATAAAAATTGTTAAAATTTGTTTGTCTGTTAAATCCGTTAAAAATGGAAAAAAAAAATTAATTTTGCTGCCAGTTTTGAAATACTTGGTATGCCCCGACCTTGTACATATATGTCAAATATTACCTAGTAAGGACAATAGTACTGTTACACACATTTATTGCTATAAAGCAAAGACATCGAAAGATAATTTAATGAAACTTTCAGGATTTATTCAGATATATATTCTGAATATAACAATCGAAACTTTAATTAATAGGACTTCTCTTGGCCTTTTGGCAACTCATCAATTAGAATACGCACCTCATTAATTTGGAAAGTGGCCACAGCTTCGGTCAGAGCTCGCTTTAAGAGTTCCATGTTAGGGTGTCTTTTGAGGCACATAATGTCCTTTAAGACAGTCCACAATTTGAGATCAAGTGGATTAAGGTCTAGGGTGGTGTAAGGCTAGTCTTTGTACCAATAAAATGGGGTACATTTCTCTGAAGCCAGGTATGGGTAGTTTTCGTCTTAAGAGCGGGCGCACGATCTTGCTGGAATGTTCCTTCCTTTTTTTTTTTGGTATAGAGTATGGTTTAGAGGTTTCACAAAGGGTCCTTAAATGGTTTGCTGGTACACTTTGACCTAAGTTTCGATGCTTTTTTCGCAAAAATGCAGGTTAGTAACCCCGGCATAAGAGACTACCCAGCACACCATGGCTAACTCTGGGGGGTGTCCTTTACGGACCCTTGAGACTGGCTCGAACACTTCCCTAGATGACCGTGCATATACCCTATCACCTTATTTGTTTAATTTCTTCTGCACCGTGAACATTTTTTCATCGGTAAACAGAATTTTTCTGTACAGAACAGCAGCGTATTCCACCGAGAGACGCTTTGATTTTTTGGACTCAATTTTTGTAAAAGCCACAGTTAGCATTTTTCCAATATGGCATTTGAAGGCCCCCAGCCTCAAGCTTAACTTGATATGTGAATCATTGACTTTTGTGTTACATTCATCTCACGTACCAGTGTTTTCTGTTTTTAGGGACATTTTTGAGCCTTAAAGGTTTTAATGACTTGTGACATTCGTGCGAGGAGGACCAGATCGCAGGCGATCTTTAATGTCGCTTGTATCCCGAAGAATTTTATAGAGCGATAAGCAAACCTTAGCTGGCTGCTACAGTGTCTTGAAAATCGAACCTTTGTTACCGCACTTATGAAGCGGTACGACAGAGATGCGATTCACTTTCTCAATTCATTCCAGAGGGGAAATGTAAGCAAATTTGAAATATTTTTATAAAGAAACAATTGTGACGTTAACTGCTACAAATGTTATGTCGCAATGGGTGCAACAAATGTAATAACGGTATTTTTGTCAATACTAGGTATTTAGATTAAGAAAAAATAAAAATAAAAATCAATGTCAAAAAGTCAAATATTCAAGTTGAACAATATCATTGGAGCCGGTTTCCATGAAATCAATTTTTTATTTTGAAATCTTGATTGGGGGTGGCCGTGGTGTAGTGGTAACATCATCGCTTGTCACGCTACAGGTTCACGGTTCGAATTCTGATGTCAATAATCATCTATTTATTTCGCATGAAATAAATAAAAAATCGATCAATTGCGAAAGGTTTTTGTCAACTCTACTGCGAAGGCATTACGGCGTTCATATGGCTAAAATGCAACTTGATCGTGATGATGACATCAGGAGGACGGAGAAAAATACTGTGAATCATGAGCAACGACAAAAGCAAAAAAGTTGGAGTTCACTGAAACTTAATACCAGCTGAGTTTCAAACCAACTACACCAATCTGTCTTTCTCTCTGCCACTTCCCCTTTCCTCAAAAACGCCCGTGTCCTAAAAATTAGTATAAAGGTATTCATAACCCCTTTCACACGTGCAATTTATAAAAAAAAAAAAAAATATGGCAGTAGTTATTTTAGGGGTTAGAATGAAAATTCCGATTTTTCCTCGAATCCAAAATTTGACACTCCCTTCTAGATAATACGTTCAATATCCAGTAGGGTGGTCTTAGCTTTAAATCATCTTTAACTGATTTACAATCGACGTATTTTAGACGCTAATTATGGAAGTGTCCATGACATGACGAGCTCTTCGACCAAACTATATGATATGCTCGTTCGTTAATTGTTCAGGTTTAAAATTTAAGCAAAATCTATATAAGAAAACCAGAAATTTGAATTTTCGAAAAATGCTTTAATACTTTAGGCGCCACACTATTTTTTTTAACCGCATGTGTTCAAAATTTGAATGCTATGTGTTTCCTTTTTTTTTATAATTCGCGCGCGCCAAAAGGAATATGTATACCTTTATACTGTTACAGGGCACGGGCTTTTAAGGAAAGGGAGAAGAGGAACAGAGGAGAAGCCTATGCACGTTGGCTTTAAATGTTTGAAGGTTGTAGTGATGGGGAAATACAGAGCTTAGTAGATCATTCCACATTCGTGTCGTTTGGCTTATAAACGAATCCCTATATTTAACAGTCCGACCGAAGTTAGGCTTTAGGGTGAACTGATGTGCATTCGAAGCATGTCGCGTATTGTGGGTGAAGTTTTGAAAGGGATGATTGCAGCTGGCTATTTCGCATTTTTTATTAAAAAAAACGGTAAAACAGGGAGAGACAGGAGACATTTCTCCTATGTTCTAGTGAATGAATGGAATTCACAATGTCTCTATCACCTATAAGTTTTAACGGACCATTTTGTACCCTATCAAGAATTTTCAGAACGGTCTTGGGTGCACCAGACCAGATATGGGCGTTATATTCCAGCTTAGGGCGGATGAATGCCTTATAAATTGAGGCCAGATCAGACGGGGTAAAATATTTCTTGAACCGTTTAAGGAATTCTAGACATTTTGCAGCATTTTTAGCGACCTCGAATATGTGATCATTCCATCGAAGATGGTTATTAATACACATACTGAGAATGGCAAGTCTTTCGGTTTCAATGATGCAAGTACCATCCATGGATAATGGTTGAGGGTTTTGGTTTCGCTTGAGAGACAGAAGACAACATTGTGTTTTGGAATCATTAAATTCCACTCTGTTGGTTGAACCCCATTTAATTATGCTGTCCAGGTAGGAATTTAATGTGTTTAACTTACGTTGCCGTTCCCCTTCTACGGCCGAAGAGCAAGGACGTGAGTTAGGGAACGAATATGAAAAACTGAGGGTACTGTCATCAGCGAAGAAATGGATTGGATTAGAAGTTACAGACAAGAGATCATTTATAAAAATGAGAAAGAGAGTCGAAGACAAAATAGAGCCTTGGGGAACACCAGCATTTATTTGATGAATTGCAGACTTGAAGCCGTCCTAAACAACTTGTATTGAACGCCCCGAAAGGTAATTTCTAATCCTCATACGTTATATACTCCGGACAAAATGATAAGATATTCCCACAAATTCTTAAGAAAAAAAAGTGTTTTTTTTTTTAAGGAAATCCCGGAGCACTCAGATTCAATTTTCTGTGTCCATTGTACTACCACTCAGAACTCCTTTTGGTGTAGTGGTTGGAGAAACTTAGATTTTATTCGTTTTTTTCTCTTATGTTCGGGTGGCAGTGGTTGCTGTTCCCCGTCCGGGTTCGAACCTACACAGTTCGGGTCACAAGCAAACACACTAACCACTACACCCTGACCAACCCCTATCATTTGATATTAGATTTGATAAATACAATATATATTTTTTTTAAAAACATGGGACGCGGAAAAATGTTAAATTCAGCTGAAGTACAAACAATTTTGAAATTTAGGAGTGAAAGCTGGAGTATTGTAAGAATATCAAAAAACGATCCCTAAAATTATGGCAAAAGAACGTCTCCTGAAAGACCACCAGCATTGACTTCAAGAGAAAAATGTGAAAGAGAGTTTTGGGAATTAAAACCAATATGAAAAATGTGATGAGAGTTTTACAACAATGCAAAGATCTCCAAAGGTGAAAACTGCTTCGGAAGCCACTTTTAACCGAAGCTCACAAAACGTGCCGTTTAGAGTTTGCTTGCAGCCATTGCCATTGGAAGAAAAAGTGGAGAAAAGTCATATTTACAGATGAAAAAAAGTTCAATTTAGATGGACCTGATAGTTGGGATTACTGTTTTCACAATCTCCGAAAGAAGCAACGAATTTATTTTTTTATAATAAGTCACCATCAAATGGAAGGATGTTCTGTAATAGTATGGACTGGAATTGTCTACAACGGGAGGACCGAAACAAAATTTATCATTGGCACCAGATATATTGAACTTACGAGTATTAACGATCAAATTATTCAACTACTGCCGAGGAAAACTTAATATTTCAAGAGGATAATGCGGCAATCTATACTTCCCTCCAAGTCAACGAGTATTTTAACTCAAAAAACATCTATCTGGCCAGCAAGATCCCCTGACTTGAATATAATAGAGAAAATGTGGGGAGAGCTTGCACGAGCAATTTATGCAGGTGGAAGCAGTACACCAATATTCCGAAATTAATAGAATCCATTAGTACAGAATGGGACAAGGTGGATGAAAAATATGTTAAAAATACATTTAAAAGTACGCCTAAGCGATTGTTAGAAATTGTAGAAAATAAAGGACCTAGCACACATTACTAATAAAATAAAATATTGTAATTTTCATTGTTGTTATTTAATTTTAAAATCCACCTGTTCCACCCAGTTTTCCGTTTTTCGCCCAAAAAAGAAAATTAATTAGGGTTTTCCAGAAATTATTTGATGGCAGTGCACCCTGTTACTTAATTAATCAATCGGATTTGTCAAATGTTACGCACACTTTTTTTCTTAAGAATTTGTGGGGATGTTTTATCATTTTGTCCCGGAGTGTAATACGTTCAATATCCAGTAGGGTGGTCTTAGCTTTAAATCATTCTCGACTGATTTACAATCGACGTGTTTTAGATGCTAATTATGGAAGTGTCCATGACATAACGCGTGCTTCGACCGAACTACGAGTATATGAAATGTTCGTTTGTGTTGCTCGTTCGTTAATTGTTCAGGTTTAAAATTTAGACAAAATATAAGAAAACTAGATATTTGAACTTTCGAAAAATGTCTTAAAGGGACACACTATTTTTTTTTGACCGTATGTGTTCAAAATTTGAATGATATGTCCTTCTTCACATATGTACGTCCAAGGTGACACACGGCCTAAGCCGTAATCGAGATACTCGTACTCGTATATCCAATTTACTCAAGTCGGCTAATAATTAAAGTGTTTGAGTTTTTAGTCTTTTTGCAAACGCCCATAATGTCTTAGATATAAATTTATATCGAAATCGTTAGGAAGATTTTTTAAAATTAGTCTGTAGTAAAGTACCGTTAATTTTGAGACTAGAATGAGAATTCTGTTAGTTGACAGACGCCAGATATAAAGTTTGAAGGATATCATCGTCAGTTGTTTAGACCCACTATTTTATTTATAAGTTCGCGGCCTGAGATATTCAACAATGAGTCGTATTCTCATTAGTGATACCACTAACTGCGGCACTCTTTAGTAGTATAAATATCACCTCGTTTCAACAATAATTCCATTTTGTTATTATCTGTGGTAGGATAAACATCACCACGTCAGTCGATATCGGAAATTCTCGCAAATTTTGAGCACCGCGCCGAGTAAATCGTATCTCGTGAAAAAAGGAAAATCGCCTAAAGAAATTTTTGAAGACATGTCATCGACTCTTCAGGATTCTGGGCCTTCATATACCATGGTCAAAAAATGGGCTAGCTAATTTCAACAAGGGCGAGATTGCCGTGAAGACGACCCCCTCCCAGGGCGTCCTGTGTCAGTGGTGACTAAAGAAATCGTCCGAAAAGCTGAAAAATTAGTTCTGGCCGACCGAAGAATAAAAATGTGGCAGATAGCGGACAAGTTGCACATCAGCAAAGGCTGAATTGGAGAAATTTTGCACGAACATTTAAACATGAAAACAATTTGTGCGCGCTGGGTACCGAAAGTGCTCACGCCGTTCGACAAGCAACGATGACTCGAGTGTTGCATCGATTTTTTGGAGTTAGCTGGGGACAATCTCAACGAAATTTGCAACCGTATCGTACCTGTAGATGACAGTTCGGTTCGCCAATACAATTCGGAGTCCAAACAAGAGCCTATGCAGTGGATTGAAAAAGGGGAGAGGCAGCCGAAGAACGTCAAGGTGGAAAAGACGGCTTCGAAGCTTATGGAGACTGTTTTTTGGGACAGCGAATGTGTTTTGCTGATTGATTACCTGCCAAAGGGCTTTATAATGAATGGTCAATATTACGCAAATTTATTGACTCATGCACGTGAAGCGGTCGTAGAGAAGCGACGTGGGAAAATCAGGCACGGAGTGTTGATTTTGCAGGGTAACGCGCCTGTTCACATGGTGCGGGTTTCAAGATAGGGCTTAAAAGACCCACCCTACAGCCAAGACATGCCCCCGAGCAACTTTTTCCTTTTTTCCAATTTGAAAAAGCAGTTACGAGGCCGGAGATTTGCAGATTAGAACGAGGTTAAGGCGGCCGTAGAAAGTCATTTTGAAGGCAAAGAATAAGATTATTTGTTCGGTGGTATTAAGAAATAACATTTTTTAATCGAATCTCTTCTTTTCTTAATGCATACAGTGCGAGCTATTGCAGATAAGCTTAAAATATACTCGTAGACGTCAACAGTGCACGACAGTGAAGAATCATCGACCCTTCAGACACGAAAGAGAAGCGGAAGGTCCAAACCAACATCAAAACTGGAGGACCAGACTATAAAACTAATAAGGAAGAGGGATCGACGATTTATAGCTCCAGAAATCTGTGCAGAGTTCAACCGTCCGCACTCAAAGCAGACCTTCGCGGTCAATTAGCAGTACGGAAACCTTTGTTCGACCTCAAAACAAAATCAAGCGGCTGGATTTGAGAAGACAGCACCAAGATTGGACATCAACAGACTTGTCGAAAGTCTTATGAAAGTCAAGTCCAAATTTAAAGTTATTGGACAAAAAAGGAGTGTTTACGTTCGGTGGTCTGCTGAAGAAAAGATGCTCCCTAGCTGTATGGTCCCAACAATCAAGCATGGCGGTGGTTCAATAATGGTCTGGGGATGTTTCTCTTCTGCCTATATTGGAGACCTTATCCATATCAATGGAATCATGAATAAGAAGAAGAACAGACAAATATTAGGAAAACAAACCTTAGTATCGGGTTTGTGATTAATAAGCCCTGGATTCACATTAATGCAAGATAATGATCCAAGCTTTGCCGAAGATACGTGGACCAAGAAGAAACACTGAAAAATATGAAATGGCCTGCGCAATAACCCGACCTAAACCCAATAGATCTGCTTTGGGACGAACTTGACAGACAGGTTCCAAGGTTTGGGAGTTCGAAGACTTTGAGAGCTCCTTTTAGTACCCTGGAGATGAATAACATTGGAAACTATTAAGAAGCTGATCGATAAAATGCCTAGACTGATGGTCAAAGTGGCGGAAGTACGAGGTGGATTTTTCAATGAAATAATTAAAAACTGTATTTTATTATCCAAGTCTTTTTATTTATTAGATTCAATTAATTTGTTCATTTGACTAGATACATATAATGTTGATGAAGCTATTTACAATAAATTTTGATTATTAAAACGAAAAAGACAGAGAGGTTTATATCAATTTCTCTGACAGAATATATTGTCCGGAAACTTATGGACGGCAGTGTATGTTCAAAGTTGTAGAGAACTTCGGGGAAAAATGTTTGGTGACTTTGAACAACTTTGAATATCCTAGCTTTTAAGTACATCTATGGACCAAATGAAAATTTGTTTACATTTAAATTAAAAAGTTTTCGAAAAAAAAAATACGTTGACAGAAAAGATATTACTTTTGCAAGCTCTATGCAATGGCTGTTCTAAAAGTACCCGCTCCTATACCAAATAAAATAATTGGTCCATATCCTTAAGATTAAGAACATTCAAGGTCAGGAAACAAATTCCCAGCACGGACCTCCCTACAACTTTATCCATAAGACTTTTCCAATCTCTGAGCAAAACGAGTACACTTTTATAAAAAAAAAAAAACCTCGCTCCATTTGTATTTAAATCTGCCATCAAACTTTATTGATTTTTGCAAAATGTTCATCACTTATGTACGAGTATATGTATGTACTAACTTTGGTTCTTTAGTAACTTTTGGTTACGGGATAGCACTCAAACCATGTGCTAGGTTTGAGCGCTACCCCTCTCTGCGACTCATGTGGAGAGGGAGATGATACTGCGGAACACTTCCTAAATGATTGTCCTGCCTTTGCTCGGATCAGGTGCCAGATCTTCGGTGCTAATGTGGTGAGTGCTGATGACCTAAGCTCTTCACCACTGAAGTGTCCACTCGTCTTTTTATAAAAAGACAAAAAAAAAAAAAACACAACACTGTTTTGAGTCTGAGTGCTGAGTTGAGTGTACTCGACAAAAAAAAAAATATTAACTTGTGCTCGGAAGGGTGGCCATGGTGTAGTGGGTAGTGTGTTCGCTTGTGACCCGAACTGTGCAGGTTTAAGCCCGGACGGGGAATAGCAACCACGGCCACCCAAGCATAAAAGAGAATCGAATAAAATCCAAGTTTCTGCAACCACTACAGCAAAAGGAGTTCTGCTTGGTAGTACAATGGACTTCGTGTGAGGCTGAGTGCTCCGGGATTTGGAAATTTCTTTTTTATAAAAAAAAGAAAAAACTTTTGCTCTTTAGACCATCCTCTCCATACCACTTTTATTGACTGATATACATAAAAAAAAAAAAAAAAATGCGCCTAAGCTTATAAGAAAAAATACCTATTGTTTTTTCAATGGAATTTGTTGGTTTCCTAAATTAGGAGAAATTGTGCTTTCAGAAATGATCATATCGACGAATAGCGAGAAAGCAAAACATGCAGAGTAGTTACAATCAGGGTTTCTCAAACGGGATCCTTGTAATAAAGTACCCAACTCATAACCCCGGTAAAACAACCATAGGATTCGGGGGAAAAAATTAAAGAAAATATTTCAAACGTATAAGACAAAGATTAATTTTTTACTGCAAAAATAAATGTTTGAATGCGTTCGTAAGATACAAAAATGACAAAATATCTTTGTGCAAAAGTCTTAGTATACAACACTTAAATTAGTTTTAGAAAACTTTTTATTTCCAAGGCGTATAGACAATATAATAGCTGCAACATCATCTATCAAGTACCTTGGCTTACGCTGATTCCGTGGAAAAGCAAACCATAGGTGGACACATCCTAAAAATTGCAATACTTATAGGTTAATATGGACAACCATAATATTTTCAAACACATACTGTGTCATCGGTAGACATGTTCATTGCAAACAATGATTTCTGCTGAAGCTGTAAGGACAATTGTAAAGCGGAGACTACCTATATTCATAGGTATAGTTCACTTTACCCTTGATCTATAGCACCACCAAGAGGTACATTGTAATTCCTGGTCCATGTTGGTATTACAATGGACCTACATACTCGTATGTTGCTCTAAGTGCATCTCGTCGAGGACAACTTTCTATCTATCTTTCTACGTATAATGGAAATACATATGAACAAATATTTTAATCCTAAATATTGCAATATTTTGTAAGCTTTTAAATGTTTAAAATAATGAAATACTTTTAGATGTCGAATTCTATGTAACATTTCCATTTTGTTCACATACCTTATGAAAACCCGGGATCGTTCTGATTTTTTCCCGGAATCTCGGGTTTGCAAAAAATGAGAAACCCTGTCGTATTTAATCTATAAATCGTCTTCACTAGCCGCCTAACTAACGGATTCCAATGAAATTTGGCTTATAGACTTCGACTGACACGTTAGAAGTGCCAGTTGAAAGTAATTGAAATCTAATGAACTGGTGGTAATATATGTATGTATGTGGAGGGAATTAAAACTTATTCGAGTCGGTTTTCTCATTCGCCTAAGAACCAAGAACCTCTTAACGGATTTTGATATATAATAAATATTTCTTACTTACTCTTCTCTTAGTCAACTTTGATTTGATGTCATGATGGGGTATAAAAATATTTTTTTTTTCTTGAGGTACATTATGTCCCCAAAAGTCTCCCTCAAACATTTTTTTAATTTGTTCCTCTGATTCTTTTTGGTCCACCATCTTCTATCTATGTACAAAATTTCAGCTTTCTAGCTCAAATGGTTCAAAAGTCACATGTATGTGACAGACACACGGACAGGCGGACAGACAGACACCGTGTTGAATTCATTACTATTCCGTTTATACCATTCTGGAGCACTGAAAATTAAAAATATAATAAAAAAAAGTGTACCTGATGTTGGGTGTCAGACATTTTGCACCAAATTTGTTCAACACTGTCTTAATCACTGCATAAGACAATTTTAATTAAAGAACCAAACTAAAATCTGGAATGGGATTTTTTTATCTGTTGGATAAAAAAAAGATTTCTAAAGTGACTTCATTTTTTTGCAGGAAAAGTTTGTACGGTTTAACATTCCGGAACTATGCACGAGTAACATAAGGATTATTAGATGCGGTTTTTAGTTTTAATCTCCAACGTATAACACTGTCTTACTCTATTCGAGCAAATTGCCCGGGAGGGCGTGTAAATCTGATCTAGCTCAGTACAATTTGAACTTCAAAGATTATATACGAGTATATCCCGAAATGATATAGGCGATGAGTAAGGATTGTCACTATCGTCTAATATTACGCACAAATGAAGAAGGCTTAGGAGGAAAGCACGATTTCTATTGTGAGAGTTGCCTTCAATTTAACACTTAAAAGAGACATCGTAATTGTAATGGACAACGCTCAGGAATGTTATCGGGAACACAGTATCAGCTTTTGGTTACTGTCAGTTGTGTTTCGAATAAGTCCCAGTACCCACAAGTAGTTGTGACAGCAGGCCCGTATATAGAGTTCCGAAAGGACTGATAGGATGTCAAGTCTTGTTGCTTACTAGGAGAACCAAAGCGAGTCGATCGATTTTAAGGATGTACATATGTATCTGTTCAGCGTAACGACTTGTGGTAACATCTAAACGTCTTATTTCAATATAAAACTACTGCGTATCTCTAATTATGATCACCCACTCCTAACATAAAAGTCATTCATTCCTTTGTTAGTCAAAATTATCCAAAATACTGCTAAAATCTTTATGCAAACAAATTTCCAAAATCACTAAATATTATTCTATCGCACGTGTGCGTTCGTATAAACAAACACTTACCTCCCAATGGCTAAACATTAATTGTGGCGCTGCTAGCCCCGATGTCTGCTTTCGAATTTCCTGTGCAAAATTAAAAGATTCGATCACAGGAAGATATGCCATTACAGAGAAGTTCCCACTTCCCTGTGTTAGGTCACCAGATACGATTTTGCCATGTCGACGACCGATGACGGCATACATTTTTCCTAGAATTAAAAAAAAAAAATCACAACACATGAATATTAAAAAAATCAAAAAAAAAGAACGAATAATAACAACAACGTTGTTGTTTACTACAGTATGTATATTTGTTTTTTGTTTAAAGCAAAACCACAGCATCCAATTTCATGAATGTGTTTACACGTAAATATTATGTATGCTAACAAAAATATAATAAAATTAATTACACATTCTTCAAAGGGACATACGCAAGTAAGCATAATCGCATATGAATTAATCTGCTTCATCTATCAAGGGTCGATCGTAGAGTAATTTTATAATAAATTCGATATCCGGTTTTGTTAAAATGATTTTGATTTTTGCTACTTTATCTTCCATTTAGTTCTTTTGCAAAAAAAACCCAACAAAAAAAAAAAACATTAATTTAAATTTTGAAGATTTTTCTTGGGAAGAAATATGGGAGCGAAAATACCATTAGGTGATTTTTAAGTTTAGCATTAGATACGACATTAATTTGTATTTCCTTTTTTAAACAAATTTACATATATCTCACAATGTGTAAGGTAGCGGCTTATATATGTTCCCACTTTGAATTAAAGTTATGAAGTTTGACACAAAAAGATTTCCTGCCAATTCGTCTCCCATAAATTATTTCAAATATTAATTGAAGCTTTTACACAATCTTTGAAGGTTGTAATTACGAGTATTTTCTAAGTTCATTAAAAATTATTCAAATATCTACGCAAAGCTATACCTATTGGGAGTATAAAACCACGCATATCTAGAAGGACACTAAAGACAATGCAAGGTGTCTCAGCCATGAGAACATGTCCTACTGAAGCCCTGAATGTAATAACCTTTTACCTTTTATATCAGCATGTAGTGCCATCAGACTAAAAGAAACAGGGTGCTGGTGTACCAAACCGTATGGTCACAGCAAAATCCTGAATATACTACCAGGGGATCTGTCAACAACTCTATCCGACTATACAACACTCAAAGAAAACTTTAGTAACGTCGTCATGGTTAGTTTTCCATCCAGAGTAGACTGGGAAAAAGGCAAAGTGACGAATGACTACGAAATCAAAATCTTCACCGATGGTTGGAAAATGGACTGCGGGAAGGGGATGGGGATTTTCTCCGACACCCTCAATATATAAAAAAAAACATACCGGCTACCGGATTCATGCAGCGTCTTCCAGGCGGAAGTTCTTACTGTACTTGAAACTTGCCGTCTATTGAGAAACAGTACATCCTTCAGATCTATCTCATCCTCATTAATAGCCAGGCAGCTATCAAGGCAATTGTATTTGCTACATCTTTCTCCAAGGTGGTGAAACAATGCAAAGAGGAACTCGCCTCGTTGGGTCATCCGTTCACGATCAGTATCCTCTTGGTGCCGGGACACAGCAACATTGAGGGGAACGAGTGAGCTGATAAACTGGCGAGGCCGGGATCTGCTCTTGACAAATGCGGTTCATGTACAGCTCGGGGCTCGTAAGGACAGTATCCTCTTACATTCCCTTTGAAAGGCCAATAACCGATGGCATGGGTTGCGGAATCGCGTCATATCTAGGCAGATGTGGCCCAACTACAACTGGCGGAGAACAGAAGATCTACAAAACAGAGACCGGCAAGGGACAACATTTGAATTTTCAAAATATGCGTTAATAGGCTAAAAAGCTTACTTTTTTTTATTTACTATATATCTAAAATGTAAATGCCATGTCCTTACGTATGTATGTCTAAAATAACTTAGGTATCAATTTTGAATAAAATCGTCTAAGCCGTAACCGAGATATGATCAATTTATGTAAATCAGCTAATAATTAAGTACTGGTATTCAATTTTTATGTGAAAAACTGTGTACGCAATCTTATTGCAGACCTCAGTTTTGGGAAATTTTTTTTTTTTTTTTATAAAAAAAGAAATTTTCAAATCCCGAAGCACTCAGACTCAATTTTCTGTGTCCATTGTAGATTTTATTCGTTTCTCTTTTATGTTCGGGTGGCTGTGATTGCTGTTCCTCGTCCGGATTTGAACCGTAAATACCGTTAATTTTGAGGTAAGAATGCAAACTTGCCCATGTGGGCATTAGGGCACAGACCTCAGATATGAAGTTTGAAGTAATTGAGTCCTGCAGTCGGATATATAGACGGACAGACAGAATTGCGAAACTCACTCTTTCGAGTGCATATCGAGATCGAACATTTTTAAGAAATCAATAATTTGCTTTTAGATGAAAAAGTTAAAAAATATTCGACAATGACTATAGTTGTCTGTCAGTGGATTGATGTTTTTTTCCTTTTTTTAATACATTTGACTATTTATAGGTATTTTCTATATGCTAAGGCATTTGGTATATTTATTAACTATTTTTCCCAATTGTATAATCCATTTAATATATCAATTATGTACATCTGAATTCTCTGTGTATTGGACATCTACTTACATAAAAATGTTTTATTCAATTTCTCTCAGATTACAGTACACTGAACTGAGTTTTGACTCATTTTCACTGAATTCACGTCCATATCGTCTAAAATACCTACATTTTTTTCTTTGGTTATACATGTCTATAATGTACGAGTAATGTGCTGTCCCTGATTGTGGTCAAGATGTTTATACGTATAGATCCTTGCATTGTGTTCCGCATTTCTTGATTTTTAGAGTTGCGTTATAAGGTGCTTGTAACAAAAAGTTAGAGAGGGACTTATAGTGAGAGTAAGTTATCTGTCCATCCATATGTCTGACTCAGCCTTATAACTTTGCACCGTTTAACACAGAAAGCCGAAATTTGGATTAGAGATGAGCTTTGCTAACCAGTAGATATGTATGTAGTTCCAAATTAACAATTTTTGATAAGTAAAAACTTTTTTCTTTAGGTTAACGTGAAATTTAGAAAAAAAATTGTTGATTCTAAGGTGACAACGAGCTGATTCCAAAACTGTTATTTTTACCAGGGGCTGAACTACCGCATCCGTGAACGTATGACTCGGTACATATTACGCAAATTACGTGACGTATTATCCTTCCACTGATGCGGTTATTCGGCCCCATATTTCAAGACAAATAGAAAAAAAAACCTACTGAATCAATTTTTTTTTTTTTTTTAAAATTCATTGCTATGTCGCATCGCCTTTCAGAATTACAGGAAAATAATTTTGAAAATTTGAAAAATTTACAAAATGCTGCCTTGTGTTTTCGAACAGTCGCATATACTCGTATATACTCGTGCATATTATTACTTTTGACAATGAGACAAATTTAATAAATTGTTCATTAAAATCGGTCCAGGCGAGCCTTCGTTATAGTTTTGGGAAAAAATAAAAAACCCTCGGCAACTGAACTTCCGACATGCTCTCTATTTTCTCCAATTTTAGCAATTCCTGTCTTTGGGCATCACACCCCCGTGCTGTTAGATTTTAAATTGTTCATCTATATTATCATGTTGCGCTCCTAGTTGATTTAATTCTTTAGCCCGAAATATGTATCTTTTTTTATAACAAATAAAGTTTAATTGTAAATCGTTTGTGAAGTAAACAGAAGCAGAATAGACGTAAACAAACCATAGATTGTTATACTCTTCAAGAACGCGGAATAATTGTGCAAATGTTTTCGACAAATAATCGGTCGGTGGTTTTGACTGAACGTAAATTTCTTCGTCCAGTGAATATGGTCGTTTGGCACCAACTGAGCAAACACAAACTGCTCGCCTCTAGGAGACAGGCTCAACACGGGACATTAGCAGACTTCGTCGGCCCCGGAGCAGCCGTTTGGTCGAGAATATTGCTGCTGTGGCTGCAAATGTCCAAGAGGACCCTCAAACATCAACAAGACAAAGGGCCACACAATTGGGCATCAATAGACGGTCTTTTCAGCTAATTTTGGTGAAAGACTAGAAGATGTAGCCCTACAAAGTGCAAACAGTACATCAGCTATTGCCTGTAGACCGCCAAACACGTGTAAATTACAGACACGCCTTCCTCCCTCCTCCCGGCAGTTTAATCTCTTATATTGGCGATGTGTACAGGCCGGCAAGATCGCCCTATTTGACCGTTCCAGACTTCTTTCTTTGCGGTTTTTTGTCATGGGTCTATATGAACAAACCATATACCTATAGAAACACATCCGACAAGAGGAGAATTTATCGCCAGACGTTTTGAAAAAAAATCAAGGAAAATGACGGCTACTTGACCGATATTATCTTCGCGACTTAATGGACAAAATTTAAATGTCTAAATAAACATAGTCAACAAACATAACCAATTCTTTTTATTTACAAATAAAGTTACTGCCTTAGGAAATCGAGTGAGGACTTTTGCGTCATCTTTTATTTGTATCCCCATACCTGCGCAGCAATACATACTGCTGTAAACTTGGCTCTTACTGTTATGTTGAATTTAATCTTTTCAAGTAGAGTTAATGCCATTTTTTGTTACTGAAAAAATCCTCCTCTCGACATCTGAAACGTTATTCTCGGAGTGAACAATACTCCTAAATAAATATATTCCGAGATAATCCTAATTTGTTCCCCTTTAATAAATAACCACTTTCCATTATCTGATAGATATATCTCCATAAGGTTTGTCTCTTATGGATAAGTTAAACAAACAAATAATCTAATCTCTAATACAATAATTAGTACAGTGATGAAAAAGAATTTATCTAAATTGGCTTTTTTAGACTTAAGTCCAACATTAAGCCATTGAATGTAATTTTCTCCTATACCCAATATTTCACACATACACCGTTCACTAGTTCATTTAATTAATATCTAACTTTCAATTAGATTGATTACATTGTATCTTCTCACTTCAATCCATCAAACTGAAATATTCTTTACAATGTAAACTTTTTTGTTTCTAGGTTTCCACATTATCTCACCGAAGTTAGATGCGTGGTACATTATCTTCTTTTGAGGTTTAGCATTTTAATGGTCAATCTTGAGACCACTGTTAACCACCGTCAACAATGTGTGGTTGTAATATGTAAGTTTATAACTTCCGGGTCAAGACAACATCCGGTGTGTGAAGTGGAAGAGAATTAGAAAAAAAAAAAAGATGCTTCAAGTTGAGCGAGGTCAATGTAGCTTGTCATTCAAAAAAAAAAAAAAAAACGAATTCTTAAAGATTTTGTTTCTCTTCTTCGTGCGTTATGTGTCTTCATTAAAAGAAATTACATTATTTTCCTCTTCTTTGGATATTTTTGTTCTTAATGAGTGATTGGTTACTAATTTGAAAAAATATAAATAATGCGCACAAATTTTATTCAGATTTATGCATTACGAACAGACAAAGGAAACAACATGATTGTTGTACTAAATCAGAAAAAAAGCATGCATCGGCAAACTATACAAATTAAAGGAGAGTAACCAATGTCTAGTTTATTTTAATGAGGAAATTACTACTACGGAAAAAACTGTCTGATATAAAAAAAAACATAGTTTTTCAATTCAGTTGCACTGGATAAGTGCTGATAAACAGATAAATCTGGACTACACCCTTCTCTTCTTCTCATCTAATCTAGTGCCTGAAAACATTTGTGCGATGTTCCTCGATGACGTTGATGAAGACAAAACATATGAGCATTTCATACAAGGGTGTCCACCTTTGACGAAGCTTAACTACGAGTAGTGATGGGAACTATCGACTTATTCGACAGTATCGAGATATCCATTCATTCGAAAGTTATTAAAATTCTTTCATTACTACTTTTATGTATTGAACATTTTCAAGCATTAAAATTTCTTCTCGTTAGTTCTCTGAATAAGCTGAGTAAGTACGCAATTTTTCAAAATGTCCAACTTCACTCCGAAGTTAATCAAAACCGTTTTTGGATGCGAAAATCTGGAAAACGTTGCGTCCTATGAAAACTATTATCACGTCTGAATTTTTGTATTTTGAAGTTCTCTGAAAGGTAGATACCATATTTCTTTAAGTTTTTAAAAATACGCAGTACGCAGTCTTCCTCCGACTTAAACTCGAAGTTAATTGTTATTTTATTTTTTTTTTTTTTTTTTGCCGAGAGCAGGTGAAAAATCTTCTAAAGACACCATAAGACCCGACCGAGCGTGCTTATGGTAGTGTGAGATTTTACTCACTAAAAAAAATACCTCTCTCCAAAATTAGCACTACAACAGCAGTTTTATTTTCGCTTACGAGACTCGTGATTTTTGGAAAAAGATGTTCGTATGTAATTAAAAAAAATGTAGCAGTTTAGGCAGGTTAAATTCCAATGGAAGTTCCTGCGGTTTTCACGACCAGCATATACTATGACGCGAGGTCGAAAGGGTTTGTCCTTTGCAGACGACGAATTGAATTGTTCGCGTCAAGTAGTTGAATGATGGAACGGATACACTGGTCGTGAACACGATCTTTGTGTTTAAGAGCAAATTTTGTTATCTCTTCGACGACGATGCTGGGAATTCCCAGATCACGGTGAATATCTTCGTTACGTACGTACCACGGTGCGCTAACTATCATTCTAAGAACTTTATTTTCAAAAGTTTGTTGGATGTTTCTATTGCTTTTCCTGGAACAACTCCATAGTTGTAGACCGTACGTCCACACTGGCTTCAGAGGTTGCTTATAGATAACCAGTTTGTTATGAAGGCTCAACTTGGAATGTTTTCCGAGTAGCCCGTACATTTGTCGGTATTTGATTTCGAGCTCGTCGCGTTTCTCTTTTACGTGCGATTTCCCTTTAAGCTTAACATCTAGAGTTATTCCTAGATATTTTGCTTCATTCACGTACGGTATTTGAGCCGAGTTTAAATATACAGGTAATCTATCCACTTTTTTGTAGGTAAAGTTGACGTGAGTAGATTTGCTTTCGTTCAGCACAATACGCGAAGAATTCGCCCAAGCGTGGACTTTATTAATAGCATATTGCAGCTTTTCAGTTGCTGCTTCAATTGTATCGCCCGTTGTCAATATCGCCGTATCGTCCGCAAACGTGGCGACGACGCAGTTTTTTTCCTGCAGGATATCACGCGTATAGAGTATATATAGAAGAGGACCAGGGACACTTCCTTGTGGGACTCCGGTAGCAATCTCCTTGAAGTCAGAGTAATCATTTCCATGCTTAACATGAAAAAGTCTTTCGATGAGGTGTGATCGTAAGATTAGAAAGAGTTGCCGTGGCAGTAGTAGTTGCAATTTCGAAATCTTGTGAGACGTCAAGAAATACACTACAACAAATCTTTTTTTCTTCGAGTGTTTTCTCAATAACGTCAGTTATTTTGTGGACTCGGTCGATTGTAGAATGTTTGATTCTAAATCCAAACTGATGATCAAGAATGAGACGTCGTTTAGAAAGAAGTTTTTCGAATATAACCGGCAATATGGAAATACGTCATTCAGACGTTTGCCTGGTTTCGGAACCATTATAATCTCGTCGACTTTCCATTGTCTCGGAACGTAGAGCAATCTGAACGAAGCGTTAATCAAATATAGCAGTTTGATAAGAGCTTTATTCGGGAATTCCTTGACCAGCTGCGTCGTTATCAAGTCGTAACCCGGTGCTTTTTTCGACTTATCACTTCCCTCAGTTCATTCAATTCAACTTTTTTTACTTTAAAGTTGTCAGATGTCGTAACTGGGGAGTCGGGCGTTATCAAATGGCCGTCGAATGGCTTAAACGTTTCTTCTAAGTGCAAAGTAAAAAGTTCTGCCTTTTCTTTGTCGCTCTTGGCCCAAGTTCTATCGTATTTCCGAATAGGTGGCGCTTGCATTTGAGGTTTCCAGATGTCTTTTATATTTTCGAATACTATCTCTAAGGCGATTGCATAGTCGGTTAAGGACCTTTATATGCTGCGGTGCACGAGTGATTTTCCATTTCTTTCGTGCTTTTCTTTTCTCCCTCACCAGTTCAATGATTTATCTGGGATACTTTTCGTTGCGGTCAATCTTACAGCTTCTCGAAGGAGTGTTTCTCCATGCCGCTCTTTGGATTGCTTCCACGAAACGATCAACTTCGTCCTCCAGTTCACAAGGTGTTTAAGTGATACATTTAATGCGATATTTCTTTCGCAATCATTTCTAAAGCCCTCCCAGTTTCCTCTATTGCTAATAAGTCTTGGAGGTCCTTCTTTCTTGATCAACGCTTCACCAAGTAATAAAATTACCGGAAAGTGGTCAGAAGAGAGACCAAAACTTTCCTCGACTGTAATAAACTTCTCGTAAAAGCCTTTTAAAATGAAAAAATCGATAAGATCGGGAATTTTGTCTGAGTCGGTTGGCCGATAGCAGGGTTTTCCTGTCGAACAAAAACAACAACCGAATTCATTTGTCACTTCGTACAGAATTTTTCCTTTAGAAGATGTACATCTTGAACCCCAGAAGGTGTGCTTCGCATTGAAATCTCCACCAATAAGGAAACTTGAACCAAGGGCATTGAACTCGAAGTTAGTGAAAACCGTTTTTGAGTGCGAAGATCTCGAAAACGGTGTGTCGTACGTTAAAATTCCTAATACCGAAATTTTAGATCTTGAAATTTTCTATAAGATAAATATCAAATTTTTCAAAATTCTCGAAAGTAGTAGGAACTATCTCCCAAATTGTCCGACTTTACCCTCAGGCTAATGGTGGAAATCGATTTTGATAGTGAATATCTCGAAAACTGTGAGTCTTACGAACTAAACTATTATGAATAAAATTTTGAGTCTTGAAAATCTCTATAGCCTGCCGAACTTTTAAAATTTTTAAATATTGTACAATAAGTAAGCAATCTTTCAAAATGTACGACTTATCTTTGAAATTAGCAATGGAAATCTATTTGAATACGAATATATCGAAAATTGTGTGTCCTACGAAAAAAATTATTTCTACCGAAATTTTAGGCATTGACATTTTCTTTAAGATAGATACCAAATTTTGCAAAATTTTTCAAAAATGTAGGTACGCAATCTAATGGTGGAAATTGTTTTTGATTGTGAATATCTCGAAAACGCTGAGTCCTGCGAAAAAAATTATAATGAAAAATATTTTAAATTTTGATATTCTCTACAAGGTGCATAGTGTTCAAGACTGAACTTTACGGTGAAAAACTCGATTTTTTTTAAATTGGCCTACTGATAGAATTTATTATTTGGCTTAGGGTCAAAATATGGTACACCTATGTGTTCATATAACGGTACTTTACTAAATCAGGTATTTTTGAAAATTGCCCAATTCTCAGAGATAGCTCCGACGATTTCGGTCTGAAAAAATCAAAAAATTTGAGATATCGAAACAAACTGCCAACAAAGTCTTGAAAATTGTTAAAAAAAATTCGCACCAAGCGATGAATTTAAAAAAAAAACTCTAATAAATGCCAAATAATTATTTTTTCAGTGCATTCGTGCAAAAGTTGCACACAAAAGACTTAAGAGTCAGCCTAAGAGCAAGATCAATTTAATTGTAAGCCTTAAGCTTGCTTTTAATCTCCAACACTATATCGAAGTCTATTCAAATTTGAACTATCTAACCAACTGAATGACTTGGTTTGGGTCTCTCACTTGTTTTTTTTTTTTGTATGTATGTGTGTAATAATTACTTTGTGTATGATAGCGCGCGCAGGTAGATATGAAGAAGTATCTCGCTTGCTACTTTCTTGTAGTAATACCAGCATCATCACCAGCAATAGCAATAGCAGCAGCAGCATCAGCATCCAATAGTCCACAGCATCAACAGAACGTAGAGGCATGGTGTATTCTACCCATTCGCAAGAACTGACCATATATTACTTACAACTCACAAGTATTTCCCTCCCTCTTGGTACTTCACCTTGTCCAATGGTCGTCGTCGTCCTCCTCCTCCTCCTCCTCCTGCTGTGCTGGTTATGAAGACAACCAGCAGCAGCACCAACAACAAAAACTCAACTTCATTCATAACATCAGGTCGCTTAGACACCACACCGTACTACTTACTCTCAAACTCAACTGCTGGCTGGCTGCTTAATCGCACCACTGTATGGGTAAAGATTTTTAACGTAGTACACACAGATATAATGCAGACAACGACAAAATCGAATTCCTTCCACCAATGTATTGGTTTTCATTCAAGTTCTTCCCGATGTTGTTTTTTTACGTGTTGTTTTTAGTTTATTTGATCAGTTCGGAAAGTGAAGTTGTTTGACGCGCGCACATTTTTTTTAAGAAAAAATATCCCATCTATCTAGCGTTTTTGGGCGATATTTCATTAAGGATACCTTACACATCGTATTAGTACAAAATACTTATCGTAAAAGATACACCAAACAGATACATTCCATGACATTTCAGTCGGTTGTCGTCATTCATTCATACATTCAATCGCGTATTCATTCAGTAATTCAGTAATTCAGTGAAACTGTCAGTTGAAGTTTGAAGATACTTGAGAGTATCTACAGTGCATGTGGTGTTTGAAAATGCAAAATTGTTTGTAAAAAATGCTGTGTTGTGGCAAATCAATATAACCAATCATTAATAGATACTTGTTCCTCGTCGTCATCGTCATTGTCATTGTCGTCGTCGTCGTGAATTGATTATGCTTTCCTATTTGCGTTGCTATTATTGCCAGGCATTCTTCTATGAAATGTGAAACGACGTTGTGTGGTGTAAAAAAAAAAAATAAATTCAACCATTAATCTATAAATTACTACACATTCCGTGTCTCTCAGCAACAACAAAGGTATATTATCTATTAAAGTCGTGAATAAGACACATACTCTCGCTTATTATTGGTCTTTAATCTCAAGTCACAGAGTATAAAGAAAAAATACGGGCACCAATACAAAATACAAAAAAAAAAAAAAAACAAAAGGGAAAGACAACGATATTTTTTTTTTTCGATATTTTATTCGAATTCTTTTTAATGAATGAAAATGCAACAGCAATTGATTCGTATCGTGTATTGCCATAGTCAGTTAGCCAACGATCTCATTTCTATGATCTTTGAGTGACTTTTACGTACGTACGTCAACTCATGATCACGATCTTGTAAAATTATTGATTGATCGTGTTTTTGGATTTTTTTTTTCTTCCATTGCTATTTGTGAGCAATTTTCCTCGCGCGCTCTCAAGGACTACAAGTGTTGGAGTTTAGAAAAAAAAAGATAAACTGATTTATTTTTTTAACAACAAAATGCTGACAGTAACATTGTCATTAATGGTTTTCTGTCAATTGACTGATCTTGTGATTGGTACACGATTACCACTTGAAGTTTACGAGATACCACAATCATCACCGATCACATCACATCAGCAGCAAGTGTTTGAGGCGAATAGTAATTATTTGAAGCAGAAATCGATTGGTGGTAGTAGTACTAACAATCAATTGGATCGTAGACGATCGCGACAAATGTTGGACATATTGCAGAAGCAACAGCATCATCAAGTGGAGCAAAATGAATTGCGGGAGCATCAGAAGGCGCAACATATGCCAACAAAGATTCTATATCAGATTGGGGTAAGATTTTGAATTTTTTTTTTTTTTTTTTACAGCAAAAATGACATTTCTAGCTTGTTGCGGAGTATTTTTCCATTTTTTTTTTCAATTGAAGATGCCTATGGGTGCTGCAATATATATAAAGTTCTATCAATTGAACCGAACTTAATTAAGTTAATCAATTTCATAGAATTTTTAATTGCCATAAGTCTATAAAGATACATAGATACATAGTGTATGAGTGTCATCTTTATATGGGACGTCTGTAAGACGTCGTGGTTTTGTGGGTGGGTGTACATAGTATAATCACTTGTACCATTAGAGTTTGGTTTATATACACCAAATCCAACAATGTGGGGATGTAAATTTACCATGTGAATAATACTGGATGATAATGATGTTTATGATGATTCAGGGTAAGGAATTTGAATTTTTTATTACAGGTCAAGGCTTGATTTTGGAAATGCCATGCTTTTTGGTATTTCCAAGAAATACATCATCAAACGACGTCAGTAATGCCTATTTTCGGAAAATGTACTAGGTCATTTCTATTTTCAGGTATTCAAAATAGACTGATGTACACTCGGATAGACCTAATTTAACCCTTATAACCATCTGGCTGCGTGGGGGTCGTACAAAATACGCTAATGAATTTATAGTGGGGGTTTTTCTGTGAAAATTCTTAGGATGTGTTTATTTTTTCGAAGATATTTACAGAAGACTATATAGGAAACAATTTAGCAAGTCTGAGTCTACCAAGTTCTATACATATGTATATTGTAACTTTTTTCTAATTTTGGATATTCGTTATTGTTAATCCGAAGAATAAGAGAAATTTGTAATTTTTGAAAACGTCAAGTCAAAACGAACGGGGTGGCCGTGGTGTAGTGGTAACATCATCGCTTGTCACGCTCTTGGTTCACGGTTCGAATCCTGATGTCAAGAATCATCTATTTATTTCGCATGAAATAAATAAAAAAGGCGATCAATTGTGAAAGCTAAGTCAACTCTACTGTGAAGGCATAACACTGGCAATGGTTAAAATACAACTTTATCGTGATGATGACATCAGGAGGACGGAAAAAAATACTGTGAATCATAAGCAACGACAATAATAGCGAAAACAAACAAAATACTCCCCAGTTATCTGGACAGCCACCCTTGGAGTTTACAGAAACTTAATACCACCTAAGTTTCAAACCACACCACTCTGTCTTTCTCTCTGTCTCTTCCCCTTTCCGCAAAAACGCACGTGTTCTAAAAAATTAGTATAAGGGTATTCATATCCCCACGTGCAAATTATAAAAAAAAAAAAAAAACACTTTTGTTCCATGTCTTTCCCTCTGTTTATTCTCACACGCCTTACTCAAGACGAAATAAACAGATTTTGATGAAATTTAATTTATATGTTTTTTCCAATCCGAAATTTGTCAATATTTTATGGAGTGTGGGAGAGATATGCGGGGGGGTTTAAATATTTTTAAAACATGTCTTTGGTTTAACTAAAAAGCTTCTGAACCGAATTTAGTGAAATTTGGTTCGTAACTTAAGACTTATCGAAATCGGATGAAGTGGGGGTCTCAAAAATATTCGAGTAATCTCAAGAATCTGGGTTAGTTCTGGCGTACAGATGAGTCTGTCTCGAAATCATCAATCTCGTAAGGAGACAGGGTAGACCCACAGATTCCACTTTTTTTTTTCCAAAAATTGCTATCTCATTATGACCTTACAAACTACCAATTTGTTTAGAAGATTGTTCGCTTTAATAGTTTCGGAGACATAGAAAGATAAATAGAAGCAGGTTGTCAGAACACTCATAACATAAGTAGAAGCGAACTCGTGAAAACTTCAGGGAAGACAAAAAAGGCTATTACTTAACAAAGACACAAAAGCTACGCCATTGAAAATATGCAAGTACAGGAAGACGAAGAAACTAATTTTTGAACTTTATCTTCAGTTTTGAAAATATTCCTAAATGAGGGCTGAAGTAAATGAAAATCTATTTGAAGTTCCTATCAGCACAGTTCGTCCTGAAAGATTGTTGTTAAGCTGTAGGTAGAATTTTAAGCTTTGTCTTAGTTTAGTAAGTATTTTTTAGGAAACGATTTGTATGCCATATTTTGGGCAATTTTCTTACACAGCAGTTTTAAATGATTTCTCGATCAAATTTTTCTACAAGTTTTTATTAAACCAAAAATTAAATAAAGAGTACGACTGGGTCGCTAAAATGTCGGTAAAAAGTCAAAGATTGGCTTGCGGATCAAAGTATTGAAGTATTAAGGTGGCCTGCACAATCTCCAGATTGAAGATGTGGAACGAGCTTGGTCAGTTATACATAAAAAAAAAACATAGACATCTTAAAAGGTTCCGTGAATGAGAGATGTGCGGAAGTCATCAAAAATAAAGGCTATGCAACAAAATATTACCTATCTACCTGTAGTCCAATATATTTGGTCGCGTGAATTTACGACGTTTTAAGTTATTTTCTTAAAATGAACTATTTTTTCTTTATTTTTTTATATAATGGCGATTAAAAACTCGTATCTTTTAAATGTCAGATGAAATAGTATAACGATTGGCATTGAGTCCAATATGTTTTGTCCAGCACTGTATGCATGTACACATGTATGTCGGAAAGACTGGAAAATCAATTTTGAATAAATCAATTTAAAATAAAAAATATGCGAGAAATAGCCACTTTTTGCAAGTTTGTTAAGAAGTAAAGTACTGTTATTCGAGAAACAGTCTTATTGCTCAGATATGCAATATTATCTCAGATATGCAATATTATCTCAGATATAAAATTTTATCGAAAGCTTTAGAGCAATTTTCGAGAAAATTGGAAAATTTTTAAAACAGGCCCGTATTAAAATACCATTAGTTTTGATGCTGGAATGAAAATTTCAATTTCGGCTATTGGCATTAGCCGTTTAGTCCACAGCCCAAGGTACAGACAGACTTGCGGGGCTTATTTTTTGAGTCCCTGTTTAATGTTAAAATAAACCAAAATCTCGAGATCGAGAATTTTAACGAAAACAACACTTTATATCGCGAGTGTCATTAACTTCGGTATAAATTCGAACATCATTTCGTGCAATTTTCGAAAGCTTTGAAGAATTTCTTCTTGAGAAAAATTTCAAAAGCTAAAGCTTCGTTTTTAATAATAAGGGATACATGTTCGCACTCAAAAAATGCTTCCATTACGTTTAGGGTAAAGTCGGACATCTTGGATGATTTCGCATAATATTCGAAAATGTTGAGAAATTCAGAATCCACCTTGCAGAGAATTTCAAAATCTAAAATTTAGATTGTAATAACGCCATACTAATTATGAGCAAATTTCGCTACAACAAAGAACAAACCGTGTGTATAGCAAAACTTAAATTGAATTAAGCGTTTACTTAGGATTTTTTTTAAACGAGATTCGGGATACATCTGCTTATACAACAAATTCTCTTTCGATAAAGGATCTGATTGTAAGACGTATGATAAAAGCGTTACTTTTGATACAAAACTATTAAATTTCGAAAACCCAGAGCACTCTGACTGAATGTGGTACATTGTATTAAAAAGCAGAAACGCCTTTTTCACAGTATAGTGATGGAGAATTTTTCAGTAGGTGGATCAAAATTGAGTAAGAAATTTTACAAGGATCAAATATTTAATTCAAGTAATTGGAAAAAAAAAAATGCCACAAGAAGCGATGTAAATTCTAGATTCTGCAAATAAAGTTTATTTTTAAATGTTTTTGAAACTCCATCTTTAAATGTAATCTCCACTCAATTCTACTTAGATGATTTCTGAACAAAACCGTTCAAACTTAAAAACCGAACTTCATCAAAATCTGTTTAGGGTTTCTTGAATTAGGCATTTAACAAACATTTCTAAAACCCCACTTTATTATCATTCCGTTCAATTTTAACGTGCTCCAAATTTAACTACAGGCATAAGGAACCAAATTTTGTCAAAAATCGAACTTTCGAGTCTTTCGCGTCAAACATAATTTTTGAAAATTTTTGTAACCTCACTTAGAAACAAAATTTCATTGATCTTGAATCAGGCATGTGATAAAGACCAATGGTATAGAAGAACAATCACGAAACAAGAAATATTAGTTTTGGTCTAAAAGAGAAAGGTAGTGTGGAGATTTTTAAATCGAAGAACGAAAACCAAATATTCTCAACAAAGCTTTCCCCTGATTAGCTAAAGGGTGACCAGATAGCAATGATAGTTTTTCCAATTGTTATGTTGCAGCAGCTGTTAAAGTTACCGATGACATCCAACTGTCAAAATATTCAGTAAGGCTTGCCATTTCATCGTGCATCGGTTGACTCTTTCCGAAAGTGTGGAAGTTATTAAAAAATATCGAAATTCCGGCTCAGTTGTAAATACGCGACGTGAATTTCGTCGTGAGGTCGGTCGTCATCATAGTTTCAGTGCGTAGGCAATTCGTCGCACTGTGGAAAAGTTTGATCGTGAGTACACTCTTTTGGACCATAAGCCATCAACCAGACAAAGACCGGTACAAAGTGAAAAAAACATAGCCGCCGTAGCAGCCAGTAGCGAAGAAAACCCAAAAATGTCGATTCGGCGTCGATCAGTTGAATTGGGCATCGCCAGAGAGTCGACCAGGCTTATTTTGCGGTTGGATTTGGGCCTACATTCATATAAGATTGTGCTGACGCAGGAATTGAAGCCGTAGACAACGCTGTGAGTTCGCTAATTGGGCGCTGGAAATGTTGGCCGGTGATCCGGATTTTGGCCAAAGAATCATCTTCGCGGACGAGGCCCATTTCACAACATCAAAATTGCCATTATTGGAGCGACCACAATCCACAAGTGTTCGACCAAGCATCAATACATCCACAAAGATTGAATGTTTTGTTCGGTTTATGGCACGGCGGCATCATCGGACGTTACTTCTTTCGAAATGAGGAAGGAGACACAGTTAACGTCAATGGTCCTCGGTATAGAGCAATGTTAACTGACTTTCTGTGGCCAGAGCTCGACAACATCGATATATCCGAGCTGTGGTTCCAACAAGACGGCGCTACTTGCCATACAAGTGATGCAACGCTCGAAGTGGTGAAGGAGAAATTCATCTCACGGCGAGCGTTCATCAATTGGCCGCCGCTATCATGCGACTTGACACCACTCGATTATTTTCTCTGGGGCTACGTCAAGTCCTTAGTCTACGCTAACAAGCCAACCACTTTGGACGAGCTCGAGGCCAACATTCGAGACACTATTGCCGTAATAACGTCGCATATATTGGACCGAGTCATCAAAAATTGGACCGACCGCTTGAAGCACTGCCAGCGAAGCCGAGGCGGCCATTTAAATGATGTGCTAATTCACATATAATGGCATGAATATAGCTTCAAAATAGAAATAGAATCAATTTCTCGCACCGTTGTTGTTTTATTTAAATTTCTTTTCCAATCGTTCTTATCTGGTCACCCTATGCTATGACCCAAGCTAATATCCGTTTCTTGGACGTCATGAAAATTCTTGACAAACATATGCATATGGTTCGGTGAATTCATTACTCCTACAATATCTAATTTTTATTTTATGAATGAAAACCATTTGCTATGCCTCAAAAGCAGACTCCCACTAAATTTAATAAAGTTCAACACACTACCTCATATTTGTTTGTTTATCAAGTTAAGGAAATAAAAAAAAGCTTTCAGTTTTCTAAGAGAAAAAAAAAAAAATACGTATACGGCGTAGGCAGGTAGTAAATTTGCTTTTTTATCAGACATTTCAAGAAAACCGAAAAAAAAAAAATTAAAAACCCACTTATCTGCCCTATAAATACCGAAACAAAACTTCCCATTAATAAAACTACAAACAAGTAAAACAAACAAAATTTCTGCCTTCCTCTTCTCTGCACACACAAGTAATATAGACTAACCAACCAACGAAACCAATGCCAAAGTGTTCAATATCTATTGAGTCATCTCTTATCTCAATTGAACTTCCGATCATACCGTACCGACTCCACCATTTAATATCAATATGGTAAATATGTAGTATTTCCCCAAAAAAAAAGAGAGAATATCTACATATCTAAAAAAAAAAAATCCAAAACAAATAACTTCCCAGAAAAAGACGACGACGACAACGACGAGAGAACAAAAAGACGCGTTCCTTTCCAACTAACACCAACGGTTGAGTTGAGATACAAAAAATCAAATCGAAAAAAAAAATAACTCAAAAAAAAAAAAAAAAACTTCATCCAAATCCGGTGCGGATGAATGAAAATACGCGTGGCATGCCTAATTCGAAATTCCAATTGACTGAAAGTGTGTGTACGCGAACACACAATATTACCATAATAATGAGAAAATAGCCTCCTAAAGCCGACAGCGAGCAACACTATCTCTACCAGCACCACCACCGCCGACACCGCCCCAACCTAACCCGCGAAGATTTTCGAAGAAAATGCGCGGGAAGATAGTTGTACTACAACACAACACACACTCTGCACACACATAGCTCGATGGGCCCACGATGATAATACGGGACACATATGTGGGAGCAAACCGTTCGTACTTGTACAATACTTGTAATGTTTCGGCTGGCGAGGGGGGGCCGATTCCAGCCGTGCACAGCCGAAACGGGTGTGAAGCAATTACACCCTAGCTTTTTTCCCCCCGGCATCCATCTCCCCCATCTATTTATCCATCTAACTAACAATCTGTTTGTGGACCGTAATTAAACAGAACACAAAAGTTCAACACCTTCGCTTTATTGACCAACATTTTGTTGGTGTTCGTCTGTTTTGCCTTGTCCTGTGGTTTTTAGTGTTTTTTCGTCACATTTTTTTTTTTTTTTTTTTTACGTAAATGGTCGTTTGATCAAACGGTCGTCGTCGTTTGGTAGTTAACCTTAACTCCAGAGAGTGGGATTCACAAAAGTCAATTATCACCTTTCTGTCATAAAAAAAAAAAAAAAAAAAAAAAAGAAAAGACCGAGAGAAGATTGCTTGAGGACAACCACTCATGAGAATGCAAATGTACTCGTATCTGTAGCGACTAGCTGGTGTATCTGTTGGCATCTGCTAGCATCTGTTGTGCATTTGATTTGGATTTGTCACACCTGTGACATTTGTTTTGGCTCGAAGAAGTGGGGGCATCTCTGCGACGGAGGCATCGAATCGGAAATCTTCATCATCAGCGATGTCAGTTGCATCTGCGATGCGCCAAAAACATGACGTGTTTGCACTTGGCAGAGAAAGAGATGTGACCATGCTTGTAGTAGTTCTTTTGTAATTATTGTCCAGTGTATTGGTTGGGTTGCCATATCATCTTAAATGAGTTCATCTGAACTTTGGGCTGCTATTTCAAGGACTCACCTTAAAAACTACAAAGTACGGAGTAGCTACCTCTCCTATAGACAATTTATTACCAGAATGCATTTTCGTCACCAAAAGTCCACCAGGGGAAGACAAACCCTAAAAGTACTCGTACATTGTTCTGAGTAATTAGTATCTATTGAAAAACGTAATACTAAAACTTTTGGCTTTAATCTCAAGGTCTTCTTCAGCAATTACGTCATAAATTCATTATTAGAAGCAGAAATGCATATAGAGAACTGTCTGAACTTTGACTTTGATACGTTTTCACTTTTACGAGTATTTCAGGATTCAAGGCTTACATTTGAATGATGCTGCTTCATCTCTGTGACGAAACAGCACACTGAAGCAGACAATTATTTCAAAAAGCTTAGTTTGCTTTGGCAAATTGCTTTAGTGTTGCAGAATGGGTTTTCGTCATCCAAAGTTGACCAAAGCGATGGTTCGTGTCCCAAAATCTCTTTGATGTTTTGACTTAATCAGACTGAATCACTTAATTAAAATGGCTAATTAAATATGTGATGCTGATGCTTTTGGCTTTAATTTCAAGGCCATCTTTAACAATTAAAATAACGTCATAGATTTATCATTCATCCAGAAAAACGGCAGCGCATATACATAGAATAATAGAATGGTATGCTTGTAGGACACGTTTTGGCTTTGATTCAGTCTTATATTCATTTGAGAGGCATTCATTTAAATGACCAAATGACGTCATCTTCAACTGACAGACAACTAAGCGTCAATTATGTTCGATTGGCGGTTTGCTTTCGTAGAACGGATGGGCTAAAAAAATCGACCCTGATTCTCAATATATGAAGCTTAGATATCACATAGCCTACTCGTAGAATTATATTAGGATGGGTTAACGACACAAAAGTTAGTGAATTTTATGTCCTTTGCTAGAGCTTGCTTTGTCAGCGTTTTTCATATTTTGGCAAAATCTTATTTTACAGGATATTTTACTCCAGATTTTAGGGAAAACGCTTGATTTTTTACCCACAACATAATTTGTCGGTTGGCGGTCAATGTAACGGTAATATTATTTTGTACTATTGCTATCATGGAGGCTTATTTTAGTTTTTTTTTTAAAAAAAAAAACGACCAAAATTGCAGTTACGCAGTTTTCTAAAATTTCGACTTTACCCCTAAGCTAGTGGAAGAAATCATTTTTGAGTGCAAATATCTCGAAAACGGTACACAGTAGGAACAAGATTATTGCGAACGTCATTTTAGGTTTTGAAATTCTCTACAAGATGGGTGTTAAATTGTTTCCAAATTTTCGAAAACCTCAGGTACGCAATCTTCCAAAGTGTCCGACTTCACATGAAGCTAATGCAGGGAGTCCTTTTTGAGTGCGAACATCTCTAAAACTGTTCGTCGTACGAAAAATATAATTACGATCGAAATTTTAGATTTTTAAATACTATACAAGATGGATTCCGAATTTTAAAAAATTATCCAGAATTTTGGGTACGCAGTCTTCTAAAATGTCCAACTTTACCCCGAGGCTAATGGGTGCGAATATCTCGCAAACGGTAGGTCGTACGAATAAAATTATTTTTTGTGAATTTGAATTTGAATTTTGGATGCCGAATTTTTCAAAATTGTATGTACGTAATCCTCCAAAATGCCCAACTTTATCTCGAAGTTAATGGAAATCTATTATGAATATTTGTTCTTTAGTGTGAATATCCCCAAAAGTTTTTTTTTAATAATGCGAACTCCTTGCTCCATGTGTTCCGAAACGCGGACGAAGTTCAGTCAATAACTATAGGGTGACCAGATAAGAACTATAGGATAAGGAATCTAAATAAAACAACAAGGGTGTGAGATATCAAAATGATTTTGGCTTTATTTTGAAACTACATTCATGCCATTGTGTATGGAATAGAACATCATTTAAATGGCCGCCTCGGCTTCGCTGGCAGTGCTACCAGCGCTCGGTCCAATTTTTGATGACTCGGTCCAATATATGCGACGTTATTACGGCAATAGTGTCTCGAATGTTGGCCTCGAGCTCGTTCAAAGGCTTTGGCTTGTTAGCGTAGACTAAGGACTTGACGTGGCCTCAGAGAAAATAATCGAGGGGTTTCAAGGCGCATGATCGCGATGGCCAATTGATGAACGCTCGCCGTGAGATGACCCAGTCGCCACTTCGAGCGTTACGTCGCTTGTATGGCATGTAGCGCCATCTTGTTGGAACCACAGCTCGGGTATATCGATGTTGCCGAGCTATGGCCACAGAAAGTCGGTTAACATTGCTCTATACCAAGGAGAATTGGCGGTAACGGTGTCTCCTTCCTCATTTCGAAAGAAGTAACGTCCTATGATGCCGCCGTACCATAAACCGCACCAAACTATCAATCTTTGTGGTTGCATTGATGCTTGGTCGAACACTTGTGGATTGTGGTCGCTCCAACAACGGCAAATTTGCTTGTTGACGTAGCCGCTGAGCCAAAAATGGGCCTCGTCCGAGAAGACGAACTCATGCCGTTGTCTATGGTCGTCTGTCTTGAATTCTTGCGTCAGCACAATCATATAAGGACGTAGGCCCAAATCCAACCACAAAATAAGCCTGATTGACTCTCTGGCGATGCCCAATTCAGCTGATATGCGACGAATTGACATTTCTGGGTCTTCTTTGATACTGGCTGCTCGGCGGCTATGTTTTCTTCATTTCGCACCTATCTCTGTCTGGTTGGGGGCTTAAGGTCCAAAAGAGTGTACTCACGATCAAACTTTTCCACAGTGCAACTAATTGCCTACGCACTGAAACCTCACGACGAAATTCACGTCGCGTATTTCCAACTGAGCCGGAATTTCGATATCTGTTAATAATTTCCACACTTTCGGGAAGAGTCAAACGATGCATGATGTAATGGCAAGCCTTACTGAATATTTTGACAGCTGGATGCCATTGGTAACTTTGACAGCTGCTGAAACATAACAATTGGAAAAACTATCATTGCTATCTAGTCACCCTTTATTTATAGTCAACAGTTGACAGTGAGCAACACTATTTTGCAAACGTTTGCAAATGTCGATTTTAGAACCGACATTAATCTTTAATGACTCACAAATATACAGAAAAATAAGTTACCCACGAGTCGACACAAATTCAAAATCAAACAAATATTTGCTTTGACCTGTGGGTAACTGGCTCAAAGGGAATTCCCGCTCTACAAGTCCCCTCCAAATAAACGGTTTTCGAATAAAATTTATTTATTTAAAATCAATTTTGATACCTTACCACATCACAACTGTTAAGGACAATGAGAGTTTTTAATCATCATCAGTTGAAACATTTTCCAAAATGGAAAATTGCATTAACTTAAAATGTCATTACTGTTGGCATACCACACATTTGAAATTATACACATCGATCCTGACAAACAATTAATTAAATTAAATAAACATGATTCCGGTGCACCCAGGCACACAGAACAGACGAGTTATTGGTTCGCCTCTTGCCGTTAATCCTATACACAACAATGCATTTAATCCTACACCATTTTTGAACAAAAGCGCGCTTCGAAATAATATCTGTTTTTTTTTTTTTTTTTTTGTATTTTAACCATTTTTCCCGCTCAACTCCATTGGTCAATATAATTATAATTTAATGGGATCCCCATCATCGAACATTATTTGCATAAATTGAAATTATGCTAATAAAAATCCATAAAAACATAAAAATAAAAAAAAATGAAACAACAACAACAGTAACACACAGAAAAAAACAACCATGAATGGGGCGAGGTTCGAGTAGATACGCCGCGAGAGTATAACGAGTCGAATGAAATTTATGTTAATTTTAATATGCATAATTCTTTCTTTTTTCTTTGAGTTCGACTATTTTTTTTCCTCTGATTTCGATATCACAGAAAGCGATTTTATTTCATATTTCGTGCGCCAATAAAATTGATTGTGATTTAAATCGAATTTTATTATGATGAGTTCATTAGGTTAAATATGGCAACGAAATGGAAGCGTGTGGTAAAGGGCTTTTGTTAGGGTAGATTATGCGTATATGCAGCAATTTAAAAAAAGCCTGGGTCACTTTGAGAGATATTTAGATATGTATTAATTAAAAAAAAAAGAAATATGTAAAGAAGAAGCTCAGCTATACTTCTTAAGATGCTCCTGTCTGTTATTGTATAATACTGGATTCAGTCTGATCTGAGCACTGTATAGGGAAAGAATTTTTTGTTTCGATATTTCAGATATTCCAAAGAAATGAAATACTTTGATTTGTAGGAAAAAATCATCGTTCAATCCAGCCCGGTTTAGTTACTACTGTGGAAGGCTATTATGGGTGTACATTGTACAGTATACCGTCACAATAATCAGCGATATGCGTACAATAATCAGTACAAAAGACAACATTTTCAACATCAGTACCATTGGAGGAAAAGTATCACTGGAGAAACGCCAGATGAAACCAAACAAAGATTCTCCACGAAGAAGAATACTACATGTCCCCGGTTTTAACGTCCTGTAAAATCAGTGTCCACCACCTAGACGCTGATCGTTCTCGTCGTTTCAAGAAACCGTAGGATCTACAGAGATACTTCGCAAACACCTGATTACGAGTAAAAAAAAAAAAAAAACTCAAACCAAATTGATCAAGTTACGATCGGTAGCCCAAGTCACCATCTCAATTTTACCCACAACCTGAAAACAATAGTAACTGCTTGACATTCAAGAACTTGGCGGGGAACATCCATTCCTAAAGGGCAAATATTTATGGTGTACTATAGCATGGCAACCGGTTTTTTTTTTTTTTTTACATAAAACATAACTTGTATATAAATTTTTAAACGCTAAAAGGTGGTGGCAGACAAGACTAACGGACGAGTACGTGAACGAGGGCAATATGTTTCCGTGCTCTATTTACAGAGCCCTGGAAACGGAAATGTCTGAACGGGTCAAGCACACTTTATATGTACCTTACAAACGTGCAGGACATATGTTACATATTGAGTAGGCGAAATCCTTTTACAAAATATCTTAAATGGAAAACAAACCGATACCGACAGCAATCACCCAAACTGAGCGAAATCGGAACAGCCATTCACAATAAAACAACAAGACGACTGGACCAGATGACCAAAAAGTGGAGGTGTTAAAAGGTGCATAATAACGTCCTGTTTTCCCAGCAGGATTATCTGCGAATGCAGGCACTTTTGTTTCTTCACCAATCATAAAAACATAATAATTATCGCCACTAAAAAAAAGCCTACCAGAAAGGTCACTCGCACATTCAAGGAGGGAGAAAATCAAACTTTGGGAGCCCTTTACTTACGCGCCAAAGGACATTTTTCAGCCACATACATATGAATGTACGTTGGTTATTGATAGGATTGCTCATGAGGTTCTTCCGGACGAGCAATGCTGAAACAAAGTCTCATATACACTGAATACAGGACTGTTCTGCGTCAAGTTTGGACGTCGACATTCCGATCTTCTTCCTGCTTGGGTAAAAAGAGCAATCTAGTGGGTTCTGAGCAATCCGCTGTCATCTTTTATTTGCACATACACATGTATAAGGGCAAGTATTGGTTTAGTGAACAAATTTGACCTTGAGATTTTGATCAATGTTGGTATTACTATAATGGAGAATCTCAAAAAGTGAGTATCTCAATTCCATCTGTCTGTCCGCATGTACGCATGACTGCAGCCTAAACGGTTTTCTCTTCAAGCTTTATATCTGGCATTTGTGGGTTCACAATTCGAGGCGAAATCTTGAATTCTTACCCCAAAATTGACGATACTCTTCTACTAATGGGCGATTTTTCGAAAACGGCTCCAACGATTTAGGTCAAATTTAATAATTCAGTTGCAGTGGACATTCGGTCGGTGGGGGATGAAATCGGAATTTCCATTCTAACCCCAAAATTAACGGTAGGTACCTTAAAAATGGTCCATTTTGAAAAAAAATTTCGATTTTCTCGAAAATGGCTATAACAAGTTTGTTTAAATTTAATATTTGGACAAAGTTATACATATTAGATTAGATGACGTAAACAGATATTTTTTTTGGGAAAAATTTTACAAGGTGGGGGAAAAGTAATGTCATAATGTGAATTGGTTTCCATTTTGTTAGAAATGAGTAAAACTGGGTTCCGTTTTCACGAAAAGTTTACTTGAAGGCGTTAAATTGGTGACATTAAGTTGAAAAAATTATATCGGTCAAATGACCACCTCTTGAGGAAATGCACATTTGTGCTCGTTTTACGGCATTTTGAATTGTTGCTCGCAAAACATCTGGCTCCAAATTGGTGATTTCTTCTTCAATGTCGGCTTTCAAGACTTGCAAGGTTTGTGGTTTGTTGTGGTAAACACGAGATTTCAAAAAGCCCCAAAGGAAGAAGTCTGGCGCCGTCAGATCTGGCGATCTGGCCGGCCAGTTCAAATCGCCAAAACGGGAGATCACACGACCTGGAAATTGGTGATTCAAAATATCATCGTTGCCCGAGCTGTGTGAGCGGTTGCTCCATCCTGCTGGAACCAACAATGCTCGAAACCCATTTCAGCAACTTGCGGCAATAAAAAAAACTCGCTTAACATCTGTCTGTAGCGCTCACCAGTTGTGAGCGTCATAGGCGTCCTCAAAAAATAAGGGCCATTTACTTTTTGACTGCAAATGCCGCACCAAACAGTCACTTTATGGGGATGCGAGGCTCTTCGTGCGTTTCATGTGGATTCTCTGTGCCCGAGAAATGCAAATTTTGTTTATTCACATTTTGGATACGAAATCATCCTCTTCTTGCACCAGGTTTAACAGAGCACAGGAGTAAGTTAACCTCACTTGACGGTCAGCAGGCAGCAATTGGTGAACGGTTTGCAGTCTATAAGGGAACATCTTCAGGTCTTCCACCAAAATTCGACTCAACGAACGTCTGCTGATGCCAAATTGTGTGCATCATTGTCTCGTCGATGTTTGTGGACTCTGTCGGACGTCCTCGGCCACAACAGTGATATTCTCGGCTAAACGAGCAATACGTGGCCGGGCACTTCTCTAGTGGACCCAGTTTGCACGAGACATTCAGCCAAACGCGTAATTGTTCGCGCCGACGACGAAATTTACGCTGCGTTAAAACAACAGACCAGAAATTGGTCAATTAAACAGTAACAATAATTCCGCGTTCTTCAGGTGTGTATCGCTCCATTGCTCGTTGTCAACTAATTCTTTGTCTGTCTACAACATAAATGTCAAAGTACAATGACATTTGACGCCATTTGCAAAGATTATGGCACATTCACATTATGACATTACTTTTGCCCCACCGTTCTTTAATAATTAACGAATTTTTGAAAATGTTTTATTTCTCCTGTGGTTTTGTTGAAGATCGACATGTCAGCAGCATTTAATATATGCAAAGGCATTACAAGTTTTGGAAATTTGTCAAAATAATTTTGTTTGGTTGTTTAACAGATTTTTAGGAAAAATTCATATATTTGAGTGAGTAGGTGCAAGTACGTGTGACCTAGTCGTGCACTTAAATTTTTAGAAACACTGAAAAAACAGTTTAATAACATTCTGAATATGTTAACTTAGTCAGAGACCTCTTATTTAACCTTTTGTCCGAAACAACTTCAATTAGTTCTAGAAAATCAGTTTTCAATTAAATCCCCCCCACACTTTCAATCCATTCGAAACGACATTTAATCAAGTAAAGTAAATGAAAAATAAAATCTCACGTTCACCCCGATCAACCACGAACGAATAGCACACTCCATACATGCAACAACATAGATACATAGCTATATATAGTATACCTACAAATGATTGCTCATTTCCTTTTTATTGAATTAATTAACCAAACAAAAGTCAACTATACACAATTCACGTCGTAGCTATAGTACGAGTATATTGGACATTAACAAAGGCAATTTCTGAACTCCATCGTCGGACATAATGTTCAATAGGTCACCCAAGGCAATTGTATCTTTTCGGTCGCTGTATGAACCATATTATCGTAAATGATTTAATCCAAAGATCATGTTACATTGTTAACTTGCTAAACACAGTGGAGTATCTGAACGTGAGCGTGTAGTATATTTTGACAGATGAAATGTCAGCTGTTGTCGATATCAATTGTCATCTCTGACAAACCTCCACCGAGACAGATACACTCTCAATATGGATAAAAATCGGCATCCATCGCATGAGAAAAAAAAAAAAAAAAAAAAAAAAAACATATCCTTGGAAAGAAAAATTCCAAAGTAAATGATTTAACAAGCAACCTCGCTCTCACTCTGTGCGATGAAAAGTGATATGATACAAGAAACAACAGAATTTTTTTGTATAAACAAAAAACTTTTTTCTATAATTTGATATAAAGTCTCCAGGTGATCAAATTACAAGAATGCGGAGAACATACTGAAGGTACTCATAAAGTAGTACACACATTCCCAGAATAATCTTGGAATTCTTCCTGTCTGTCACCATTAAACCACCACCACACAATGTAACTTGTATATTGCCGTATCCAAGGGGGTATCTCTGATAGGTATCCAACTTTGGTTGGGTGGTGCTGGTATTCACATTCCATTCTTTCTTTCTCTTGATTTCGATCTGTATAGATACAAAGATACTTTACAACTTATTTGTCCATTTTACTAATGAACATTGGTGTTGTGCACGGTGTAAATGGAACGTCACTCTCTCTTTCTTTCTCTGCGTGTAGCCATTCCTCCCCAAAAGGGGGAGGGGGCAAGCAAAGAGAAAAACCATGAAATTCCATTCGAGTACATTTGAAGAAAAATAAGTACTGAAACGCATAATGTATCTATACCCCGGCCGTCGCATCGTACTTGTGCGAAACAAAAGCTTGTACGTGCTTTGGCATTATGTAACCTTTTTTCCTGTGTGCTGCAATGATTCTTCATTCTTTTGCTCGATCTCTTGACATTTTACCTTTTGCGGAATTTTCATTGACTCAACACCATACATCGTGGTAGTTTCTATATGGCTCTATATGGTTATATGGCTGGTTGTCGCCTTTTAAGGGAAGTGCGACCCCAAGTGCTCTACATTCTTTGCAGGCATTAAAACCGGACATCCGGTATACAAGAACAGCAGCTTATAAACACACAGATAGAAAAAGATACATATCGGCAAACAAGACGTGTAGAATTTGCTACAGTTACGGAATAATAAAGGATTAAATTCTAAGACCAAGTAGACAGGAGGGAAGAGTTGGACGACGAAGAAGAAGAAAATACGCCGCCGACCCTATTAAGTGAAGACTCTCTTCAGCCAGCTACCGGTGTTGATGATCCGTGTGGCGTCTAATAATCACGTATTGCGTCTACAGCTATTTAATTCAGGGGAAAAAAAAAGTTTCTGAATGAAGAGTTTTTCTTTTCTTTTTCTTTTTTTTTTTGTTCCACTCGTGTCTTTTTCTTTTGTTGTTCTTGGAAGAGGAAGACTTTATAATGGTAATTCTTATATGGAATTTGTTTCTTTTACAGAGTTTCATAGGTTTACTTGGAAGATTAGTGAATTTCTTTGATTTAATGGTTACGGTAAAGAAGTTTATAAGTCAGAAAATCAATTGATTAAAGGAGATTCGCACTTAAGGACACGTAAGGGCCAATATGCCCCATGTTTCAAAGCATATGATACAAAATGCTAGATACCTTTCTCTACAATGCTGATTATTTTCTTTCTTTACCTTTTGGACTCTTACGCAAATGTCTCATGGATAAGAGTCTCGTAAACAGACACATTTAGCTTGTTATTGTTGATAGTGGCAAAGTAATAAAATCCAATGCTAATGACAATAATGTTCTTATCGCTCTGACCTCTGACATGATTTTTTCACTGCAACCAGCATGATCTGGTACAACAATTTAGTTATTTATGTCAAGCCTTCAGATGTTATCTTTACAGTTTCAGCCGCTAACCAATGTGCTGAATCTAAATTTAGAAATTCTATCTTGTGTGGGAATTTTCATTAAGATTGTTACAAATATTTGATGGTATCGCTATGTGTTCGTGTGACATTGTGTTCGCCGAACATGAGTGGTTTAGCTAAATTTTTGTTTAAGATATTCGTTTGTGTTATACAAAAAAAAAAAAAAAAAAAAAACAAGTACGAAGCACCAAAATAAATTGTTCGTCGATGAATCCATTCTAGTAGTACTAAATTCCATTGCAACGGCGAACACTTGCTCGCGAACATATTCAAAATTCGGCGAACACAAAGTTGGCGAACAGATCGCTTAATAAACACTTAGCTACGAACACATTACGTTTCACCGATGTGCTGACATCTATTTATATTCAAAATTGTCTTTTGTTATGAAAATTTGATTCTACAAATGTGGGCAAAAGTCATCGTATCTTTCTGTAAGTTCGAGGGTTTCTCATACTAGACTTTATCGGTGTAACTTCATCGTAACTTTTGCAGCTGTGGACCCATCAAATTCAGTGAACATTCACGTCAAATGCAAGTAAAATCTAAATGAAAAAGTCTCTAGAGATTGACCATCAGCGAAGCATCTATCATTTAGGGTGTAACAAGTGAAGAAGCAATTGCAGAAGATTCCTGAAAGTATTACTCAACAAACACTGGGTTATCAAAAAGAAAAAAATCTTCGCTGGCTGAGCAGGCTCCGATTTCGTCTAGAATACTCATCGGATAGTCACTATCACTTTCTTCTTGGACAGTAATTCAACGAACTTAGTGAACTCCGCGATGTTTATTTCGCCCTAGTTTGGTTCCAAGAAGCACATTAGAGCTGTCCTAGAAGTCACTTTCGTTTAAAAAGGGTTCACATTACCCATAACAAATAACTACTAAGTCATATGTATGTAAGAAAATGTTGCCGTCGACAGATATCTTCTGACATAATCTATTAAAATAGGCAGTTTTTTTGTAGTCTCGTTTGACCATGCATTAATCGAAAGTGTATTGAAAAGAGATGATTAGTGTTTAAAGTTGGCAGGCGGTTGTCGGGTTATGAAATGAGTGGATAAGTGTTTATAGTGTACAAGAATAGTGTACAGTTAACTGAGTCAAAAAGTATGAAGGCAATAACTGTGGAAACGCGCATGCTTCTTGCTCAAAGTAAAAATCTATATCCAGCATCATCGCGACCCAAAAATCTGGCAAAAAACTGCGGCAATTTTACCAAAATCGATCCTAAAATACTTAAGAATGGTTTAGCAAAAGCACAGACCTGAATAAAAAAGATAATCCGCGGACGTTTTTAAATGGACACACAAAAGGGGTACGACCCACCACCATACTCTTATGTTAATGCATAGCTGTGCCTAAAGTGCCGCCTAAATATTGCTACAAACTAGTACATAATGCAACATGGTGGATTAAAACTCATGAAATGGCTGAACAGAACTCATTGGTCCAGGTTTGCTCCCAACTGCATGTACGTACCCTCTTCTAAAGACACCATAAGGTCCGTGTGATATTTTTACTCACTAAAAACACCACTCTTCAAGATTAATACTACAACTAAGCCGACGCTTATCCAGCAGTTTTATGTTCGCTTACGAGACTCGTGATTTTTGGAAAAAGATGTTCGTTAAAAAGAATAGACAGGTTAAATTTCAATGAAAGTTTCTGCTGTTTTCACGACCGGCATATACTAGGACGCGAGGTCAAAAGGTTTTTTTGAAAAACTTTGTTTATATATTTCAATCCAAGAAATATCTAATACACATATACAGTGGCTCACTTTAATATTCGGGCAGGTTTTTAACAGAAAAGTACATAAATTGAATTCACAAAAATATTCGGGCAAAAACTTTATTAAAAAAAAAAAAATAATAATTAGTACTTTGTTGGGTATCCTTTTTACAAAATTACACTTTTTAATCTTCGGGGCATTGAAAACACTAGTTTTCTTGTTGTTTTTTAATCAATTTTTTGCCATTCGTCTTGGAGAATTGTTTTGAGATGTGCCCTACTGGTGATATGGCATCAGTTTTCGAACTCGTAATTCCAGCTGATGCCAAAGATTTTATATGAGGTTCATGTCTATCTATTGAGGTGGAGGATTAACGACTTTTGGACAGTTATAAGAAGCCAGCTCTTAACCATAAGTGCAGTGTGCTTGGAATCGTTATCTTGGTAGAACTTAAAACTCTCCCCTATTCCCAAGTTTTATGCACTCTTCTTCAAATGGTCTTTTAAAATACCCAAGTATATGACTTTGTCCATTATTCCATCGATAAGGACTAAATCTCCCATCCCCTTTCGCCGAAATACACCCCTAAACCATAAACGAGCCGCCACCATGTTTTACTGTAGGTGGCAAATTTTCTTTGCTCAGTTCTTGGTTTTCCTTTCTCCATACTTTTGGCCTTTCGTCCGATGGCAAAACAAGACGTTGTCCCAAAAATCTTCACACTCATTCTCGTACAATTTAGCAAATTCTAGTCCTTTCTTTTTATTCACCTTAGATATGAATGGTTTTATCCGGGCCGTTCTGCAGCTATACTCGTTCTTTTTGATGCACTTCCTTACAGTTTCGGCGTTAACAACCTTTCCGTTTCTCTCCTCCAACTCTGTTGTTATTTTAGTCGCAGCTATCCTAGGGTCTTCTCTCACTCTTCTCATAATGGACCGTTCTTGTATATTAGTTTAGATTTTGCTTCCATTCCTTTTGCCGAATGGAAGCAACTCGATCTTCACTTTCGAACCTTTTAATGATGTCACCGATTGTACTTTTGCTAATATTCAGTAATTCAGTCATTTTTTCTTTAGGTTTTGCCGCGTTTATAATTAAGTATAACAGTTTCGCGTTGTTCCAGAGTAGTATTTTTACCTTTTCTACCCATTTTAACTTGTATTTTTAACACATTGACAAAAATATTTGAATTGTGCACACACACTACGGAATAATACTCGTAAGTAAAATAAAACTCTTCTAACAATAATACCTCAAGCATCAAGTACCGTTGGTTACATATTTCAGGAACATTTATTTTTTAGGATCTCAAGGAAAACTTGCTTGCCCGAATATTTTTGCAAGTTTTTGGTACATTTGCAATTTAATTCTCTTGTGTAATTTATTAAATGATTATTTCCATCAAGTTGGTATATTTTTGTATTCTCAAAGCTGCAAAGAACTCAATGTAAAATATTTTTCCACATTCATAATTACTATCTACTGGATTATATCAAATTTAGTTTTTCATAATGTTTTCCCGAATATTAAAGTGCTAGTAAAGCCGCTGTTTGTATCTATAAATCTTCAATAATTATTTTTGAACTAAAATATCGTTCCCCATTTTTCTTTTATTAAAAAACGGCATTTCATAGCATGTTTCCAAAGTCATATGAAAACAATGCAGAATTACATAATATTTAGAAGTCGAAAACAGATTTTGAAAATACAGAATTTTGTGATTATAAAATTTTTTCAGAATTTACAGAGTTTTGGAGTACGAAATTTTGACAGCTCCCCTTTCTTCTCCACTGACTTAATGAAAATTGTTCGCATGGCTGGAGGTCAAGACGTCTTCTTAGATCTTTCTAGGATGACAAATCCGTAGTCATATTAACGCTTCGTCTCGTGTTTGTAGCAGTTATCGTAATAGTGGTCACAGTTTTTCAGCCTTCCTTTGCCCCCTGTTAAGGGTCAGAATATTCCATATGCCAATCCAAATTATTCTTGTCCGAGGCCTTTTGTTGCATCCTATGGGACGTGAAGCCTACAGCGAAGTAAACAATTGTGCTTTTGGCATGCATTTTTGCTGAATAATTTTCGTTATAACTTTAGAGACGCATAGGCCAACAAGACTAGAAATTTGTGTATTTCAATGCCGCAATCAATTTCGAATGTAAGAATGAAAGAATCAACTTTCCGAGAAAAAGTAAGCACGTATGTATGTATGAACTTTATAAAAATTCAGAACAGGTCCATTGTATGGTGAATATTTCATTGAAATCCATTTGTCATCATTCGCAGTGAAAGTTTGCCTAAAGGACTCTCCAAAATATTACTCACATTCATCTGCGTTGTATTTTTTATTTTTAATCGATTTTATAAATTCCGCTAAATACAACTCATCTTCAAAAACAATTAAAAAACAAAACGATGGAAAAAAAATCGCTGACGAATCTCATTCCTTAGAAAGAATTCCATCGCTCGCGTCAAACACGCGACGTTTCATCTTTAAACGAGATAAAAGCAAAAAACACGAAACAAAAAAAAAAATTAAATACGAAAACAAAAAGATAAAACATGAAATACAATAAAACCATAATAAAAAGAGAAGAACCTGGAGAATTCAAAAAAAAAAAAAAAGAACAGACCCGCTCGTAATTTATTCGGCTCCAAATTAATACATAACTCACAAGTGGAATACGGCAGCAGAATCGGCGAGCGCGCGCGCGCACACACTCGGTATGTGTACGTACATATTTGTACGATAATCGCTATTTACGTCGCCATAGTAAAAATTATTACTAAACAAAATCATGATGATAAAGAATAAAAAAAAGAAAAACAATTAACCTGAAGAGAGGATGTACGACGACGACGACGACGACGACGACGACGACGACGAAATGATTCCAGCATTCAGTGTGACCGCTGGAATCCAGTTTGTCCCGTCTATCGTCATCTTTGGTTGTCCAGCAACTTGTTGGCCGCCGCAAAATCGATGAATGAAATGAATGAAATCCAAAAATACCACAAAAGCGAAAAAAAATTATCCGTAGATACAAACCAAAAAAAAAAATACTATAACTAACTTGTTGCTGCTGCGACGTCCGTCGTCGTGTCATCGTTGCCGTATTGGCCGTATTCGTAGTCGTAGTCAGTTTTTTGTGTTCGCCATCCAGTTGGACGATGGCAACAGGCCAGAACCATAGCCAGAGCCAGATAGCCACAGCAGATACGACGAATATTTTGTTGTTGTTGATGGTGATGATGATGATGATGATGAGAGGAGCAACGGCTCCAGTGTACGCTCCAAAACTGAGAACTACCATACAGCGGATGTAACCACACATATACGTAGTCGTATCGTATACGTAAAACTAGTTTCACCGCTTATTTGGCAGCAGACCGATTTTTTTTGTGGAATGAGATGAAGAAGTCTTATAAAATCCGGACAAACGGACACCAAACACGCACACAGATACGGCCATGACCAACAAAAAAAAACCAACAAGATACGAACGAGCAATGGTGGAATGTACGTATTGTACGCACACGGAAAAAAACCGGCGACGGCAAAAATTCCAAAACTTTCTGCGTGTCCCGAAGAAGTACAATCCATCGATGGATCGGTGTGGAACGTCTCCCATTCATTCATAAAATTTTCATCTCCAAATTATCGTTATTTCAACGATTGATCGCACAGCACACCCAACCATAGATCCGTTCCGCCGCTTGTTCCTCATCCGCTCTACAAGTTCTGCTTCTTCGACTGTTGCGCTGCCGGCACGGGGGGAGGTTCGCCTGGTGGCGGTGGTACTTCTTCGGTACCACCTCCGCACAAACCGTCTTTGTTGCCGTCACACATCTCACAGTCATTCACACATTCATTGATAATCGAGCGCGCGGTGGCGCGTCGTCGTCTTCTTTCATTCATTTTTGTATCTCGATACAATTCATTTTCATTCATTTTCATTCATAAAACCTTGCAAAACCAGAAGGTGTACTCGGCGTACTTGGAGTAGAATGCGTTTCTGCAGGAGGCACTCGGGGGACAAGCATTTCTTGGGTGCGTATACGTATTTGGTTGTGCACTGTGGTAACTCGATTGACCTTATGATGTGGAGATTTGCAAGTCTTTTTTTTTGTAGAAAGGAGGCTTGTGGTTACCCGATAGAGGGTAAATTGACAGGACAAGGATTTTTGTCGACAGTTAGAGCTGATAGGGGGAACTGGTTAAAAGGGGGACAAAAAAATTGAAACCAATCGAATAGGGGAAGGTGGACTACCTTTAACCACATATGCTATACAAGTGTGTACGCCATATATGTACTCGTATGTACACCAGTCGACTATATGTTGTTATTTCAAAGAGAGACCGGGAAAAGGGGGGCAAAAAAAAAGTTGAAGTTCTTGTCTAGTTGCCCGGAAATCAGCGTTTATACTGCATCCGCATCCATTTTTAGCCACAACAAGTTTTCTTCAAGAGTTGTTCCTTCTGTTTGGTAGTTTGAATGATTGAACTAGATGATGATCGATGTGCGTGAGAGATGTATGTCTATCATTCGGATGTGTTTACATACATACATACACACACACGTAGTGTTTTAGGAACGAACTTTTTTTTTTGTTTTTTAAAGATGGTTTGAAATAGAAAAAGTTTTAGCGTTTAAATGACATTAGGAAATTGTTTTTGTTAGTCGATTGTCTATGTTTAAATTACTATCTGACTCTAACCAGGCAGGCAGCTATGTATGTAAAATATATAACGTAGGTAAAGTTATTTTTGTGCACCCTGAAGATAATTACAAATTTTACTCAAAACAAAAACCAATATAATAAACACTAAAAAATTAACAAACATATAAACATATGTGCATGCACATAATGCTCCATCTAGTAGCCAAACCTAATTCTGACATATCTAAAAACACGTCTGCGATTCCAAGGAACACACCTGTTTTTAGTTTCATCGAAAACCGTTGAAAAGTTTTGCTCTAGATCGGTGTTTTCAAGCTTTTCTACTTTTATGCTCACGATCCAAAAATTGAACACCTACAGTCTAGGTGACCCGAACCGATTTAGATGTAAATTGCTGCCATTTGTTAATTGTCACTACTTTTGTTCACACGTACGAGTATTAAAAAAACAATTGGCGCAACAGATTTCTTCAAAGACAGTAGTACTGAACTCAGCGAGTTTTCTATAATTTAATTCCGATCTATTATTTTATTGTTCGACAACATTTCATTGAAAAGCCGGTAACTTTTGAGAGTTTTTGTAAATAACCGATAAGTACGTGTTCTTTCTTAGGCACTGATTACAATGGTGTTTCGAAAATGCTAATATTATTACTGATCAGCTAAATAATTAAACGACCAGTAAAAAATGCCAGCAAAAAAATAGCAGGTAAAAGGTTTTTTTTTTGTCTGCAAAAGATTAAAACGTTTTCTGGTTGATATTTACGAGGGCAAGGTGGAAAGTTCTCGGCCATCACTCCGATTTTCAGTTAAAAAATGATTTTATTTTTCTACATAATCTCCCTTGACTTCAACACACTTGGTCCAGCGTTTCTCCAACATCAGTATTCCTTCTCGGAAGTGAGAGTCTGGAAGGCTGTGAAAATATTCATCTACGGCCCTCTCAACTTCTGCATTGAATGCGAAGCGCTTCCCAGAAACAAATTTCTTCAAGTTTGGGAACAGATGGAAGTCTGAGGGTGCCAAATCAGGCGAATACGGGGATGGCCGAGCAAATCGTACCCCGTTTTCCCATCACCAACGTACACTTGTCTACAGGTGATTGTCCTGGTGAAAGATGATTTTTTCTTCTTCAAGCCAGGCCTCTTCTCGCGAATTTTGGCATCCAGCTGGTCAAGAAGGTTGGAGTAATATTCGCCTGTAATTGTTCTGCCTTTCTCAAGGTAATCAATCAAAATGATCCCTTTCGCATCCCAAAACACACTGGCCATGACCTTTCCGGCAGATGCGATCGACTTCGCTTTCTTTGGCGCTGAACCACCGGCTTCCACCCACTGCTTCGACTGCTGTTTTGTTTTTGGCGTGTAGTGGTGAATCCATGTCTTATCCATGGTGACAAATAGCCGCACAAAACCGGTCGGATCCCCATTGAATCGGTCCAAAGGTTGCCGCGAAAATCGTTTGCGCATTTGCTTTTGATCGGCATTCAGCAAATGCAGTACCCATCTTGCGTAGAGCTTTCGCCCCTAAGTTTTTGTGCAAGATGTTTCGCACCCTCTCTTCCGATATACACACAGCCTCAGCTATCTCACTCACCTTCACTCGCCTATCGTCCAACACGATATCATGCACTTTTTCGATGGTTTCGGGTGTGGTTGCGGTTTTTGGTTGTCCTTCACGTGGGCCATCTTTGAGGGACGTGCGACCACGTTTAAATTCAACTTCCCACTTTTTAACGATTGACATGGAAGGAGCAGTGTCCCCGTAAACTTTTGTCAACTTTGGATGAATTTCCTTAGGGGTTAACCCATCCAAAATGAAGAATTTTATCATCGCATGATATTCAACGAAAAACACTGAAGACGTCTACTGCAAAAATTCGTGTAAAGAAACTACTTGAGAGAACAAGTTGAAACTTGTCATACGAACTAATGAGAAGTGCACCCAGGCAGGAAACATTAAATTTTTGTTTTTTTTTTTGCTGATTTTTGCTGGGAAAACCTTTTTTCCCAGCTCATCTTTTATATTCCGCTGATTTAATTTTTTCAATTTCTAGAGATAACAAAATTTTTTTTTCTGATGATCAGAAAAACACAATATTAAATTGCTAATCAAATAGTTAGATTTTGCTGATCAAAAGATCTTTCATTTACCGTTGATCTATTAAGTGGCAATCTTTCAAAAATAGTAGATGTATAGTCGCAAATTAATTTCGTAGACATTCCTTCACTGTGAGCACAAAATTAAATTTTTAAATTCGAAATTTGTTTAATTCGAACCTTTTCTTGTACTGGAGCTATTTGCAAAACAAAGGTTTCTTGAAAAATTAAACCGGCTTTACTCGTATCTTGGATCTTTGCTATACACATATAACTTGTTTAAAAATCATACATATGCCATTCATAGTTTAGGAGCTAGGATGTAGTGGCAGACAGACACACGGATGGGCCAGTGAGCGAAAGTAATATTGCAATTAAATAAAAAAAAAAAAAACTTCCGGGTGTCTATTATGTCGCACTGTGACTGACTAGGCCTCACTTTGAAGCACCATATCCCCAACTTATGAACAATGTTCCTTAATTTTTTAAACATCATTAAACAGCGTTTAAATATGTCACATTCCATTCCATAGTTATTTACTTTGTTATCACAAACAATTTCTGAGGCAATGACTACTATTCTGCAACGAAACAAAATAGAAAATTTGTGAGGATTTTAATATTAGAAATGATGCGATAGAAACGCGTAACTCGAATTCGAACTAAGGACAGTGATTTTATTATCTCAGTAGGTGTGCTACTACTTGATAAAAAAAAGCAAGACATCACTGTAGCTGAGTGGAAGACAACGAAACATAGATGTTTACTAGTACCAATAGTCCAGCCACTATAGGCATTCTCTAACTTCAGAATATCTTACAGCGAGCTGGATTTTTGTAGATCCAAGTGCCGATTGTCAAGATATAATTTACGAGTATAAAAGTGGTAAATCACGAGTATCTCCAAAAATAGGATCAAAGTTTGTTTTATTACCCACAATGTTATCAGCAATTTTTTACGTAGTTCGCACGATATGCAAGATGAAGTTTTTGGGCGATGTAAAATAGTTTACCAAAAGAAAGCTTGTTTACCAATTTGTGACAGATTTGTTCATGCTTTTGCTGTTTATTGTCATTGTTCCATCTTAATTTTTCATGTAAAATTGTATCTAAATGTATTAACTTGATATTCTTAGCTTCAACTACACTGATAGACTATTCTCAATTATGCAGTGCATTTCTTAAAGAATTTTATAGGACTACAACCATAATATATAGTATTTATTTTATTGTATGTCAACTAAACGTGTTACTGACCTTATGTTTACAGCTCTGAGAGAGATACAAACAAGACAACATTTAGGTCTAGAGTCCACACCACTTTGTCTTTCTATTTAATGGCAATTAAGAAGGACATTTTATAGCCGACATGGGAGAAGATTACACACATTCTCTGACAGATAACTGACCGAACTATTATAATTATGAAAAGAAATGGATTAATGAATTCCAGTACTACTTGCAAGGTTACAAAGAGTAAGAAAGGAACGCTTATACATGAGTAGAGCCAGTTGTACGTCCGTCCATCTGTTTGTCTGTCTGAAACAGCCCCATAACTTATGAACCATTTGACGTTTAAAGTTGAAGTTGAAATTTGAACCAGAGATGAGTTTTTCTAACCAACAGATAGTTTCAAAGAAAATTGTGTAGCTTCGTTGTTTTTACTTCAACAGGTTTTTTAAGATTTATTAAGTAAACCCAGTTGATATTCTCGTATCACCTTACGAGTATTCCACAGTCTCAAGTTAACAGTTAACTACCTACTTTTTGGATGCATTTGACGTTTTGGGGAGCAATAATTTAGAAAAATGCTTTAACGTTTCAGAATTCTCTTCGTTCGATAACCAAAAGTCATCAAGTTGTATCACCTGCTGCTTACATATTCTGCTCTTCTGCAGTCCCAAAATCTTAGGAAAAGGAAAAACAAAAAATCAGATCAACACTTGCTCCTAACAAAAAAAAAAAAACGAGAACATGTTCTTCTCAATTTCATCCTTCCCCTAAGTGTATCTGCCGTGTAGTAACCCTCCATATGTCTTTTTTTAAAAATCCATGGGAAAATCAGATCCTATTCCATATTCAATATCCTCCGACACAACAGAGAAGAAGAAAAAAATTGTCACCACCTGCGCGCATCGACATAATCAAAAAACCATAAATTTTCTTGAACCCCGACAGCCATATGGTGTACGCAATGTATCACGCATTTAATCCCCGCTTCCCTGAGATACATGATATTTGAAAATGAATATTTTTTTCCTACACTTAATTGCTTACACAGAAGAGGGGTTTAGTCACTTTGAATCTGTGACTTAGTTCCAGTTGTGACTTTTATGGCGCTTTTAGTATCTCAAACTGGAAACATTTAATTATCACCTCGAAAGAGAACGTGCCGGGGTGTCGCGGTGGAGATTTTCTCATTTCCGATCTGAGTGAGTTGCTTACTTCCGATCTGAAACTGGTTGTTACTTTGAGATTTATACTCAAGTGTGTGTTGTATTTGAATGCAAAAAAAAGCGTAATTTTCTATCAACATCCGCTCAATCTGTCAAAGGTTTGACCTGTGTGTATCGCTTCGTCCAGCCTATGTGTGTATTTTTTTTTTTTTTTTCTTATTGTTTGTGATCTCCTCTTGTCATGGCATTCTCTCTGTCTCGGTGATATGAAGTGGCTACTAATTATCATCAGTCGTTGTCGTAACAGGCAACAGGCAGTCAGGCAGCCAGGCACTTGCCACGATACCTGTCTGTCGTTGATTCTCAATGTCTGCCTTGCACACGCTTATCCCTGTCTATACCTTGGGCTTGTCGACCGTTTTTATTTATTTATTTATTTTTTCTCTAGAAAGGAAGTTGAAATCCCAAAAGAGATACACAAAAAGAAAACCAAATCAGTTTACGTCAACGCCCACAGACATCATGCGGTCCTTTGTGTCAGTTTTCATTTAGTTCCGGAACATCTATTGTTCTGAAATAGTTCGACATTGAACAGATAGTTTGTATACAATGGTGGAACAAGGACGAGGACGAAAAGTTTCAAAGCAACAGTCAAAACAGGAAGAGACGACAGACCGGACGCAACCAACGGAATTTATTTCCGTATTTTTTATTCTTTCTCTATTCGGGATTCTTTTAGATTCTTCCTTTTTTTTTGTCGCCTTTAGTTGTCCTTTTGATGAAGGGAATATCATTCCACCTGCTGTATTGGTCATATTGTGTTCCAAGCAGAAAAAAGGAAATATGTTATGTGCAAGGGGGAAATACCGGAAGTCCGGAAGTGATTTAGGTAGATACTCACATAGCCTTTACCTTGGTCAAAAAGGATTACCATACCCATGTATTGTGTTGTTATACCCAGGGGTCCGGAAGTACACTTACGTGTGTTACTTCCGGATTTTCTAAAAAAAAAAAAAGATCGGGAAATACCTCAACGGCGACGTCGTCGTCGTCATCGTCAGAGAAGAAAAAGAAGTAGGAGGAAGTAGAACTCTTAATAGATCCAAGATGAATAGGAATGGGTGTGTGTATGGACACATCTGTTGGCGATGGGATTACGCGTTAGGCACAATTTCGAGTGTGAGTTTACACAAGTGATTACGATCGACGACCCTCGATGTGCGCATATGATAATACTGCTCTTCCGTTTGTATTTTTTAAAGAAAATAAATCTGACAAGCAAAAAAAAAACGTACATCGTCTTTTGTTAGTACACACTATTTTCCCCTTTTGGATAAAGAATTTAGTCCAATTCATCGGCACACATAAATTATTATAGAAACCCTACATGTGTGCATGAATAAAAAAATAAAATAAAAATAATAATCTGCGATGTAAACCATATAAATGCGTTTAAAAAAAAAAAAAAAAGAATTTGCCAAAGGATGTGCGTAATAAAGTGTATTTTGAATATCTTACATCGCCATCATTTCATTGTGATTCAGTTGAAGATTTAAACGAGAGAGACGAGATGAAAATAAGGACTTCACATGTACATATGTAGATATTATGAACACCTGCGATAGAGGTTTTTGTTTGCTGTTCCCTGGGCTTTATATTAAATCCCTTTTATTGGGTCCTACCTCTTTGGGTATCTCCGGTGGCACTTGTTTGAATTTGGTGACAATTAGCTGAGAAATAAAGGGGGATTGTATGTATGACAGGAAGGGATTCGATAATAAAAGGAGTTGTTAAACATTTTTAAAGGACTAAACGAATGTGCATTTAAATAAATTATTCTTAGTTTCCAAACGCATATCTTTGTATGAAAATAGTAGTAAACAGATTAAGTGAAAATAACAAAAACCAAAAAGGCAAAAGGAAAATTCCTGAACTTTACAAATTTTCAAAGAAATGTTACCAATAATTTCAAAAAATATGATAATTACCAAAGCAAAATCTTCCTTCCATTTATTGTGCTGAGCACAAACAACTACACAAAACAATCTACTTCTGCATATTTGTTGCCGATGGTATCCGCTGGTTGAAAATATTGAAGATGATGGTTTACTGAAGAAATCAAACTTATTGTGCTGTTGTTCTGCTTAAGGATCATATACAAATATAATTTATGTACAGCCTGATATTGTCGTAAATAAATATTGAGAAACAAATTTTCAGTCTTGAAATGTGATGAGGTGGAAACCATGCAATAGGAGATCATCTCATCTGCTCTCCCTACCATGTATGCCGATTTTTTTTTTTGTGGATCGGAAAGTCTAGTTTCTGCGATGACATTTTGAGGCATCCGAAAAGCCACAGTCAAGATACTGCCACACGTTTCCTGCAGTTCAAAATGTGTACCAACGTATTCTTTAGTATTGTCTCCGAAAATTTGTATTGTCCGCGATACTCTCTCTATCATCAGATACATAAGTAGCAGTTTTTTTGTATACAACAAAATTTTATAAAATGCCTATCATAACAATTAGTTACTAACCTTCAACTAAATTTCATTAAAGGTAGTAAATGGGTAAGAAAGTAATTTCGGATCCCTACTGTAACCGCTAAATAAGTTCTGCACCTAAAAGTATGCAATTACTAAATAAAAAAACAAACACTTTTCTTATTTGATTTTAGGAGTCCGAAGAAGATCTTCCGATTTGTGCACCGAATGCAGTTTGTTCCAAAATCGATCTGTATGAAACACCATGGATCGAACGACAATGTCGATGTTCAGACATAAATCGAATTCCCAATGTTATTCTCCATCACAAGGATACATATTTGAATCATGAAAAACTCCACAGTTACTATGAAAGTGAAAATCTACTCCAACACAAACGCCTAATCGATTTCAATGAGGGTAGTCGAAAATTTGAAAGCATCCGTTTGAAGAAATTAATGCAGAAACTTGGTGCAGTCTATCAGGATGACTTAGAACTTGAGGACGACGATGACCTGATGGACGAAGGTGGAGCATTTGAAATTCATGACAATGAATTCCCAATGCATCGAAATAGTTATAAACAAGCCGTAGCGCCATCGAGCAGAGGAACTCATATGCGACATTCAGGGCATACGGGTCACAATGGTCACAGAGCTAAAGAAATCTCCTACATTGGTGGATGTCCTAGTAGTTTGGGAATTGAGGATGGTCATACAATTGTCGATAAAACACGACACTACAAGTTATGCAATCCAGTGCATAAATTACCAGTTTGCAGGTATGTTGTTTAGGATGCACAATCCACTTGATATGTATTTTGGGTAATTTTTTCAAAAAACCAAATTCCTTACAGACATTTCCGAGACTATACATGGACACTGACAACATCAGCGGAAACGAATGTAACCGAACAGATTGTTCACTGCAGGTGTCCACGCAATTCAGTTACATACCTGACGAAACGAGAACCTCAAACAGATGGTATCAATGGATATACTTATCTGTTTGCCTGTTCGCCATTGACTGTAAGTATTGATTGGATTATTGTTATCGATTAGAGAGTATTGTAATCGTATAGAAGATGTGACTGAAGGAAAAAATAGAGGAAATGTATGGGAGATATGATTGGGAGAATTTTCCCAAAACTGTGTGTTCTGTAAAATATTTTTTAAGGAAATTACGTGTTTTTCCTTGGGTTAGGTTTGCGATTAAAGTATCTTCAAGGATTTTTTCAACTATGCTCCGTATACTTCCAATAGGTGAATGATTGCGGCTTCGGTTTTAGGGGTCCAAAATAGTAGAATAGAAGCAGAAACAGTGTCATATCCAAAGGCCGTACACGTAGCTTCTCATGACAACTTTACTCTTGGAGATTTGTCAGGCATTAAGAGGCTGGTTCTTTTTTTCTCGGATTCGAATCTTACGCTCGGTAGCAGTTTATATGAGCGTCTTAGGATATGCACATCAGTCCTGGATATAGTTATCGACCGCGATAGCAGAAATATGTAATTTCACTCTGTTTTCATTTTACGGGTGTGAATTCTGCAAGTGGTTCAAGACTACCTATACGAGTACTCGTACTAAAACTTCTCGACTCACATAGACTTTGCTATGAATTACTATTAAACTTTTGACAAAAGATTTGTATTTATAGTATAGCGTCCTGTTTAACTGCAATATGGCACAATGATTGAATGAATGAAACATACGAAACGGTTTTAATAATTGCTAAAAACGAAAATCTTCCCTAAAAACGAATTTAGAAAACAAATTAAAACCTCTTTTATGTGCAAATATCTCAGAAAGGGTACGACCTACGAAAAAATTATTTGAGTCGAAATTGTAGGCTTTAAAATTCTCTATAAGATGAATGCCATTATTTTAAAAAAAATTTAAGATAGTAGGTACACAATCTTCTTAAAATATTAAACTTTATAAGCAAGTTGCTGAAAATATCGATTTTGAGTGTGAATATCTCGAAAACCGTGAGTCATATGAGAAAAATAATTATAGTAAGATTTGGAAATTCTCTACAAAATGAAAGCCAGATATTTCCAATTTTGTGAAAATTTCCGCAACGGAATCTTCTAAAATGGCAGGTTTTATCCGAAAGTTAATTGTGGAAATCGTTTTCGAGTTCTAATATCACGAACAAAATTACTTGCTTAACTTTTTCTCTGAACTTTTTTATTTTGTTCAGTTTCAAAATAATCAAATGAAAGGTTTTGTGTGTTAATTTATAAAACGTCGACAATTATCCAGTATTTTCGACTTTTAGGATGCTGTCTATGTCAAAGTTCAGTTCTAAAGAAGTTGATGGGAGTTACATTTTTTTTTTTCAGCGGAATGAGAACCCATAATACCACATTTCACTACTTTCCACTGCTCCTTCCTGCCGATGCAGGATTATTACTCCATACTCTAAGAGGTCTTGGAATACTGGCAGTAGGCTATTTATGTATCATAAATCTGAGTTACATTGAAATTTGTAGAACCATCGTAACACCTAGCATTACTTGAGAAAAAGACAAGTACCTCTCAACCATTCGTTTGTCACTTACTCTTCAAATCATTTTATCTAACTTTAAAATACGTCTTTTAAAAATATTAATAACAAAATATCTTTTCTCTTTTCCAGCGAATAAGGTGCCAACGAAAGGAACCCTGCAAACTCTTCACAGTGAGGAAACGTCAGGAGTTCCTTGATGAGGTTAACATTAATGCATTGTGCCAGTGTCCGAAGGGACATCGTTGTCCAAGTCATCATACGAATTCGGGAGTAATTCCCGGAGAAACTTTCATCGAGGATAATATTCAAACCTACTCTGGCTATTGTATGGCAAACGATTGATTCCATTCTATGATATATACTGCAAACTAAAATGCATGCGTATCGTAAAAGCTGTTAGAGTTACCAAAATATTTATATAACTTCAATCGATAGTAGCAAGTAGCTATAAGTGAAAAAAAAACCCTAGTTATATATCGTGTAATTATTATTTTTTATTTATATCTATAAACAAAGAAAAATGTTAATTTTTTTTCTAAATAAATTAAGTTGTCTTGTCATAATCGTAGATATTTATGAAAATAAAAGGAAAACTTTTTTCTGCTTAATTATTTTCTTGTGGCTATTGAACTTGCTGTAAAATGTACATAGTATATTTTTATACATAAATATTATAAATTTAAATTTCCTTGAGTGCCAAATGCCGGTGCAGGATTACGAGAAACGAATAAATATTCCATTTTATTTTTTTTTTTATTTTGTTTAATACGAAATAATAGTTATTGAAAAAAATAAAAACCTTGCAGCTAACAAAAAATGAAATTACTAGAAATTTATGGTAATCATTGTATAAAATAGATGTACCTGACAACAATAATTGTATATTTTCTACATTTAGTTATTAAAAAAAAAAATTATAGTAGGTACGCGCTATTTCTCTCCTTGCCCTAGCTTCACTGTGGCTACCAAAAATAAAAAAAATAACAAAATAAAATAAAACAAATAAATAAGTGCAATTGTGAAAGTCGCTATAAAATTCTGCGTAAAATTAACTTTTTGCTTTAATTAAAAATAATAAAAATAAAAAAAGAACAAAAAAAAAAACAAATTATATACTAAGCACAAAATTTAGAATATGTACAGTACTATATCATGTAACAGAAAAATATAAAATTCCTGTATAAATAATAATATGTATCTTCCTAGAACGTAGTATTTATTGATTGCTATTAAAAATGGAAATATAAATTATATTTAACTTAAATTAGCTTTTTTAGAGTTTTAAGTATGGAACGAGACGAACAAAATACAGTTAACGACATTAAGTACTACATAAAGATGTATACTTTCTTTTTGAGCGTGAGTTTAAAAAGTATCTACGTACATTTATTTACAAATAAAAGTGTAACTGGAGTATGAGTTGTTTTAATTTCATGTTTGGCTAGTTTTTAAGTCCTTTCACTCGAGATTTAATTAAATCGAAATAATTTTGTGTAACAGTAGTTTCTTCGAAAAGAATCGGTTATAAACGAATCCAGTACGTTACTACTGAACACAAATTGAGATTTGCTCTTGAGAGGTCGTCATATTGCAATGATTGACGACGACACTGGCATAGAAAAGCTTCACATATTATTGCTAGTAAAGAGGGATTGTGATTAGCACCGAGAAGTGTTGTCATAATGTGGGATTTATCACGATTTTGGGATTTTTTCTGCACCCTAAAGGGTAAGGAATTGATTTCTAATACTTCACCAATTTGTGGGATTTTTTCATTAAATAGTATTTTTACAAACAACAAATAAGTAAAATGCAAGGAGCTCTATAATTCACCATTAATTTGTTTGGGACCATATTCAACCTGTGTGGCTTTATCTAAATCTTAGTCGTTCCCCATGAATCCACGTAATTTGCCTCTGTACACTATGTGTTAGTTAATAGATGTTTTGTAATATATAGTGTATTCAATATACATACACATGTATATGCTTTTACTTCCTTCGTCTTACCTTGGAGTTAGAATTTATAGTAGCAATTCAATTAGCAAAACTAACATCGCACATACTACCATAAAAAAGGGGTATCTCAGCCCTTATCGGCATGGCTTATTTTGCGCAGGTAAGGATGCTTCTAATAATTCTTATTTACGTCACTAAAAAGAACAAAAAGCACAAATAAATAAAGTGCACGACCGAGTACCCGCACCCACCCATACTTGCACATTTGCTAAACATGTAGTTTTGGAATTTAGACATTTTTGAAAATGTATTTTTTTTTTTTTGTTTTGTTAGAGTGCAAATTTCGATTTCCCCAAAGACACCAAATATGAAGATTGAAATAAATCTCTCCAGCTATATAGACTGCAGTCGTGCGTACATAAAGACAGAATTGGTAAACCCCCCTTTTTTTGTTCCTCTACACTAGTAATACCAGAATTGATCAAAATCTCGAAATCGAATATTGTTTCCAAACCAATACTTAACATTTATGGGTTATTGATAAAGATAAGGAACTCCTTAACAAATATTACAAATTTTCTTTAACTTTTAATGTAAAATTCCGATAGAGGGATAAAGAGGGATTTTTTCTGTTGCAAGTGGGATTTACAGCCAGCACCTTCTGGCAACCCTGATCCCGAGTAATGAAATGTTACAATTGGCGTTTATAAAATTGAGATAACAACTTTAGATATCGGAAGCAGATTTGGCTACAAAATTAGCAAATTTGCTACAATTTTGTAGAAAAGATCCTTATTGATTGCGTGCTATAATAATTTTCAAAATGCAGGCGTTATTAAATTAGAAGAAGAGGCCGGTTCTGACGACCGGGAAATACTCGTTCTTTGTGACAAGAAAATGATCCTTCCATCTAAAAGTATGTCTTAGTCTAACTTGTCTCAATCTGGGTTCAGAGGACTGCCGACCTATGGTAGGGTCAATTACGGAACATTACACATGTAAGTTGAGGTCCTCTTCTACTTGTATGCGCCATCTAAAGCGAGGTCTTCCTCTGCTGCGGGCTGGAGTGTTGATGTCCACTCGCTGTACATATCCTAGCTGTATCAAACGACCAATGCGCAGTTTTTTGACTAGATCGATGTACATCTCGTACAGTTTGTCATTGAATCTCCCCCTCCAATGCCCGTTAACGCAAACGGAACAGAATATCTTACGAAAAAATTTTCTTTCGAAACGACGAAGAATACCTTCATCCGCTTTTTTCATGATTTTTACAGGTACAGGTAAACAAATTGTATTCTCCCCATTATGTGGCATACCAAATGAGTTCTTAGGGGATTCAAATGTATATAAACTTTTTTTTCTTTTAAAATTCCTTGAGCTATGTCAGAAGCGATATTCCCTCAGAGGACCAATCGAACTTCTAAAGGAAATTAGACGGTCGGAACTTGTACGGATTTATGCACTGATACCCTAGTAGAACTAACTATCAACACTCGCTTCCTTTGGTAACAAGCTAAAACGCCATTGCGGGTATAACAAAAAGTACGCTCCGTGCTGACATCATATAACTTTAACTGCCAATACGTGCTCGTATTTTAAGCAAATCAAAAAAAAAAAAAATATGGATCATTACTGACTATTCTGTCTGCATAAAATGACCGTGTAAATCTATTTAGATGATGTATCTGACTCAAACGAGAAGCTGAAAGTTGCTATAACAAATAAATACCAATCGGCCTAAAACTATGCACCAGTAAATCATGCAATTGGTTGAAGAAAATGATACTATAAAAATATAGCACCAGCAGATACTCCACTAAAAAATGTCAATGATGCCAAGATAAGCAACTTAAACTTAAAAAGAAAAAAAAATATTCTGTACTTATATACATTTATAACTAAACCCACTGTTTTTGCTATCTAATCAATGTTTTCCTCTAAAATAAATAAATAAACTTTTTACTTGCACCTATAAGGGCAAGTATTGGTTTCCTGATAATGTTCGATCTCGATATTTTGAGCAAGCTTGACATTATTATAATAGAGCAACTCAAAAAAGTGGGTCTCTCAATTTTGTCTATCTGTATGTATGGATGACTGCAGCCTAAACGGCTGGACGGATTTTCCTCCAATTTCAAATCTGCGATCTGTATGTTCACGATTCGAGGTGAAATCGGAATTCTCACTCTAACCCCAAAATGAATGGTACTTTACTAAAATTGACTTTCTCGAAAACGGCTCTCATTTTTTTTGTTAAAATTTGAGTCACGGTGGAGATATGCCAGTAGACGGCGTATTTGAACAATAGGTGACATATGCAAGGTTATAACGTACCAAGTTTTTGGAAATTTTAACGATTTTGTTTAAATTTTTAAATGTGAGTGATTTTCAGATAAATGACATATACATAGGTGCAAGTGCATGCGACTCAGTCGAGCACTGTATTTCTAACTGTACTATATTCAAACTGTAAAGTAAAGTGATTTTTCGTAAGGCGACTTACGACTGGTTGTCTATCCATCTGTGTTTCTGTCTTTGGCAATTGGTCCGATCACGATAACTTTCGTAAAAATATGCCAATTCCAGCAATTTTTCTTGCAACCCCAATCTCAAGATTTTGATAAATTTTTGTGTTAGTATAATGGAACAACTCAAGAAAGTGGGACTCTCAGTTCTGAATGCCTGGCTGTATGTATGGTCGTCTGCAGCCTTCCAATTTCATATCTGGGCTCTGTAGGATCACAATTTGATGCAAAATCGGCATTTTTATTTTAAGAACCAAATTAACGGTATTATTTAAAAAAAAAAAAAACAAGCGATATACTTGAAAACGGCTTACGACGTAGATTTTTGGCAACCAAAAATTGAGCGAATTGTTGAAATTCTCAAACACTGAAGGTTCTCGAATAAGAATTTCTTTTCTTTCTTTTTTTTGCTGATGTTGATACAGCAATTTTTTTTTTTTCAAATGATCTATTAAAATACTTTCAGATCTTCTACGTCAAAAAATTCTTCTTTGACGTAGAAGATCTCATCAAAAAATTCTTCTTCTCATCAAAAATTATATTCTGCTGATCAAATAATTAATTTTTGCTGGTACATTCGTTCTTTAGAACTTAAATTTAATAGTGTTTGCATTTTTGAAAACCTACAATCGTATTAAATATTGGACAATGTCTATTTAAGGCCAGTTTTCAGGATATTTATGTGCAAATGTCTATAATTTAGGTCAACTGTTGCGCGGGAGGAAACATAGAATCGTGGAAAGTGAAATCAAATCGCATGACGTGAAAGAATATATAGGTGAAAATATTTTAACAAACATGTCTGCATTATTTGGTTCATCCTAGTCAATCGATAGCCATCATTTTGACTCCAGAAGAAAAGTCAGTTAATGTCGTTGTTTTAACACTTCAAGATCATCTGCTTTACTACTTATTTTGGTCTGCCGGTACTGACGTTCAGCCTCAAGGACAACGTACGTAAAAAATGTCTATGAGTACCTCATCAAGTATTAGACTTGCTGATTTATAAGAATTGTTAAATAAATCTACCAGACATCAATATCATTTATAGCCTTGCCCTAATTTTTAAAATGCCAGTGCCGATGAGGCTTCATAAAAAAAGCCATTCTGAGTTTGAAAGGCCTTTAAAATTGATCTTTTCAAAAATAATTACTCCAGCATTTTTAGTCGTTCGTGTATAATTTCAAATTGCCACTTTTGCTCAGGCAAATTAGCACATTGCCTTCAGCATGAACCTAACTATTAACACAAATCAATTCTCTGCATCTCGGTGGCAAAACATGAAAATAAAACTTCCCCTGGGTTAGAAAAGAAAATATTTAAAATAATACTCGTAACAACAACGAGAAAAAGAAGAAAAATTTCACTCGTTCAATTTAATTACTTTCGTTGTTTTAAGGTAGGCCAGACAACCGCATAACCATTTGCAGTGTCCCAAATACCCGATGGTGTGAACTTATAAAGCTTTGACTACGGAAACACCACAGTAGCAGTTCCCTAGTCCCGTAATTTTTGAGGGAATACATTTTTTTGGCAAAAATATTAGAAAAAGTATGATACTGTACCGGAAAGAATTTTTTTTTCTACCCACCAGCGCTATACATAGTCACAGAAGCGAGTCGAACGCCATTAGCTGAGATTATCTTATTATCAAGTAGTAAAAGTTTCAGCTGCTTGAATCTCATAAATTAGATAAGAAGTGGTGGTGGTGACGGAGCTGGTGTTAGTGTTGTTAGTGGAATATAAAATGCAAACAGAACTCATTAAGAAAACTGCATTTGGTTTTGTTTGATCCCGGGACGGGGTCGAGATAGTTCGTAAGATACATAAGCTGCCTAAGACTACACGACCACTAGAGATACTTTGGGTCATTCATTTGAATATGGGGCTAAGTCGGACTTAGTTTCAGTTATTTTGTTTGTCCTCCTTCGTTGGTTTCGTTGTTTTTTGGGGAGTTAATTTGATTGTGGAGTAATTAGAGAAAGTCTGACATAGAGAACGCCCCCCCCTAATTGATGTCCAGTTGATGACTAGTCGCAGAGGTCAAAGTCGAAAAGCGGAACTGCTGCGAAATTAAGTGTGTTTTACGAAAAAATATGAAGATTCGCTCGAGTGAGGACAATTTAGTGTGGTACTAAATATTTTGTGCTTGATTGGCTATTTGGTGCAACTTGTTCTTATTTCAATAAATTTTGGGGTCATCAGAGCATGCAAATTCTTGATAGGAGGGGAGTAGGACGATAGGTTATTAGGTTTTTAGGTAAGGGATACACATTTTTTAGTATGTATCTGTAATGATTAGACCGATGTCTTTCCTTGCTCGATGGGCTGATGTTTTGCTTGGGGGCTGCAGTTTTAATTTCAAATCTGATATGTATCTATAATAAGAATGTCAGAAGTCATACTTGTCCGTGTATCTATTAACACAATATTGTATAATTACCGGTATTTCCAAATTATTCTCTGCGAATTATTATGATTAGGCTTCTAAGATTATATCTTTTGTTAAACTAGTATGTTATCTACTAAACAGATTTCATCCATACTTAGTTACAGACACTTTATTTAATATTCATAAATTCAGATACGAAGGTAGGTCATTAGAGCATATGGGTAAATATCATTCATTGGAACTGTAAAAGTAAATGTTTATGACAAACATTATTGCACTATGAAACGTACAGCTTTCGCTATTATGAATCGTTTACGACTTTAAGTAGCAATAAAAATCGTAAACTCATAAAGCGTGTTTTATTGTTCTGGAAGCGCAAACTAAACTGTAAACATTTATTTGATGTTTTCACTCAAAGTTATAGGTTTTTTTTTTTTTTTTTTTTTTGAATGCTAATCTCGCCTTTAATATGGTTGTGCAAAAATGATTTAATTTTTTGTTTTCTTTTTAGCTCAGGGCACTCCTCCAAAAATATAGCTACACTGCTTTATGTACCTGAGATAAACTGTTATTAAATTTTGAGGCCAGGAGTTAGAAATGGTAAAACCGGATCGTTGGCCCGCATAAAGATATTAGTATTAATGAAGGTTAGGGTACTAGTAATTATCAAAAAGCCTTATGACTGAAAAAGAGTCGAACAAATTAAACTGACTTCGATAGACAGTTCCGAATTTAAGATTCTGCTCCTGAAAGCAGAAGAAGGAATACCAAGGTGACATCTCTATATGAAAGCTGATATCATGTTTTACGCCTTGGTAAGGTTTGTGTTGGTGGCCTTGCCCCCATATACAGAACAATGCTTCTCAGTCTGATGTTTAAGTCAAATAGATTGTTGCAATGGAACAGTGGTTTATTACATTTACTGTCCCGACGTGTCATTATCAGGGGATGCTTATTACACAATCTAGAAAGCAACTACGTCCAAATTCAAAACTACAGCTAGTGAGTTCTATTTTGCTAGCATTTTTGAACCAGACTTGTGGTTTGATATTCCCAGCCTCAAAAACGGCTTGTTTGTGCCAATATTACAGAGGTTGCAGGCTTCGTTAACATTTGGCAATTAATCTTATTCATAACATCCGTGCACCTGTCTCACCTTGAGATTGAAGAAATATAGTTACACAGGGTGTTATCTAACTTGCACGCCAAATTGATGACCGTGTGTTGCCTATTGGCATAACTCGTACATGAAATTCTTAGTAGATGTCATTCTTAAACGACAGGTAATTATTCTGTTTCAGGTGACCATTGTGTTTTGAAGGCAACGCGTCATAAGAGATAAAGACATAATGATCAACATTACCTACAAAAAAAAATCGTTCTCGCGGTTATTCTTGTTTATCGGCTGAGGCAGGCTTTTTGACATCAATTCTATATCCAACACTATTATTGGTTCTCATTCCCTCCTTCCGGACGGTGCAAGCTTTTTAGTTTGATTCCTAGCTCAGCAATTAAATACTCAAAGCACTGACTATAATTATTAGCTATTTCCACGACTGTAGTGCGCACTATCTTCAAAAAGTACATCTAGCTACTAGAATGCGCAGACGATATTGGCATCATCAAGCATTCTCAACATACCGTAGTACAGAAAAAACGAAGTATCTACCTGCAGTCTTTATAACTCGAACGTCGAAGTAGTTAAGGGGTTAATATCTCTTGAAGTAAACATAATTTCCACAAATGACATCCTCGTGGAGATCCGACGACGACTGACTCAAAAAAAAAATGCTATTTCATTTAGGAAAAATAACTGGATTCAAAACCCCCAACAAAAATGATGCTCCATACAGACTTATATATAATGTCGATGTAGAGGAAAGATGGGCAGATATAGTCGTAGATCTTAGATTCATTATTGAGGTTGGAGTTGGTGCGATCACAGATGTGCCTATTGTAATTCCAACCAATTACTTGTTGATAAATCTAACCATGTCCTTGGGTGCGCTAACAGATATGTCTTCTACTTCAAGATAAAAGTTGGTAAAAGTAAAGATGACGTGTTGTGCCTAGACAGTCACAATATCATCTCTAATTATGCCTATCAAGTATTTTCTTCATTGTTTTGAGAAAGAAGGAAGTGAGGGTCGATACGACTTTGGCAATTTTGCTGGGGTATGAATTTTACAGTGACCTCGCATAGATTGCTCTGAAGATATTAGTCAGTATTGGTTTTATGTGTGGAGAAGTACCGGACAAAATTCCATCTTCTCCTGGGGCTTTAAATGAATGAAAATAGTTCATGGTCCGTCTTTTTTCATGAAACATTTCCCTTCCTCTCTTCCAGTCATCCTTGGTCAGTAAAAAAAAGTAATAAAATGTTAAGGCGGTTTTTATGAGGAAAAATCTATTGTAGCGGTTTTTGTTTTATTTAATTAAAAAATCTTAAATAATTGAATAATGTATTCAAGTTGTTCGTGCTCTCATTTTAAGCCGTACTATGTCTTCAATCTACTTTTTCTTCTTTTCAAGGTTCCGCTACAAACAAAGTAACAAAAAGAAAGAAGAGAACCCTTATAGTAAGATTCAGTTGAAAAGTTCAAAAACAAAAAGGTTTTGAAGGCTAGAGAAGAAATAAAATAAGGGAAAGCTGACGATGAGTTGATTTCAAAAAAGTATAGTTCCGTTTACTTTATCACGTTCGGAGAAAAAACATAAAAAAAATGACAAAATAGGTATGTCCCATCCCACCTTTCAAAAATTAAAGGAAACCTATTTTCTATCGGATTTGAATTCCTTCCATTGCGTAAACTTCTTAGGAAAAGAAAGACACTTAGGAAAAGAGAATGGCGATTTCTGGTCCAGATCGAACTTAGTTTTCCGTACATCATGAGGGAAAGGAGCTAGAGTCCTTTTACACTTTGTAAAACTTAAAATTATGACTTGGTGTTGCCATCACTTATTAGACTATAACTGTAGAACCATTACACCTATGAGATTTTTGTTTATCATTTTAGAAAGATAATTTTGAATTTTGTATCAAAAATAATATCGATTTGAGGAATCATTAACAGCCCTATAAACTGAAAAATTTGTGTACTTTACTTCTAAGTGTTATTTCAAAATCCGTTATATAAAAAAGTTATGCCTAATTTATATTTTTAATCAAACAATTTTATTCCCCGAAGAATTAGGTTAAGAAACTTTATACTCTACCTAGACTTTTGCAGTGGCACGCGGACAATGGCCATGGAAATATTCTGTTTACGGATGAGAAAATTTTTACCGTGAAAAAAGTTTTCAACAAACAAAATGACACTTTCACTTCCACTTCCACTTCATCTAAGGAAGCGAAAAAAGTTGTTCCAAGGGTTCAACGTGGCCATCATCCCGCTTCCGTAATGGTTTGGGGGGGTTTGACACACCATGGTGTCACATCCCTCCATTTCCGTAAAAAAGGCGTAAAAACTGGGCAAAGGTTTGACCAATACCCTTTTCAATGGATACAGATAAATCTTCCAACATGACTCTGCTCCACCGCACAGAGCCAAAACCATGCAGAAGGCTCAGAGACAATACTCCTGGCTTTATAGCAGCAGAAGATTGGCCGTTGGCGAGTCCAGATCTTTTTTTTTTTTTTTTTAGAGGAAGGGGAGATCTTCAAAAGATACTGATGATCCGAGTAATCAGCATACCGGATTTTTACCGACTAAAACCTCCCACATAATTGCGATCTAGTCACTTGAACTAATAAGCAATTTTTTTCTGACATCTTAGTCTTTGTATGAGTTACACCCCCTGGTGACCTTTTATTTCGAGTGTGTATGTATTTATAAGCAAGTATATACATTTTTATTTTTCTTATATTAAGTTAAATCGAGAGGTTTTGTTCTTTTAAGCCTTCGTAATTGATTTTCATTATGCATTAGTTTTCTTGCATCTATGTTTATATGCTCTTCTAGCTTTTCTTTCTGTTTTTTTGCATGTTTTAGAATTTCTGCAGATACACTTTCTACCTTCAGGTATCGATGAAGGTCAGTATTTCTTATGTACCAAGGTGCATTTACTATATTTCTAAGCACCTCATTTTTGGAAACGTTGTATTTTGTCTATGTTTGTTTTTTTGGCACAACCCCATAGTTGGATTCCATATGTCCATGTTGGTTTCAGAATTTGATTATATAAAAGCACTTTATTTCCAATTGATACAGAGGAGTTTCTTCCTATCAGCCAGTGCAGTTTTCTATATTTGATTTCTAACTCTTCTTTTTTCTTTTTTACGTGCTCTTTCCATCTCAACTTTGCATCTAGAGTCATACCTAAATATTCCGCTGTATTAGCGCATGGAACTATTTTTTGGTCTATAATAATTGGTATATATTCAATTTTTTTATTAGTAAAGTCAACATGGACTGACTTAGACTCGTTTAATTTGATTCTCCACTTATTAGTCCATTCACAGATTTTGTTTATGACAATTTGTAGTTTTTCTGTGGATTCTTCTTTGGTTCTTCCTACTGCTAGTATTGCAGTATCATCTGCGAATGTTGCCATAGTGTGGTTTTCTAATTTAGAAATATCACTAGTATATAATAAGTATAATATTGGGCCCAGTACACTACCTTGCGGTACGCCGGCCTTTATTTCTCTTAGATTTGTTGTTTTATTCTGAAATGTCTTCCATCTAGATACGATTTCAGAATAGAAGCATATTGATTTGGCAACATACATCTCAGTTTATAGATAAGTCCTTCGTGCCATACTTTATCAAAGGCCTGCGCCACATCTAAGAATACAGCCGAGCAAACTTTCCTTTTTTCTAGTGCTTCTTCGATTTTATTCGTAATTCTGTGTACCTGTTGTATCGTAGAGTGCTGCCTTCGAAAACCAAATTGATGGTTCGGAATCAGCTTTTTCCTTTCAATTATTTTATTTAAACGCTTTGCGAGTACTTTCTCAAACACTTTTGATATCATTGGCAATAACGATATAGGTCTGTAAGATGACACTTCATTTGGCGGTTTACCAGGTTTGGGAATCATTAGGACGTCAGCAACCTTCCACAAACTAGGCACATATTTAAGCTTAAATGTGGCATTCATTAAATTTGTTATTTTTATTATTGCCTTCCTTGGTAAGTTCTTTAGTACGACACCAGATATAAGGTCATATCCAGGACTTTTCTTTGCATTTATTTCATGCTTAATTAAGTTGTAAATTTCATTAGGAGTTGTGAGCAGAATTTCTTCGCTTTCTTCTTCTGAAGGACCTATTAACGTAGGTTGTATATTACCATTTTCAACTGGTGGTTTAAATATGTTTTCTAGGTAGTCTGCGAAGAGAATGGTTTTGTCCTCATCGCTTCTTGCCCAGTTTCCATTAGTTGCTTTGATTGGAGGTATTTGCACAGTAGGCTGTTTTAATCCTTTTGTTGCTTTCCATAGAGAGTAATTAGTTACGTATTCAGCTGTTAACCCTCTGAGGTACCTTTTCATTGAATTTTCCTTAAATTTTTTAATTTCTCTTCTTAGTTGTTGACAGAGGTTGTTTAGCTTGGCTTTATGTTGTGGAGCTCTTGTTTTCTGCCACGTTCTTCTTGCTCGTCTTTTATCTGCTACTAAGTCTTTTATTTCTTTCGTGTAGTTTATTTTTGTGTTCTTTCTCTTTAGGGCAGGGGTGCTTTCCCAGGCCGATTGCTGAATATCGCTGACCAACTTATGCAGTCCTTTTTCTACATCATTTTTGGTTATAAGGGGTATAATTAAATCTATTTTACTCGTTAAGTTCAGCTTGAAGACTTGCCAATCTGTTCTGTTATTTTAATTTATTTTCTAGATTTGTTATATATAATTGCAGAGTCCAGATCTGAATCCACTGGATTATGTTTTGTAGTCAGAGTTGGAGAACCTGGCCTTCAAGATTCCCCACAGAAATTTGGAATGCCTTAGAACAGCATTAACCAGAGTAGCGTCCACGATCTCCATGGAAACCGTACGTGCCGCTATAGCCCAATGGCCACACCGTTTGGAAGCTTGTGTTAAAGCAAAAGGCAGTCATTTCGTGTGAATCCATTTTTTTTTTTTAATAATCAATAGTGTGGTCGAATAAATGAAACAATTTTGAATACAATATGTTTACTGGTTTTGTTTCATAGCGTTTTATATTTGTAACAGAACTTATGGCAGGACTAGGTAGAATGTTTCTTAGTTAAGAGGAAAGTCCGATAACTTGTTGAAAGGAAGAAGTTTAACAAATCCCCATATGAACTGCATATACAGGAGCATTACTCGTAATTCCTGTATGTAGGGTACGATGCCATTCCGAGATATATTTTGTTCAGTTCAATCACGCCGGATACCAAAACTTCTGAACGGCATCACCCAATGCATTACATTTGATGCATTTTGGAAGATTTCTTTCCTCAGTCTCTACTGTTGCTCAGCTTCCCCACCCTTTTTGATTTTGATTCGGTTTTCGAGAAATGTGTACAAGTGTGAGTGATAGACCAAATGACATCTACCGTCTGATATCTCATTTTTTCCGAATAGCGGAATATCTATTCTCACTCCTGATAATAAGACGAATCGTTTCTGTTATAAAAATCGGCCCTGCCGTTAAAATATTTTTTATAAAAATCGAAAGAATCCAAAAAGATTTACACGCCTTCAAGGTGGTCCTACGGAATGGCTGATTATTCCTCTAGATGTGTATTAATAGATTCAAAACTCTAGAAAGTCGCAGAGTAGGTTAGGTTAGGTTGGAGGGAAGTGCTTATCACGGGGGCCATACGGTCCATTGTGTTTCCCTTATATGTTGTGTGGAACCTATATTTAAAACCTTTGTCTTGCGGTGAGTTCTGTTGCAAACCAGCATGCGCTCTTGCACGAGATCCCCTAGTTCATCAAAAAGCCTGTTTCCCATAGACGAAGGCGGCGGTTTTAATGATTTGGGCAATCACATAACAAGTATTTGATGGTTTCTGTCATCTCTAAATCTTGACAGCTCCTGCAGTGGTCGGGTGTGTTGATGCCTAGTCTGGCAGCCATTTCCCCTATGGCGCAGTGTCCTGTTAGCACGCCTATCGAGATTCGAATTTCTTTTTTATTCATTGTCAACAGCCTTTTTGTTCTGTTTTCATCCACTGTCGGCCATAAGCTGCGAGATATCACACGTTTCCGGTGGAAATGCGGAGTTAATAATTTCTCTTGCTTTAGGTCTATTTTCCTTTTTAATTCACCTATTGGAGTTTCTACTGATATCCGAGTATGTTGAAAATCCAATGCTGATCCCTTTTTAGCTAGTTCAGCTGCTGTCTCGTTTCCTTTTACTATTGCTATGTCCAGGAACCCAGCACAGAGTTACGTCATGAGTGTTGCAGAATACTGTTCAACGTATTACGGCATCTGGAAACTGTTTTCGATGCATTGATTGCCGCTTGACTATCGACGAAAATTGTGATCTTTAAAAGATTTAGTTTTTTGCTATGTATGTTAATTTTAAGTGACTCGCAAAAAATTCCGGAGCCAGTTCCGATATCCATTTTAGACCCGTTAGTGTAGAGCTGAATATCTTGTAAATTAGTTAATGTGTTGGAGTCCACTCTTGGGAATAAAAGTGGAGTAGTTCTTGTCGAAATCTATGTAGGGTCGATATCGGTTATAGTACACCTGTTGAGTATAGATCCGTGTTCATAGGAGCTTTGCTTCCATGCGCCCGATTGTTTGAGATGAATCGCACTTTTGGCAGCTGTGCATCGTATGTACTCATCTAGGAGAGGGATATTTAGCATCATCTCTAAACCCGCTTGTGGTGTTGATCTCTGTGCTCCTGTTATGTCAGACGCAGACTTACTTATTGCGTTATTTTCATAAACGATATTTTAGACAATAATATTAAGTTCTGGGAGTGGCTTGCGCTAGTTTCTTGATATTTTCTCGAAAGAAAGCTTAGGAATAGGAACAATCTCCTCTATGTTCCCACTCATAAAGCAAACTATGTATAGTCTCTATGGGCTAGTGAATCGTTCCCTAACGTTATATAATTGCATTTGCAATGAAGTCGACCTATCCATGAATAGGAATATTTCTATGGTTCACAATTATTTAATTATATAAATTCAGTAATTAATATAGTAAGTCTTAAGTAAATTTTGCAAACAACCGATTCTAATGTAAATCCAATAAACAACAATAAATATATTAGAATTCCTAGCTTTCCATGCACAGTTGGCACTGTACCAGTTCTAATACAGAAAGTATATAGTTTCTACAGTACACAATTTTCAATTTAGAGAAAGATAAGCCTTCAGCGACATATCAATTAGGTAAGTTGTACCCGAGTTCATGTATACGACTTCGTATGGGAAAGTATTTCAACTTCAGTTTACATTTAAATTTTATATCTCACATTAAACCAGTAGTCCCATACTAGTTTTTTATGACACCCTAAAGCATACCACCACCATCTGCTTCATTCACATCATATTTTTAATAACCACTCTATAAAAAATGAATACCTTGTGTGCTCTTAATTGCACCCAAACATTAAGCATCAACGTTTAATTAAAAAAAAAACTGAACTATGATAATTTTCTCCTCACGTGGTCTCAGGAAAGAATTACTTCTGTTTGTAGATCACGAGGGAAATAAAAATGTGTTAAGATTGCCAGGTTTTTAGAATGACGGAGGTGGGCGGTGCGGCGCGTATATTCTCAAGTGCTACTTCCGTCAAATACTTCACGGAAGGGGTTCTCGGGGGGCTCCTCCAGCTATAATTCATAGGCATTGTGCTTCTTTTATATTCGCTTGTGCTCCACATTTACTGTGAACGCAAAAGATAAATGAATAGCAAGCGGTAAATTAACTCCGCTCATTTGCAATAAAAATCTGTAGCTAACTGGGTGATGTTCAGTCGATATGCACTTAAGATCACATTGTGGTTGATTTGTGTGATATTAATTACCTATCGCAGAGCATACACTGTAAACATAATTTATTAATCTGAAAGTATCTGGAAAGGCAAACGTTCTATGGTAATGAAAACCAATTGAAATGCATAAAGAAATTGATGGGAGCAAATTATTTACGGATATTGGAGCAACTCATTTAACTAGAGATTCATTGATTGATTATCTCATGCACGAACATATAATCTGGAGAAATATTAGTTTAATTTTTGGTAGTTGATAAGCTGTGACATCGATACTCAAATAGCTTTCCGTATTTTCTAAAAAAAAAAAGAAGACACAGGATGACCGTGGTGTAGTGGCAGCATCATCGCTTGTCACGCTGCAGGTTCACGGTTCAAATCCTGATGTTAAGAATCATCTATTTATTTCGTATGAAATAAATAAAATAGTCGATCAATTGCGAAAGCTAAGTCAACTCTACTGCGAAGGCATAACACTGGCAGTAGAGTGGTCATATGGCTGAAAATGCAACTTGATCGTGATGATGACATTAGGAGGACGGAAAAAAATTTTGTGAATCATGAGCAACGACAAAAGCAAAACAAACAAGCCCCCAGTTATCTGGACGCTACCCTTGGAGTTTACAGAAACTTTATACCATCTGAGTTTCAAACCACTACACTAAAATCTTTCTTTCTCTTTCCCTGTCTCTTTTTCACAACGTCCGTGTCCTGCAATAGTATAAGAGTATTCATATCGTCTTTGACGCGTGCAAATTAAAAAAGACATGAGTCTGTCTTTTAATGCTTCTTATGGCGGGCGTATACTTGTGTATTAAGATTAACACTATCCCAGCATTGCAGTCTATCCTAGCCGATTCAAGTGTACAAGCATTGCAAGACGATGATACTACGATTCTTTAAGGATTTCACTATCACTTTCAAACATTCCTAGGTAACTTAGGTTAGGTAGATGGGTGCCTTGTGACAAATAGAGTCACTGCTCACTTAGACCAACAGTTCAGGTCCATTGTGTCTAATCATTTAACCCTGGAAACGCTGTTAGAACCACCCAGATAATGATATAAATATCAGGTCTGTAAGCTCTACATTACCTAAGTCCTCCAATTCCGAGAAAAAGTAACTTCCGAGAGTCCTCATTCTTGTAACGGATAGGGCAGGACAAACACACAGCAGTAGTCGTTATGTAGCACACCGAGTCGCTCCGCGTGAACACCAATGGCACAATGACCAGTAATTATTCCAGAAACGACTCATAGTATTATAAGGACTAAGTTTCACCAGAGAAGTTGATATCTTCTTGCTGAAGGCCGGCCATAGCGACCTGGCCGTTGCGCATATTTCCAGATGGACCCACCGTCTGTTTGCTCGACTGGTGGTTTCATCTTCTATTTTCTTCCGTAGGGAACTGATTGGGGTTACTACAAAAGGGAGGGCCTGCGATAAGTGCAGCGCCTACCCCTTCCCAGCAAGCTCGTCAGCCCTTTCGTTTCCTTCGATATCCATATGCCCTGGTACCCAGCAGAGGGTCATCACATTGGCTCTTGATATCCCATTTAAAAGTGATTTGCAAGTCTTCACAAGCCTTAGTCTAATTACAGCAGAGTCCAGAGCCTTAACGGCTGGCTGGCTATCTATATATGTAGACAGTTATCGTTTTGCCAACGATATTACTCTTCTAATTTCCATATCCCCACGTGTTGCTGAATGCCTTTTGCAAGAATAGAAAGCTACTCTAGCTTTTTCTATGCGTTCGGCAGTGTTATCCTTCCAGTTTAGTTTGGAATCTAGAATTACGCCCGGGAAACGAGTTGAACTTGAGATATTTAGTTCAATACCACCGATCTTTGGGGGTCTGAATGTAGAAATTGATCTCTTCTTAGTGAAAAAAAACTTGCTCCGTCTTTCTCATATTTCCGAAACCAGGATGACCACATCGTCTTCAGTATCACCAAGATCTCATCCACTACGAGTAGCCATAATAAAGGAGACAAAACTCCACCTTGGGGGGCTCCTCTGCAGATCCTTCTCTGGATTGATACATCTCCTTGCGTTGAAAATATAACCCTCGATTGAAGCATTTGTGCAATCCAATTGCAGAGGATCATGTTCAAATGCGCTCTGTGTAGGGTGTCCAGGATCACGTCATTATTTACGTTGTTGAAAGCCCCTTCAATGTCTATGAACGCCCCGAGAGTGAACTCCTTAAATTGGAGGGATCTTTCTATGCTTAATACGACCCTGTGTAGGACTGTATCTACCGATCTGCCGCAGATGTATGCGTGTTGTAATTTAGATAGGTAATTATCGCAGTTCCCGTTCACCCCTCTCAAATTCACTACTAGGTAACTTACATTCGTTAAAATTATTTTTTTTTTTATTCGCTAAAGCAAAATACTTATTTTGAAATTTTCCCAAAACTAAGTATACCATATCCGTATGTCATGTATTGCTTCAGTATCGATTTTCAAAAAATTCGTTTGAGTTTTACATGAGAAATAATTAAATAGTAATAACAAGATTGATTAAAATCTCAACTCGATTAATGTGGGCACCAACCATGGAAAAGCAATTAAGCAACAACACGTCAATCCATTAGACCTGGCTATGGAAATGTAAGTGTATTTTTAAGGCCTGTATTTTAGAGATTCTTTGACCGTGCAAAGACAGACATTCTCAAAACTTTCAATTAAAGTTCGGCTAAATTTTTAGTAGGCATTCCGAGTTTTTTTTTTCGATACATATCGAAACAGCCTTTCGAGGATTTCAAACCAGGATTTGTTTTTTAAAATACTAAGTCAAAATTCAATAAAGCGATGATTACAAAGAGATACTTGCTTCAGAGCACACGACTTTGTGATTGACTCATATATCCGACCATTATTTATCGCCTCATCAAAGGAAAGATTGAAATCTAACAATTTGTACAAATTCCGCCGGCAAAATGGTTTCGATCCAACGAACGCGGTTTCGGAACCTTGCTAGTTCATCGACTGGCTTTATTGCACTCTACTCCTACGTGACCTGGCACCCAGTTGTGAGTGACTTTATTACTCCTATTTATCTTATTAGTGCTCTTTTATACCAGCTTGGACCTGATATCATGGGAGTTCAGTGCCTTGATAGCAGCCTGAATATCTGAAAATACTCCGATGGCCATCAGTATTTTCTATCGGCTTTGAATTCTTTTCATTGCGTGAACCTCTACTTGAAAGATACTTAGGAAAAGAGAATGGCGATTTGTGGTCCAGATCGAACTTTGTTGTCTGTAGATCATGCGAGAAAGGAGCTAGAGTCCTTTTACACTTTGTAAAACTTAAAATTATGACTTGGAGTTGCCATCACTTGCGAGTATTAGACTATAACTGTAGAACCATTACACCTATGAAATTTTTGTTTATCATTTTAAAAAGACAATTTTTTATCAAAAATAATAACCTTTGAGTATTTTCGCGACTTGAGGAACCATTAATAAACTACAGCAAACTCAAAAAACTGTGTATTTTACTTCTAATTTTTATTTCAAAATCCGTTATATAAAAAAGTTATGCCTAATTTCTATTCTTGATTGTTTTATTCCCCGAGGAATTAGTTTAAAAAACTATGTATATACAATCAGGCTTTTACATTATTGGTGCGAGAACTTCTCATTATTTCCAACCTCTAGTAGTGCTTATTGTGATGATTTTCTGATCCACCATAATCTTAGCTATTCCAGTAGATATGACATGCTTCCCTGCTTAATTTCGAGTGTTCTCCTGATTGACTCATGAGATTTACTGTCACACCGAATGGTGGCCACGGTATAGTGGGTAGTGTGTTGGCTTGGAACCCGAACTGTGCAGGTTCGAGCCTGAACGGGAAACAGCAACCACAGCCACCCGAGCATAAAACAGAAATGAATACAGCTCAAATTTCTCCAACCACTACACCAAAAGGAGTTCTGTCTGGTAGTACGATAGACTTCGGTTGAGTCTGAGTGCTCCGGGATTTGAAAATTTGAAGAAAAAAAAAAAAAAAAAAAAAAAAAATACTGTCACACCATCAGCTTTCGCTTCAAATATTTGAACATTTCCTTTTTTGCTCTTCTCCCGGTCAAGGACTGCATAATCTTAATCCTCTCTTTCAGGATTAGTTTCTCTCACTATTTAAGCTGCGACCAATATCTGATTGTCGATTAGACCTTATCGATGCAAAACTCCATAGTACCCAGTAGACAATCCAAGATTCCCAGTTTTAGCCTATGCGCACCAGAGCCTCAACTGCAGCTGCACACAGTTTGCGTCCACATCCTTCAATAATAGCTACTCTACTAAATTCATCAAAATGACATTCGAAGACACCTTATCGAAAATATATTGTCTACTACAGCAGTGATTACGTTTTGGGCAAATTGGTATTTTCGGTGACCTGGTGTTCCGTGGGCTCAGTGGTTAAGTGTGCGATAACTGATCGTGAGTTTCAAGGTTTGAATCCAAGCAAACACAAAAAATAAAAATGTTTTCTTACGGTCAAACAAACGTCTGACAAACATCCGAGGGTAAAATTGTATACAATAGAACCACAAGTGGCAGGGCTGCGCGAATATAGGCCAGACTCTGTATTGGGAATTAAGCGCCATTTTTTTTCTGCACGTGTCAAAGGGGATATGAATAACCTTATACTAATTTTTAGGACACGGGCGTTTTGTGGAAAGCGGAAGAGAGAGACAGAAAGACAGATTGGTGTAGTTGGTTTGAAACTCAGGTGGTATTAAGTTTCAGGTGTCCAGATAACTGGGGAGTATTTTTTGTTTTGCTATTATTGTCGTTGCATATGATTCACAGTATTTTTTCCGTCCTCCTGATGTCATCATCACGATCAAGTTGCATTTTAGCCATATGACCACCCTACTGCCAGTATTATGTCTTCACAGTAGAGTTGACATAAGCTTTCGCAATTGATCGACTTTTTTTTATTTATTTCATACGAAATAAATAGATGATTCAGGATTCAAACCGTGAACCTGCAGCGTGACAAGCGATAATATTACCAACACAACCCCCAATTATGAGTTATGGTGTTCCCATACTGAGTTCATATTTATTAGCTTAGCACTTATGACTACACTAGTTGATTGACGACATTAGTTTTTCTTAAAATTTGTCCTGTTTACAGGTAAAGATAGAGGCGACGACGTTTGCATATTTACTATCTAGTGAACCGGCTCATTGGCACCCAAATCCTCGAGCATGTGCATACTACACTGAGGAAAGGATGATCAAAATTACTAGAATTTGGATCATAAGAAAGAATTTTTTTCTTATTTGACAAGATAAAGTCAAGCGCAATTGGTTGCAGCTTATCGAAAAATTCAGCCCGCAAAAAGGACGATTAGATATCGTGGTCTATTAAATATACTTTTATATCATACGAGTGTTTTCAGTGTTTTGAATTAAAGCCTTTTGAACGATCATTGTTAAGAAATTCAAAGCGTAACAAATCTGTCTAGTGTTCCCTCTTGCCTTTAGCTTTAATTAAAAGAAAAAACTAGATGAACTAAAATACAAAATTCTAAATAATAAAAAAAAACCTACTAATTTTCCTAACACAAATACCAGCAATAGCATGAAGATTTATCTATGTAACTATCTGCTAAAACCCATTTGCATTACTATCTCATTTCGTACAGTTTGCAATCATCGAATAGTCACACGTTCCTAATTACAGTCCCATTTATATAGCTGGCGTTGAGTGTCAAATAATAAATGAGAATGTCTGTCCATTTCCTCTCTCGTGGTAGTGCTTTGTGGTTTTAACTAATTCTATACAATTGCGGATTTGTAGGTGTGGATGAAGAAAATTTCTCTCTTTGTTTCTGAATTTGATTTCCGTTTGTCTTTTTTTTTATACCTAATTTTGAGACGCGAAAACTGAAACTTTCTGCCAACCCCTACCACCTCTCACTCAAACAAGTCTGTTGTTTTCCTCTGAAAGATATGAAAAATTATGGTTTGTTCTTCCACTAGGTCTTAACTGCATGCGACGATCTTTGTACAAAAAAAAAATGGTGCTAAGCATTTCGTTATGGGAAGCAAGCATCCAAGCAGTTAATTGCAACCCGGTACCATGGCGTGCCATGTCATCGTGCTGCTTTGCCGATATACAATGGCTTGGAGTTTTGGCTAAGGTGCATGATAACTCCTAGTGGAGTTAGTCATATTTATTTTGTCATTTGGAGAAAATGAAAGTTTGTTGTTGTTTTATTTTTTCGAAAGAAAATCATATTTGACACGAAACCATGTTGGTGCAGCCTCTAGAAGATGCCGAAAACAAGATTCTCACTTATAACAATTTTGAGGTTTAATAACCACACTCTAAGCATGCTTTCTAAATATTTTTTTATGAGGTGAAGGCTAAATAAGAATGAGGTCGGTAATTTTCTTAGAACAAAAAGTTTGGATAATTGACCTAGAAATTCGCGATTCCCAGGCTTAAAGAGCCTAATTTAAGTGCCACGAATATGAAAATCAGACCTATGAATGGAAGACGTATACTGGTACCTATATAGTCAGTGTCTTTCGGGGGTCGAAACGTATCATCCCTGAGCGTAGTTGCTTAGTTTAATCAAACAGCAGCAGTTTTATAATAAAGTTCTAGGGGACCTACCATACTTAAATCTTTGTTCTGCAGTGTAAAGCGATCTCACTTTCTATTATAAAGAACAAATAAATATTCTTCTTCTTCTAATCAATACTGCATGCCTATTCGGATTCTGCAAAGCATTTCAGCTCTCTTTAATTTATTTCTAATGATCTGTACTTCTCCCACTACGTTCTACGCCTTATTGTTTGTTGGCTTAAGGCGATTCATATTCAGGGAGATATCCATTTTATGAGGTACAGCTCTCGTCAGGTCTTTATTTTTGAGTTTGTAGCTATCCCATTCTACCCTTCTTATGACACCATAAAAAATTTCCTCACCCCTTTTTAGAGTTCCATACCAGAATGGTGTAAAACGGAACACTAATGGATTTAACGTCGCACCATTGTATCCATTGAACCGTTAGACCTAAGAAGGTGAACTTTTACACAATAGTGTACAGCATATACTCGTATATGGTGAACCGAAAATAAATAGGAAAGTAGGGACTTTTGAGGACGTAATGTACCCAAAGAAACCAAAAAAGTTTCCACTCCAGCATGCGACATAACAAATGAAAGCCATAGTTCTTCAACACGCTCTTCTCTTCATCTTCAAATGGGCGGTAAGTTGTGGTTTGAAAGTAATAAAACCGAACTGGTCTTTCGCACTCGGAAATATAAAGTTCCTCTTATAGACTCTCCAACTATTAATGGCACCAGTCTCATCTTCACTCACAAAGCAAAACACTTGGATCATATTTTGGATAGGAATTTAAACTAGAAAGCCAATTTATCAGAACGCGTTAAAAAAGCACTGATAGGAGCTGGGGTATGTAACCCATATCACACTATGGCTGCACATGTCTGTTCTCAGGCGCATATCAATGTATAGCGTATGGTGAACAGGCCTTGAGAATACCGTAAACTTCAATCTTCAGATCCGCATGCATGTGCATCAGCATTGCACTAAGAACCACTCCCTAAGCAGGATTAGATGTAACTTTTCATTTGTTGCCCCTAGTAATTATCGGCAAACAGATGGCGTCCAGTGTACTCTACGTCTAAAAGCCTCCTCAATATGATCCAACTTCCAAGCTGGCCATTCCTCGATCCACCGCCACCAATATACGTGATCGGAATTGCAGACTATAATAAACTGCATTCTTTTCTCAAACCTTTGTTGCTATCCGATTTTGAAGTAACATCGCTCAACAACAACAAATGGAAAGTAAACGTAAAGGACTCAGACAGTTACCGCTCAGTATCTAATAAACTGAATACTGAAAAAATCCAGTGGTATACTTATGAAAATAAATCTGAAAGACCGATACGAGTCGTAGCTAGAGGACTTCATGCCTCATGCCGAAAGGAAGACGTTGTTCACGATTTGAAGAACAAAAACTTTAAAATCGTCGATGCGGTAAACTTAATTAAACGGGAAAAGCAAAAATTGGAAGGCGAGGAAACGATGGTTAAGCGCGAGCTTCCTCTTTTTATGCTAACCTTTGATAAGGCTGAGAGTTTAGAAAAGATTTACGAAATAAGAACAATTCTGAATGTCGTAGTCAAAATCGAACCCATGCGCAAGAATACAAGGTTGATACCTCAGTGCAAGCGATGCCAAGGATTCAACCATACGCAAACATATTGCCGAAAAGAACCGCGATGTGTCAAATGCGCCGGTAAACATCTTAGTCAAGAGTGTGGTGTAAACAAAAAAACCCCTGCAGCGTGTATTAACTGCAATGGTAAGCATCCGGCTAATTACAGAGGCTGTGAAGTAGCCAAAGAATTACAAAAAAGAAGAGATCGACTTATGAAGCCGGAAAACCCACCCTCAAAACCGGTAAATAAGGAAAAGTCGAAAACTGCTGCAAGGAAGGTGACTAGAGACAACCGAGCCGACCCTGGCGCGCTTACGTACGCTCAAGCTGCGACATCAAACACCGATCAAATTCCACACCGCGTTAAGGTAAAAGCGCCTAAAGAAAAGCCATCAGATTCTGACATGCAGACGCGTGCTCAAGCATCAACATCAATAAAAACGAACACTGATAATTCGGAAAACCCCGTATCTCACGTCTTTTCTATTATCCTTGCGAGGCTTGAGGAGCAAACAAAAACAAACACGCTAATTGTCGACAGGTTGGAGAAGCTTGAATATATTTCAAAACGAACATGACGAAACTTCTTAAAATTGTTGCATGGAACGCCAACGGTCTCATACAAAGACTAGAAGAGCTAGAAATATTTCTACGGGAAAATGACATTGACATATGTTTGATCTGTGAAACTCACCTGACGAAACTATCGCGTGTAAACATTACTGGATACAGTACCTATCACGCTTATCACCCGTCGGAAAGAGCCAGAGGCGGATCGTCTTTAATCATAAAAGATTGCATCGAACACTCTGAAGAGATTATGATAGAGCTTGAAACAATGCAAGTGAGCACTGTACGCGTGAAAAATGGACATTACTCTTTCAATGTCTCGTCTATTTATTGTCCACTGCGTTGCAGGCTTGAAAAAAATGATTTTACAAATATTTTCAACTCTCTTGGACCGAATTTTATTATTGGCGGTGATTTTAATGCAAAACACACCTTCTGGGGTTCAAGATGTGTCTCACAAAAAGGCAGAGCACTTTACAACGCCTGCATGCAACACAGATGCGACTTTCACTCGACTGGTAAACCAACATATTGGCCGACTGATAACAACAAAATACCCGATCTGATCGATTTCTTTGTTGTAAAAGGAATACCAGACAAATGTATTAAAATTGATGAAAGTTTTGATCTCTCTTCCGATCATTCCCCTATCATTCTAACGATGAGCGAACGCCTAATTAAAAAAGATGTACCTGCTAGACTAACTAGCAGAAAAACTGATTGGGAAGGCTTTAAAAAAGACGTTGAAGAACATACCGAACTGAGAGTATCACTTAGGACGTTTTCTGAACTCGAAATCGAAATTGATCGTTTTGTTGAAGTTCTGCAGCGCGCCGCGTGGAAAAATACTCCCTATCAAAGGAAAACGCCAATCAATCATGCCCAAAAATATCCACCGGAAATAAAAGAAATGGTAAGGGAGAAGAGAAAAGCGCGTAAAAAATGGCAACAAACTCGTGCTCCGCAACATAAATCGCATTTGAATCGCTTGTGTAACTTGCTAAAAAAGGCCATTATTGATTTTAAAAACCGGACAATACAAACCAGCATTGAAAGCTTAACAGCGGACAAAGATTCCAATTATTCGCTCTGGAAAGCTATAAAAGGCATTAAAAAACCGAAAATACAAGCGGCCCCAATCAAGAAAAATGACAACGAATGGGCCAAGAATGATAAAGACAAAGCAGAAGTCTTTGCCGCCCATTTAGAAGAAACATTTAAACCATTTGATGGGCAAGCGCTTGCTGAAAATGATAATGCGTCGGATATAGCATTTCACAATTACACAGTAAGAAATGCAAGGCTGACCGAACTTCAACAAGAAATAAAGAAACTGAAACCGAATAAAGCTCCTGGATACGACCTAATCACAGGAGAGCTTCTTAAATCGTTACCTAGAAAAGCGTTAGTTAAGTTTCTTTACATTATAAACGCAGCGATAAGATTAGAATATGTTCCGAGTCAATGGAAAGTCGCGGAAGTAATAATGATTTTGAAGCCAGGAAAACCACCGAATGATAAAAAATCGTATAGACCTATTTCGCTGCTGCCGATTATGTCTAAAGTTTTCGAAAGAATAGTACTTAAGCGATTACAGCCGGTTATAGAAGAAGGATCTCTTATTCCCAATCACCAGTTTGGGTTTAGAACCAAGCACTCAACAATAGACCAAGTGCATAGAATAACTGATTTAATTGAAAAAGCTTACGAAGAAAAAAAGATTTGCTCGAGCATATTCCTTGATGTTTCTCAAGCATATTCCTTGATGTTTCTCAAGCTTTTGACAAGGTCTGGCATGAAGGCTTGAAATATAAATTACGACAAGTTCTGCCGGAACACTTATATAATATTCTAGAAAAATACTTGACGAATCGACTTTTCCGAAATATAAGAAATAAGGGCTGGGGTGCCGCAGGGAAGTGTCCTTGGACCGCTTTTGTTCCTATTATATACTCGCGATATACCGCAAGAAGAAGGCACCGTCTTAGCTACATTTGCCGACGACACTGCCATCCTGGCAACGGGTAAAACGATCGAAGAATTGACTGAAAAATTGCAAGAAGCATTGAATAAAGTAAATGAATGGACAAAGATTTGGCGACTAGCTTTAAACGAAAACAAATCTGTTCATGTCAATTTTACTTATAAGAAAATAAATAATTTGCCCATCTTTTCAAACTCGGTTCAAATTCCGTTTGCAAACGAGGCTAAGTATCTTGGAATGACACTTGATGCTAAGCTGAAGTGGAAATCGCACGTGAAGAAAAAACGTAAAGAACTCGAAACCAAATACAGAGAAATGTACTGGTTACTTGGAAAACATTCCAAGCTTAATGTAGAGAACAAACTGCTTTTATACAAGCAAGTGCTAAAGCCGATATGGACATATGGAATACAACTTTGGGGTTGTACCAAAATAAGTAATGTCAATATTTTACAAACTTTTGAAAATAAAGTGCTAAGATCAATAGTTAATGCACCGTGGTTTATTAGAAATAGCGATATCCATAGAGATTTAGGAATTGCGACAGTCGAATATGAAATCAAAAACTTCGCGCGTAAGCATAAAGACAGATTACAAGGACACGTTAACAATGAAGTCCTTCGAATTCTAGATGAGAGGAATCTACTGCGTCGTCTACAAAGGACTAAACCTTTCGATTTAACGCGATAGCAAGAAACCGCGCCTAATTTGCGGAACAAGCAGAAACTTTCAATGGAAAGGGACCTGCCAAACGATCTCAATACGTGAAAGAAAAACTGCTGGATAAGTCAAAACTTAGTTGTAGTATGTAATCAAAGAAATTTATCACGAAGGGAGGTTTTTTTAGTGAGTAAAAATCTCACACTACTATGAGCACGCGCTACCGATCCTCATAGTGTCTTCATGAAGATTTTTTACCTACCCTCGGAAAAAAAAAAAAAAAAAAAAAAAAAAATTCCTCGATCCTTGATCTACATAACTTTACATTCAGAACACCCCACCGAAACTGAGAATTGATCGTAACTTCCGGGCGTCAATTCCCTCCCATAATGAATGGGAGAATATTGCCATTAACGACGGTGTTTCAATTCCCTTCCACACAGACGATTCCAAAACTTTTAATGTGGTGGGTGGAGATTTTTTCTCCGAAAAGCTCAATTCGAGCTGTAGAAAGTCCTGTCCTGGCTAAATTGTAATGTGATATCTGTTCAGGAAATTAGCGATTTTAAGGAATAAAGTCCCTCGTTTCGAGCTCATTTATTGCAAATACCGATCAAGTTTGCCTCACACCTCTCAAGGAGATGATGCAGCAATTCAGCAGAGATATTCCGGGAAACTGCAAAGCTGGCGAGCTCATCAGAAAAGGCACCAATAATCAATATTCTACCGGAAAGACAAAATCTAGGTACACATCTTGCTAAATATAAGCACTTCCTCATACTGGATACAATCAGCAATGCCAAACATTGATGAGGGACTCTCGAGATGTGTCAAGTCACTAAACAGATCTGGCCTGCAGGGATGAAAAGAAACGATCATCCATTTCCTTTGTACCTAGCAACCCCTGCCGAAAAGAAGACTTCAATATCTTGGGGCTCTTTCTTCAACGATCTAACCTCCTTTGTTATAAGTGTATCTGTACAAAAGTGCAGACAACCACCCTAACCTAACTTTGTTGAACAAAAGCCCTCAAAAACCAAGGCACTGCGCCATGCATTTAGGATTCTATTTCTCTATTAACAGTAGCTACATAGATCCTTGCAAACTACAAATATTAGTATAAAGCGAGTATATACCTCCTTCGGAGAAGAAGGTTTCGGTAAGTCGAACGGTGGCCAAGCAGAGACTTGCAAACATTCATTCCCACACGCATAATTACCGCGATCAAAGCACTCAAAATAAATAAGGTGAAAGGGCTTGACCGCGTTCTCGCGAAGCTTTACGAAGCTTCATCAACCTTATCAGCAAACCTTTTACAGCCACCCACAGAGAAGGTTTGGAAACTGAGACCTTCCTTGACGAATGGAGGAAAGCAATGTTTGTCAAACTTCCTAACAGAGTGTGAGAACTTATGGATCATCATGTGACGAGTATAGATCACCGCTTTCCGCTACACAACTTCGAAAAGATTTTCAATTGTTTAAAGAGTTATTTCATATGGTGACATTACGGACGAACAAGTTGGCTATTATAAAATCAAACTACAAAGTCGTGCCTTTACATAGGAGTAGACGGTCTGAGAATATTCAGATCCCAAGAGCTGTCCAATAGAGTCATTTACTATCGTCACTGGGGGTGATCAGTTACGTTTTTTGAAGTGCTCTATCGCTACCAAATGGTAAAATTCAACGCAGTCTTACAACCTGCCTCAAACATCTCGACTACGTTGACGATGTTAGCCTCCTATCGCAATCCATTAACCTCAGAAGAATCTTTACAAACTTTTGTTAATCATTGTCTCAGAAACTTATTGCAGGTATTCTGGCCAAACTGTACCTCAAATGTACAGCTTAATTAAAGACAGAGTCAGGAATGTGTAAGTACGGCAATATAGAAGCGAAAGTGTCACTTGCTCAAGGGGGAAGAAAAAGGACGAAGAGCAGGTCATATGCGAAATTTTTGGTTCAGGACAGTTAAAGAGGAATTTCGGCAATTAGATAAAATATGGTCGGAGTTGAGACACATCACAAGAAACCGTAAGTGATGGCGCGTAGGTATGATAGAAGCCCCAAGACCCATAAGCGAACGAAGGAACTCAGTGGTAAAAATATTCCGTATAAAAATTAGCAGTTTGACAACGAATGTTTTTAAAACTGTAAAAATTCACTGGTACAACTATAAATTTCTGCCGTAGGCCCCAAGTCGCACGCAATACTCTGTGATAGACCTCTGATCTCTCCTCCAAAGATCTAAAGCTACTATATGAAGCACATCAATTTTATTTTCCATACAAACATTAGTCATGTGGTGAAGATTCAATTAGCATTCCACAAGGCTATTTTTGTATCTTCACCAGCGCCGACTAACTTCTTGGTACATAGCTGCATCTCATCGTATGTCATATGGCAGACGACTTCATTGGTACCCGTCTGGTTTCCATTAGCCTTTCGAGCTTCATCGCTCTTATTGCAATGATTTCGATTACCGACCCGACCTCTTTAAAGCCTTTTGTTATACCTTCGGAAGATTTTTTCATTTGTGTTGTCCTTTAGAAAGGACATCATTTTTGTTTCCACGAGATATACATACCGTTTAGGCAGATATCCCGTTACCTACCCCACACAACAAGCTTCCAACAGGAGTGTGAGTTGTCCCCGATTATTGAATAGTTCGGTAGTTAGGTCGTCAGGCCCAGCGGCACCGTTGGAAATTAGCTGTCTTCATTCCATTGTGATCGGGTGGATGTGAATGTGGACTGTCATCCTCCAAACCAAATTCTTTAAACGAAATTTATAATTTCTCCACTAATGTCGGTGGATGATATGGAGGTATGCAGACACTTTATTAACAGGTTGTCGTTCATACAAACTATGATAGTCTCCAATGCACTGCTGTCCAGAAAATCTAAATGAACACACAATGATTCAGTGTGCATCCATTTAAACATAAAAGCCTCATTGGCTATCTCGGCTGCCTAGAAAACAGTTAAAAACCCATTACCATAGTTACAGAAATTAGACACCAATTATCGCTTAGATACACATGTTATCTCCCACTTTTACATTGTTAACATACATCGGTGGCCATGCCTCATACACTATTTATTTACTGACAGGGAAAAACATAAAAAAATGGAAATTTCCATTTCATTTCCCTTTCATTGTTTACATACAATCTATCGTAATAGCTTCTCAATGGAGTGTGCACTTTAAGCCCTTTGAATACTAAACAGCCAGACAGCTTTGTTGCACTTGTAGATACAGCGAAAAAAAAAAAAATAGAAATCCAAAGGTTCATCAAATAAACAAAACGACCTACACACACTTACAGAATATAGTTCCGCACGTATGCAAACGACCTGGACCTAGAAAACCTAACGAGCGCATTGAAGGCGTGCGTTCAAATCGAACCCCTTCGCTCTGAAAGAACCCAAATCATCACTCATTGCCCGCACAACTAAGGAAAGTTATGACAACCTATTCAAAATAATTGTTCAAGATCAAGATGTAAATCTACAAAAAATAACAACAAAACTGAGAAGAACATGACCGGAACTAAGTATGCGGTTAGGCACTGCTTTGCAGTGCACTCGACGTGATAACCATCTCATCATCGTCATCGTCGTCGTCGTCGTCGACAGTGCAGCTGAGAAGCAACCAAAATGGAACAAAGTAGTACATTTTGTTTTGGTGGGCTCCGTATCATGACTATTCGGGCTATGTCATCTTCATCATCTTCGTCTAAACGTTTCACCATCCAGGAGATGATGGTGGTGCGCGGAAGGAACAGGCAAAACTAAACAATTGCCACCATTGACCTATACCACTACCAATCTTCACTACTTTCTCTGATCTTAGAGCCATGTTGATGATTATGATGATGGTCTACCATTTGTTATTAACTTTCTTCACCAACAGCACTATCTCAGGTTGTGCTGATAGATTTTGTAGATTTTGTTTTTTTCTTATTTATATTCAAATCCAAGAATGCAGAATCTTTATTGATGAATTCCATTTGACATTCTGATAAAACTAACTATCCATCTCAACACCGAAATGGTTGGCCACTAACCAGGTAATTGAATTACTTGAAGTATCTGTCATAACTTTTAAAGCTTATTCACAAAATATTTCTATTGGCAATTAAAAAGCAGAAAAAAGGCAACCTCACACAGTTTTTACGGAGCATTAAATATTCTCGCGAAAAAGTCATAAAAATATGATTGCTACCGAAGTGCTTACGGTGGAGTGGTACACTCTGACTTACGAGTAAAGTGTGAGTATACGAGTGTATATGGGAACTGTGACCTTTGGGTACTTGCTTTGAATATGTTTTTGCATTTAAATCGTAAAAAAAAGAAGTGGCATGGATGTGCGTACGTGTATAGTCAACGAAGTATTTATTTTACACAAAGTAGGGAATTTCTATGAATTTTTAGAGGTAAAATAAAAAAAAATTATGGCAGGACTTCAACTTATCTTATAAAAATAATGAAAAAGTAAAAAGCTTCTCTTCAGAAATAGTCGAAAGAGATGTATAATGAATGAAGAGGTGAGGCTTAAAGTAAGCGATTCTGTAGAAAGGTTTCGTCATTAGCTATAAGTTTATGAAAGCATTTCCCCCAAAATAGGTACTTTAAGAAAACTTGAGAACATTTCTGGTGAAAAATCACTAGTGGCGATCCCTTATAAATTTAATACATTGGATGAGGTTGATAGACCCAACTAAACCTTTGTCTATTGCCTTTGCTATTGGATTTATTGACAAAATCTATGTTAAATGCCAATAAAGTTGCTGTAGGCACAGACAATGCGGTGCCTTGTGGATAGTTGATAGCAACAAATCTTCCGACCGCACTGCTTCCTCCACACTATCTAGCCAGCCTAGCAATTCACCAGGTAGTTATCACATTTGCTTGATAAATTCAGCTACCCTCCAGGCATTAATAAAGGGTGTAAAAAACACAGGTTTTTAATTAAAAATTGTAAATGTTTTATTGATTCATAAAGTATACACTATAGGGTTATGTATGGAATAGCATATCGGGTAAATGGCCTCCTCGGCTTTGCTGCCACATACGCACTCGTTTGTCGAAATTTGCCATGACCGTTTTGCATAAATGTGGCTGGATTTTATTGATACATCTCTCAATTAGCTCCTTCAATGCGTGGGTGGTCGTTGGCTTGTTGGCATAAATCTTAGACTTCAAAAAACTCCATTCAACAAACTCTCTTCGCTGTTCTTAAGTTCTTGAGTAAATTGCGCATTGTATGCATGAAGATGCAAATCTTTCGAAATGAACAATTCTTGACCACACGGTGCCGAATTGATGTGAGTGTCCAGGAACTCAACAACACTCTCACGAACTGCTTTTTAAACGTTTTGTGTTGAACGACTTGTTGAAGGACGGCCAGAGTGTCTAAGATCACTAATTGATCAAGTCTTCCTGAATTGTTGAATTAATATCACAATTGATGAAGTTAAATCACTATTCCGACCATATTTTGTACAAAAATTACGAATTGTAGCTGCCAAACCTTCATTATTTTTAAAATATTGCTCAACAATGAAAACGCGTTCTTTTTTCGTGTAGTTCCCTGAACTGTCAGCTGTCACGCCCTTTTTTTTTTTCATTGGCAACACTTTACTGCACAAATGGCGCACAATTCAAATTTTGCGTGAATTTTGGGACACTCTTTAGAAAGAAATTGTCATGTTTCTAAATGAGAGTGAGTAATTTGTTGTTTTGTAACACTAATGGATTTAACTGTCTGTCTGTCTGCCTTACGTCAGTATGTCACACGCATGTAACTTTTGAACCATTAGACCTAAAGATCTGAAATTTTGCAAAACAAACAAAATATGTGGTCAAACGAAAATAATTAGAAAGAAAAATTGTAAATTTTATTAAAGGGGCTTGGAGGCACATATCAAATAACAGCCAGGATTCTGAAAAATTCGAACAGCTATGTAAAAAAAATAGAAATTTGAACAAAAAACTTCAAAAACCAAATATTTTCTAAAAATGATTCACTTATCAAAGGGGTTCTCAAATCCCAAAATTTGTCGTCCTGGATTGCAAGGGTTTTATATAAAAGCCACACTTTTTTTTTTTTTTTTCTTCTTTTTTTCCATCACAGAGCATACAGAACACTACGTTCTCTCAATGCATACTCTCAGTATCGCTTTACACAACTGTTTTCTGTTGCGCGACTAAGGATCATCTACCGATTATAAATCTCATAGACTACTTCAAATAAACAATAATTGAGGAAACAACTCGTTAAAAATAAGAAAAGTCCGCAGTTAAAGGTGCTGCGTTCAACGTACCATTGAACGACACACTCAAACCGGAATTCTTGAGGATAAACCACGGTCAGGACAGCCTAGAGCTTTACCTAAATTCGAGGATCGGCTAATAGTCACAACAAGCAAACGAAGTAGACAAAAAACAGCACCCGAAATTAATGAAACACGGAATAAACCGCTGTCCTTGAAAACGGTCAAACGAAGATTAAGACATGCTGGACTATTTGGGTGAGTTGCTGTTCGAAAACCCCTGCAGCGTCCACAAAACAAGCAGAAAAGGTTAGAATGGGCCAAAACGCATAGACTGGACGGAAGAAAACTTCAACAGAGTTTTATGGAGCGATGAATCCAAGTTCGAGCACAAAACGAAGAGTTTTCGTTCTATGAACAAAAGTTGCTACCCGACTGTGTTGTTCCTACCGTCAAGCATGCAAGCGGTTCTGTTATGGTCTGGGGATGTTTCTCTTCAAGTGGAGTTCTCGGACTATCCAGTTCAGTCAGACTTCCTGACTAGAGAAGCTTTTTCCAAGCTGAGGTCCTGGCAGTGACAACAGCTGCTAAACAGGTTGCAATGATAGCACTACCACACGTTGATATTACCTTTTCCATTGACAGCCAAGCGGCAATAAGAGCGATTTCTGCCATAGAAATAAAATCGAAGCTTGTAACTCGCCGTTGCGAAGAGCTACGGGTTCTTGGCGCACAGCACAACGTTTGACACACGCGGGTACCGGGAAACGAAAGAGCACATGAGCTGGCAATGAAAGGAATATCATTTGAACTAAATCAGGCATATACTACAGTAAAGATGCCACCCTGTAGTCTTAGACAAGCGATTGTTTTTGGTTATTGAATCTTACAAATCATTGTCCTCTCTTGTGCGTGTTATCACCGGACATACAAATAAAATGATACTCTGCACATATGGCTTGTGCAGAGGATGTGGTGACGACGATGTGCATGAGGACACTCCACACTTTCTGCGTCACTGCCGAGAGTTCTACCAAATTGGAAAAAAAAATCCTTGGAAGATATTTTTCCAGGACTTAGAAGAACTTTCTGGCAAGTCTGGCTCGCCTCGGGATAGATTGAAAATCCATTGGTTTTTCATAGGTTCTAGTGCTAGATTCTCTTGTCCCGTCAACGCATTAACCTAACCTAATTAAACATCCTAGGTGCAACTTTTTTAAGTTTTCCAAAATTTTAATTTTGGTCTGTCTGCTGTTTAATGTATTCGCACATTTGATAAAGCTGACTTGCAGGGCGTGGCCTAACTTCTCGCAGCCAATCGTGTTGTGCGCCACACGAATGGTTGGGACCTTATGCCGTTTCCGAAGGGCAATTTTTTCGATTCAGAGAAGCTCCTCGTGACAATTTTACTCTGGGATGTTTTTCAGACGTTCACAAGAGGTGAGACCGTGAATAAACTTTTTTTTTATCGGCGCTTCATTATGGATGAGCCTTTATGTGTTTCAGGTTTTAGACTGGACCGATTTTCATGAAAAGGATATCGAACGATTCGACTGTAATTTTTGAAAGGTTTTATGGTGCATACTCATTAGAATCAGCGCATTGCAATTTTTCATTTCATAACCATATTATAATTACTAGCATATAAAAAATAATAATTTTACAGCACACTATTATGTGTTAGGCAAGATGGATACCTAAGAAACATAAAGGAACCCAAATAAAGAGAACTGTTCTGAGACTGTGGATGCTATCGTATGTTAGACGTAGCTTGACCAGGCTCTCTTCCTTTAGTGTCTATTCTCACAAGCAGCTATGTAAGATTTGACAGTGGCGTTCTCATGCAATAACGTTTTGAATTTCGACGCCAATTCCCTTCTCTTTAATGTGTCAAAAGGGTCACTTCACAAAATATCAATCAAACTCTTACCGGCATCATCTGAGACAATATCTTAATTAGCAGTGACCTAAAATTATAAAATAAAGATCTAACAACTAGCCTCCACGAAACAAACAACAAGTTACACTCTCGGCTTTAATCTGGTTTTAATTAGTATAAACATAAAAAATTTCTAAAAAAAGTGTATTCTGTTTAACTAATGTCTTCCTTTAAACATTTCCCACTACAATACCTTGTCATTCGGCCAACACATTTTCCAAGACACATTAAGGCGACCGAAATTACCTTAAAATGACTCCCCAAGTACTTCCTCTGTACCACCATCCTCCTAGGGTTTTCCAAAATTTATCTCACTAAATGGTCCTAATAAAACAAAAAAAAAACAAAAAAAAAAAAAAAATACAAGCACTTCACAGCGCATTAACTTACTCCACGGAAGACTCATTTTCCGAATGAGCCATTCGTTGTAGTCTCCTCATCGTGCGTCGTCGTCGTCGTCGTCATCGTCGTCGCACACATCTTATTCTTAAGATACTCATTTGCTCCATCGTCCGCCAACCGCATCCCCCCTGTGGCTTACGTGATTTACGACCTCGTGTCCGCTCATCAAAAGTAAAGAGCTGACAAATGAGTAGTTACGCCCATTTCATCCGACACATTCCGGACAAAAATTGGCCAATTAATATGGTAAATTAAGCTTTAATTTTCTGTGTGTGTACTCGTAATTTAGGCCGCCCTGGCATGGCGCGGCGAAATGGCGTGGTGCCCTAGTGCCTGTGGGCAACATCATTCGGTTCTTACCTGCTCTATTGGTCCATATTACAACCTCCACCGGGAAGATGAGTGTGATCTGGTTTTAATGGGCGGCCTGGCTCAGTGTACATGGTAGCGTGCTTGCTCTGTGCAAACACTGCTCGTATCACTGAACACACTCGTAAATTATGCAGTGCCGCCGTCACTTCACCGTGAGAAAAAAAAACTGACTTTTTACGACTTTTTTTCTTTGCTCAAATGGTGGAGTACAGAATTTAATTTTTCCCAAAGTTCCACGGTGAGATATTAGCAATTTATGCACCACCATCAGTGGAATACCACCACAACTTTCCAAGTGCAATGGGAACTTGAGTATATGCGAAGTTTTGTTTACTTTAAAGTATACACTCACCGAACACACTCATTTGCCTGACAAGCGCGAACGAGAATGTGAAAATTATGTGCGGTTTCAAATGATTAGTGTGGTGAGGAAAATATATATATTTTTTTTTATTTTAGAATTTAGGTCAATTGAATTCAATTTAATCTATAAAGTACGGCAAAATGTATCTAAAAAGTATCTCCAGGGGGAGAAGGGTATACACATCGTCTAAGAGGCAGGTATCAATCTCTACACATCAATCGAATTAATTTCATGTGATAAATTGAAACGGATTTGTGTCTACCTTTGGTAGGGTAGGGAGGGGAGAATATTTTCCCTTGCGGTTAATCTTTTACTATATAAATGTATCTCATCAGAGGAGAAAGAAAAGCGCGATAGAAAAAAATGAGCTAAATGTTGACTTTTGACATGAAAACGTTCGCTCTCATCGTATATTGGATGGTTGTGAATACCGTCGTTGAAATGAGGTGAGACATGAGTTAGTGAAGCAAACAAAGTGCTACCATAACGAGAAACTACTCCAGTTAACGATTGATGATCGGGTCCTGTTTTATGGAGAATAGTGGGATCGAATTTCACTGTGAGCCAAATACCTTACGGATATGAAAATGGTTGTCTTGAAGGGTATAACAACTACATACATATATCCATATCTGTATTTATGTGAAATATACAGGGTGAGCCAAATGGTTCATTATAAAGATTATTTGAGATGGTCACAGTCTGATGTGCAGATAGAGCACATCAAATTTGATACATTCTACTGCTTAAGTAATACTTATGCATTTCGATGTACAAATACGAACAGTGCGAATAAATCGAAGCATAAGCAAAATTGTTACAATAAATAAAATATGAAAAAATAAAAATCATGCGCGCACAATTTTTAATATTTTTATTTTGTAACATTATCACATTTTGAGTTGGATAAATGATTTGTGGTTAGTAATTAGTGCGACAGTCTTTAGCTTTCAATACCGTTTCCAACTGACGGGACATACTCTCGACGAACTTTTTTAGGTATCCTAGATCAACTTCTCTTTCGAATGGATTTTGCGCATAATCTTAATCGTACAATAATTATTTATTTAATGTACAAATTGGACATTATTATATTGTATAAAAAAGGGTGTTCCAAAATTCAATTGTTGCCAACAAAAAAAAATAAATACAGCGTGACAGCTGACAGTTCAGGATTATTAAAAATGGAGTGCTACACGAAAGAACAACGCGTTTTCATTGGATTATGGAACAACAAAAAGTGGATGCTGATTTTTCAAACAAAATCATCTTTGTTAATCGTCAAAATTGTCGAATTAGGGGTTCAGAAAATCCACGAGTGATTGTTGAGAAACAAATGCATCCACAACGTGTCACTGTTGAAAATGTGGCTGGTCAGGCAATAACAGTTAATGGTGCTCGCTATCGCAATATGATAATCAATTTTTTTGTGCCTAAATTGCAAGATATGGATGTAGGCGACATGTGATTTCAACCATGGTGTAGTGGTAACATCATCGCTTGTCACGCTGAAGGTTCACGGTTTGAATCCTGATATCAAGAATCATCTATTTATTTCGCATGAAATAAATAAAAAAGTCGATCAATTACGAAAGCTTATGTCAACTCTACTGCGAAGGCATAGCTAAAATGCAACTTGACCGTGATGATGACATAAGGAGGACGGAAAAAAATTAATCATAAGCAACGACAATAATAGTAAACCAAAAAATACAATACCACCTGAGTTTCAAACCAACTACACCAATCTGTCTTTCTCTCTGTCTCTTCCCCTTTCAACAAAACGTCCGTGTCCTAAAAAATTTGTATAAGAGAATTCATATCCCCTTTGACACAAAAAAAAGACGGTGTCACATGCCAAACAGCCCAAGAAACAATTCGATTATTGCATGAGTCATTTCCTGGTCGTGTAATTTCCCGTTTTGGTGATCAGAATTGGCCGCCCAGATCATGCGATTTAACGCCGTTGGACTTTTATTTTGGGGTTTTGAAGTTTGATGTTTATGCCTTGAAGGATCAAATTAAGTGCTGTATCAACGAAATTCAGCTATATTTATGCAAAATGTTCATAGAAAATTTCGACAAAAGAGTGCGTATGTACCAGCAAAGCCGTGGAGGCCATTTACCCGATATGCTATTCCATACATAACCCTATACTGTATACATTATGAATCGATAAAACATTCACAATTTTTAATTAAAAACTTTTAATATCGTACATTTCGGCGCTAACAGCTCATACAGGGCCTAGCTTCTCGCAGCCACTCAGGCTGTGCATCACACGAATTGTTGAGAAGACCAACAATTTTATTCCGTTTCCGAAGAGCAATTTTTTCGATTGAAAGGAACTTCTTATGACAATTTTATTCTCGGATATTTGTCAGACGATCACGAGAGGATGGACTGTGAGAAAACTTTTGTTTTTGTTCTTTGTATTTTCTGGAATTTGAACCTGGAATCTCAACTGAGAAAGAATGCATATGTCAAATATTGCTCAAGATTTAATTTCGAACAAAATCGATTGAATCATAACTGAGAAATAAAATAATAAATCAAATTAAAAAAAAGCTAATAAGTAAAGTACCGTTAAACGCAATTTTTAACAAAAGATTGCTACGCCATATGTTGGCACATGTTCATGTATCAAATACTGAATAATAAATAATAAACAATCAATTTGAACGAAATATTAAGAGACGTTTGCGTTATTATGAGGTTAGAATTAAAATTCCGATTTTTCCCCGAATTGTGAACCCACAGACTTCAGATATTAAGTGTGAAGAAAATACGTCCGCCGTTTACGTTGTAATTGACCATGCAAGAAAACAGACAGAACTGCGAGACCCGCTTTTTCAGACCCCTCACCTCGAGGTCTAATTTTGTCGCGAAACCAATACTTGCCCTTGTAGGTACAAGTAAAAAATAACTGAGAGGTTGTCTCTTCATTTGGAGGTGACGGAACGTTTCTTATTTCCTTGTTATCTTTCATTTCAAAATGTACCTATATGATTTATTTTGATCAAGTCAAAATGTAGCAACACTGAACATTACAAACAATACTGAAATGTTCATACTTTATAAATTGAAATACATTCAAATGCTTTGATTTAAGAGTAAAGGATTATTCATTTCGAAGTTGGGATTTAACATCCCTGCCAAATATCATCTGTCAAATCCATCTGTCATCCATAGTAACAGGTAGTTAGTTCTTATCTTGCCATTTTACAATATGGATCGTTTAACTATCGCTTAACACATTCAAATTGTTGCATCTTACTATAAAAATAACTAATATTTTTTTTGAACAAAATTTTCTGCACCGACGAGGCCCATTTCTCGCCCAGCGGCTACGTAAACAAATAAAATTGCAGAATTTGGGGTTCTGAGAATCCAAATCATTGAGAAGCCATTGCATCCCTCACGGATGACAGTTTGGTGGACACTGTGGACCGGCGGTGTGATCGGGCCGTGTTTTTGGAAAACGACAAAGGCGCCACTGTTACGGTGAATTCTCTGCGCTGTGGCCAAATGATAACCAACTGTTTTTGGCCTGAGGTTGAAGTCATTGATGTGAGCGACATGTGGTTACAACAGGACGGGACTATGTGCCACGCAATACAGGCAAACTTGGCTCTATTGCAAGAAAAAGTTTCCCGGCCATTTAATTTCGAGGTTTGACGATATCAATTGTTTCTTAGATATGCTAAAGATCGTGCCTATGCAGGCAATCCCCAAACTTTGCAGCACTTGAAAACCAACATCCGTGAAGTTATGGCCGCAATACATTACATCACAACAATCAAAGTTTACAAAAACTCCCGTGGCGGTCATTTAACCGATGTTGTATTCCAAACATAATGGCATAGTCCAAAATTTAAAACAGTAGCAAAAATTTAATTGAAATCGATTTTATTTATTTATTATTACCCTGTATATACCCACTAATCTCTATCCTATTTTTTTTATTTTTTTTTTTTAAGTTATATTCCCAAATTCAATTTTCTACTAAGTGTATGATTTATTTTTCCAAGACTGTAGATCAAACAGCCATGATGATTCAAAGCTACACACCGTAAAAACAAAATATGACATTGAAAAGATAGCCTTCAAAACTGAAAATTTTCTGATCCATCCAAACTCTATATTTACACCTCAACGCAATCTAAAAGATGTCAGTTCCCACAGAGATTCTCCACTCGAATGATCTAAAACTAAATCAGTCGTCTTTTTTTTTTTGCATTTCACTTGTTATTGTCTCCCGCCAAAGTTCCTTCACACTTAATTAAAAACCATCACAAGAAATATCGGTGAAGTAACTTATCTTCCAAGTGACAATATACCGTCACTGATATTATACTTTCATAGCAGTTCCAGTTAACAGTATTACTGGTTTTCTTTGGTTATATAACTTTGTTTATAATCAGCCATGAACTGTGTGTGTCACTATAAAATCCCTCAGAAGTAAGCATGAATGTTCTACTTTTCGGAACAGAATGTCACTATGTTTACCTACAAATGAAAAGAAATAAAAATAAAAATGAGAGTTCGTTGAACTAAATCCACAGATATACTCGTAGTCTTCCTTCGGCTTCAGTCCCAAAAGTCACATATGATAATGAACCCTCTGTGTGGTTTGTGGAAAAAATAAAAGCAACGATTTCATATTGTGTTGCATTGATTTTAAATTTAAATGCAAAAAAAACTGTAGCTTATCAGAATGTCATTAGTGACGATAGCAACAAAATGTGCATTCTGTGATGCGGGATCGTACATTTTTATAGATTTACACCTACATTCGCTTCTATGGACGAAATTGATATTAACACCGTTAAGTAGAATCTAAAAGTGTAGATAAATTTTAGAAAAAAAAAAAAAAAAAACCATCTCAATCCATTAGCATTCCCACACGGCGACGGACGCATGTTATTAAATTGTTTGAATGCTATAAGAAATTATTTTTTTATTATTTAAATTAGAATTTTAGCTTAGGCTCAATGGGAACTATAATTCTTGACGCCTGTAGGTCAGAGTGTGATGACCTGCTTTCAACTGTTTTCGACAACCAAAACCGCTACTCTTTTTGTTGGCCATTGGGTTAAGCATCCGAAACAGTATTAATAGATCCATTTGTCAGTTCTGTTGTATGCAATCATTAATAATGTGCGCACCATTGTTGGTAGTTATTGATTAATACTATCGTTTTGGAGGATGGTGCTGCGATGCATTAAAGTAAGGGCTTTCAAAATTGTTATTTCTAATTTATCTTGCGCTAATTAGACATTTGTTTCGACAAGTTGAAGGTATTGAAATCAAGGCGATCGAACGGATTTGGAGATCTTATCGATTTGTTTGCAGAACATTAATCAAAATTAGTCGAACTTTCACAGCAGAAGGCATTAAATGATGTTGTACAGGGGAAATGAATTCTTAAGAAAGCTAGACACAAGCTGTAGTGGTTTATTGTAGGGAAGTGAAGTAATTTCCGTCTCTTATACTCGGGTATCTTGTTAGTATTGAAAATTGTATCAAACTTTTACTTTGTATTGCTTCAAATGTGGATATTAATTTCGTTCCTTGCCTGTTTTTGGATATCCACATATCTGAAACTTTGCTGTCGAAACACGAGTGATTTTCTCATTTCGATATGATGATTGATGTTACAGAAACCCACAAATCTTTCACTGCTTTAACTGTGGTAGCATATCGATCTGTTGAGGTAATGTTGTCTCCATTACGCGTTTACAAAAGACACCCAGTTGGTTACAGAAGCCGTAATTTATTCTTATCCTAAATCTGGTCGTCAATATCCAATCACTAAGAGGCTGAGTGCGCTTGATGTTAAGAGCAGAGCAAGACAGTGTTACCCATTCGTAATTTTGAATAACGGAAATGCTGACGCTTTTAACTATTTTGCCGTTTTGCAGTTGCGATGTTTTCTACTGTTAAATTTAAGATTCCTTGTTCAAGTTCCAGCCATAACCATTAAACCCAGCCATTACCATTAAACAAAAATTTAAACTAAACTCTAGTTCTTTCCTGGTTAATCCGGAGAAAAGGAGTATCTATGGTCGTATTTTTAACTTTCAGATCAAAACAAACACTTCTTGTCCCATGTCTACCTGTCTGTTTGTTTGTCTGCTAGAGAACCACTGAAGAAATTTTGACGTAACGTGACTTGTATTTTTGTCCTGATGTCCTGATAGGTTCTGAATGATGAGGAGGGGGTTAGATATGGTTGAGTGATTTGTAACCTCGCGTCTTCCAACTTTTTTTTTACAAAACGGCTTGCACCAGAAGACCTTTTATATTTTTGCGAAACCTTCTTATGGCTCTACAAACTGTCAATTTTTACTTTCGGAGATAGAGGGGCGGACATGGCTTTTTGCTTTGGTGTTTGAGATTTTTTGCTCAACGAACTTTAACCAAAAACAAAAATGTTTACAAACAAATTTTTACACATTCGAATTCCTTGGAAGTTCAGCTTTAATGTGATATGTCGCATGGGAGGGTGAAAAAATATTATTTTTTATTTCTTGCCCTAAAAGAATATTTCATACAATTTTTCTTCCAATCATATATTTATTTTTGGTCAACATTTTAGCTACCTTTCAAAATTTACAAGCGAATGACTTTCTTACGGACAGACAGACATACAGACACAGTTTTATACTATTGGGGCGCGGAACGCTAATAAAAAAGCAACAATTCTACCCAACTGGTTCGCTAACACTAACCATGGAGTAGTAAAAATAAAATAGGAACTGCGTTTCAAAGAACTACTCTTAAATTCAATTTGTACGTCCCAAGGCTAAGAATTAGAGACCTTAAAAGCCTTACAAGCGATTCGTCTGACTTTCTTTGAACAAAAATTTATACTTGTCAAAATTCATATCAAAATCCACATAAAACTTATTGCCAAGTTTAAGGACATTTCGCAGGAATCAGTGTCATCGACAGGTATACTTCATGCAACTTGCGCTGATGTATGTAATGCCCATATGCAATATTACAACAGAGACTGTCTATGTGGCAGTACGTTCGTTCGGTATAGAATTCAGCAATTCGAACCATACCTGCATAACTACTAGTAACTATATCAAAATTTAGTCATTCGACATAATCCAATTACGGCTTATTCAAGAGATTGCATCGCACTTTGAAGAGAACTCTAATACCCACCGATACTTTTCAATATTTATACGGCTTCAGAATGCGATAGCGTACGCCGACGATTTGATTGCGTACAGATCAGGACATAAGATCGACGTCATTGCAACACTCTTGCAGCGTGACTTTGGTAAGACTCAGCGATATGGCGATGACTGGAAGTTGAAGATCAACCTTCAGAAGTCTCTAGGAACACCAGAAAGAATTGGCGAAAGTTCTCTATCGTTGGACAGCACGGACGTCCACTTGCGTGTCAAAATGTGGTTAAGTACCTTGGACTTTGGCTAGACCAAAATCTATATTTTAACAAACATGTAGTTGCTGCTACTACTTTTTTATAGCAAGCAACTAGATGAAAGGGTAAAGATAATCTGCTACACGCCCTCATTCGGCCCATGCTAGCATATGGATGTCCCGTGAAGTTCAACATAGGGGCAAGTAGGATGGAAAAGATTCGGGTGTTTGAGAGGGCCTGCCTTCGGGCTTGCCTTCACTTGTATAGAACACCAGAGTCTCAGTACATACAATTCTATTCTAATGAGGTAATAAGCAACAGGGCAAATCTGATAAGAGTGGATAAGTTCCTGGTCAAGATGACTCGCACATGATTTACATAGTTTTTAGGTGTCTATGTTACGTAGTTTAAATTTATTTATACGAAAAGAAAAAAAACACAGCACTTGAATATACAAAAAAAAGTGCATATGCATAATGCATGTAGTTAAGTTAGGTTAAGACTTATTTTAAGGTAGCATTTAAGTTTTATATATAAGATAAAATAAATAGTACTGATACTAAGTTTTTTAAAAATAAAAATTGTTCTTAGTCATAATTGTTATTCAAATAAAATAGCAATAAGTAATAGATTAAGTCGAAAGGCATAGATAAGGATTAAGTTTAGCTTAGAGCGCCCGCATAGGGCCAGCAAATTAGAATAAGATTGTTAAGTTATAATAGTTAAGGTAGCTTTAAGTGTTTTTGTCTAGCATCTAAGTATAAATGAATTAACATTAATAAAAAGGTAATACATCACGATGAGTCACAGAGGACCAAGAAACTGCTATATATTCGTCTTACAAGAGCTTATGTCATGGTATTGGGACTAATTTGAAATAAATGCAGTTGTTTTTGGAAAAAAAAAATTAACATTAAAATTATAGTAAATTCGTTATTAGGAGGTAGCCTAACGACTACCCATTAGTTGTTGGTGAATATATTTATCACGGTCTCAACTCGGTAGTTACAAGCCGTTCCTTTTCAAAGACTTGAAGAACATACATATCTTCGTAAGAATCAACAAGGTAATAAATCTTTCTGAAAATGCGTTCGAGCTATTAATTAAAGAGGAAAAGACCACTCTCGAACGGATAATGCCATAAAATTCAAAATAAGTATCTTGTAATCAATTATGCAGACATCCCTTACAGATAATGAAAATACATATTTTGTGATAAAAAATGTTCTACTGATGCTGTTTTACATTCCTACTCGATTGCTGTTCGCTTTCGCTTATTTGTTTAAAAAAAATAGATCAGAGCAAGTTAATTTTCTTGTTTTCCTTTTTATTGTTTTATATAATTTAATGTTTACTTTCAAAAACGAGGAACAGCTCATCATTATTAAATTCCGACACCGTGCTTAAATACTTCAGATACTTTCGAAGTAAACGCCATGAGGTCCACACATTCTCCGAATAGAAGATTCCAATTTTTTTTATGTTTTTCTCTTTCTAATATTTCAATCGTGAGAAAAGAAAAAAAAAAAACTGCCACCCCACAAACAAATGCTAATCACTGACATCTAAATCGTATCCATTGTCCATCCCAATACCGCCACTTCAAAGATACAGAACATAAACAGTTCCCAGTTGATTACATCAATCAAAAAGCATCGCGAGCAAACTATGCCAATGTATGATACTTAAAAAATCCGGAATTCGCTTAATTAGACACGCCGAAACAGCAGAAGAAAAAGAAGAACAGAATCGTAAGACAGTACCAGAAATATTGACAGCACCATCGCAGTAAACATCCCACCAACAATGGGTGCAGAAGCACGAATCATAATTTCTTGTTGTGTTGCCAGATGCTGAGTTGTTGTTAGAAAACAGTACCTTCAAAATGACGGACGGAACGCCAAGTCATTGTCGTTTTTGTTAATTAAATTCCCAAGAATTATGTTTGAGATCCACATAAAACCTAACCTGAATGGGCAGCGACGAATGGTGTATCTCTATCCATCCATACATCTATCCGTATCTATCCCATGCGCCAGAGAAGAAGAATCCACTTAAAGATTGGTAGAGGGCCCAATGATGGTTGTGTTCACATGAATTATAGCCGGATTTGCAAAACAGCGTAATGGGTTCCGCGGGATTAGGAGGCAAAACAAAAAAAAAAAAAAACATATTTAGAGTGCCAATAAAAACAGAAGAAAATAGAAAAAGTTCAAATGGGGGTCAGAATATTTGGCGGTCGGTGCTTAGTCAGTGGTTAGCAATTTGAAGCTCGCCAAAGATACTGTTACCACAGATTGGGCCATAGTTGGGCCAATATTTCACGGTGGCCCCAATTGTCTGCGTTTGATTTGTCGTGGCATTGTTTGGAAGAGTGGTCTGGTCTTGTGGATTAAGTAGGTATTCTGTGCTGTGGTTTGGTTTGACTGGATTAACGTGTGAAGTCGCAACGACTACGGAACCACAGGCTTTAATTAGGGAAATTGTCTGTTCCGAATATGATACTAAAGGTGGTAGTTAATTTTGGTTACTTTTTTTTCATAATGAATCAGGAAAAGGGAAATTTAGGTGGCATATTTAGATTTCATCTTCTTCTTTGGCACTTTCACAAAATTAGTTGCTGCTCGTACAAAGGAGCAATTAAATATTTAAATTAATTAGGTTTAATGACTTCGAGAGTGGTAACAAATTGCATTCTGCAAAAATAAAAAAAAAACACCGTGTGTCCGAAGGCGGTTGAACTTAAGATAACTACAAGGTGGGGATGTTATTAAGCATGCGAATCGTTTCTCTTAAACTGAATTGCAGAAGGCATTGAACTCTATTTAAATACTTTTATATGTATGCATATAATTATGTATGTACTTCAGTTGCTTAGATGAGATTAAGGAAGATTTGCTGATGGTCAGATTTCTTAGAACACTGCACGAAAAGGAAGGTGTTAAGTTTTTTTTCTCTAAATTATCTGATTCTATGCACTTTACAATTTGAGAGCTTTGTTATTCTACTAATAGATAGCTTTTCTCACCGACAGATCATATCGTCTTAAAAGTTCTTGGTAACTCACCTGGAAAAGAAAGAGAAAAACAAGTTAAATTTTGAATACAAATTACGTTATGCAGCTTATACATATAACTCTTATACTAAGTTGTAATGCCCTATACACCAGCTAGGAAATTGCATATTTTGAAATTGAAATAAGTGACCCAGTGCCTATTTGCCACTCAGATTTCTGTCGCATCTCGATGTTAATTTTCAGCAGCTTCTTCGTGTCGAAGAAGTTATGGAAATGAACGGGAACGGGAATCAAGATGAGTATTATTGTTCATGTCCATTAAGAGCTTTGGAAAACATCACTATCATGGGTCGATTGTAGGATCTTTTATCTGAGATTATCGAATGTCTTGGATGAGCTGTATCCCAAACACGCCCATCCCAGTTTATTCACGGTACATAAAAATCTACACAATTTATTGCTTGCACCAACATACGGCAAGTATTGGTATCCTGCAAATTTTCTATTTCGAGATTTTGATCAAACTTGACATTACTACGAGTACATATGAAGGAGAAACTCAAAAAAGTGGGTCCTTCAATTCTGTTTGTCTGTATGTATGTCCGACTGCAGCCTAAATCACTTGACGGATTTTCTTTAAACTTCTAACCTAGGATCAATGGATTTATAATTCGAGACGAAACCGAAATTTTTCTTTTAACTCCTACCGATTTTGAAAAAAAAAAAATATTTTTTTCGGAAACGGCTCCAACAATTTTGTTAAAATTGTTGGTAAAAAGTTTGAATAGAATAACATTAACTTATTAGCTGGTTTTACAAAATTGGCTGTTCCTTGGATTTTTGGTTGAGAATTAGGCTTTCTTTAGTTTCAGTTATAGATGGTCCATCTTGACGGTTCACAGCTCACTCACTTGAAGGAGAGTGACAATTTGAATTCAGTGCTAAAATTTTCAAATATTTGAATCTCCAAATATTACCTGCAGAACACATACTATGTGAGTGTGTAGCTCTCTCTAGAAGTAGAAGAAGCTTCTTTCTAAAGGAGATAAGATCTCCATTAGACCTAAGGAACCCCTCCGCAGCCGTAATTATAGCTTTCATAAGGAAAGTTGAAGTACTGCTGCCCTAAATAGTGCTCTCTGGCACAATAGATCTCTCTGGTCGCAGTGCCTGCACGCCATGTGGGCGTGTCCGCGATCCTGTTAAAAAAATTAAAAAAAACATCGATCGCCAGTAACAGTAACAGATTCGTCATCGTCATTTTCGAAAAAAAAAAATGGTCCACTAGCCCAAATCGCACACCAAACAGTCACTCTACGAGGGTGAAGAGGTCGATCATGAATTGCTCGTGGGTTTTCGCTCCCCTCAAATTACAGCTCCACTCAAGTCGAAATACGCCTCGTCATAATCAATTCATTGTCATCTATATTCAATTAGCCCTTTTTTGCCAATTTTAATTGGATAATTTTTTGCATAATGCTGTTTACAGATACTCCACGTCGACCAAAACAAAATCATGTAATTTACTCTGTGTCGCAATAATGGATGAACCATTTTGATAAAATGTTTTAATCACTAAAACACGTTGTTGTGGTGTTAAACTCTCCATGATGAAATGGCATTAACAGCTGAACACTACTGCCAACTTCCACATAATAAAACCATTTCTGTGAGAAATGGCGCTAATTTCAAATCGGTCGCAGTCCCAAAAAACATCCTGTATATATGTATGTACAGTGCTGTTCAAAAAAAAAATGCGTCAAACCAATTTTATTGATGTTGTAGTTAAGTCCATGATGGTAGACCTCATCAAACGCCTGTAATTCATCTAGAAATAGAGCCGTGCAATATTGTCTTCATTGAAGGGCTTTCCTAGCTTCAGCTACTACTCTGTGAACCTGTTCCATAGTTTCATGTTTCACTCTGAATCCAAATTGGTAAGTTGGGATTATTTTTTTCCTTTTCCAGGTACGCTAACAATTTGGTTAGTAACAGTTTCTCAAAGGCTTTAGGTAGTATAGGCAGGAGGCTTATCGGCCGATAGGATGAGACTATTCTCGGGTCCTTGTCGGCCTACGGCATCATGATGATCTGAGATATTTTCCACGATTGGGGGTAATGACCTTTTTATTCGTATATTTTTAAGTATTCAATCGCTATGTAGTAGCCGTGGCTTAGTGGTTAAGTGCGCGATCACTGAGCGAGAGGTTTTAGGTTCGAATCCAAGGAAACACAAAATAAAAAAAATAAAGTTTTCTCACAATCCCACCTCTCGCGAACGTCTGACAAACATCCGAGAGTAAAATTGTCATTAAAAGCTTCTCCCAATCGAAAAAAATTGCTCTGTAGATCCTAACCATTCGTGAGAAGCATAGCACGACTGACTGCGAGAAGCTTGGCCAGGCCCCGCATTGAGTTGTTAGCGCCAAAATATATATATATATTCAATCGCTATACCTGGGAGTTCCATAACAAATAAAGTGAATTACTGTGTTGTACATATGTGTTGTTTATTTACAAATCATTCAGTTTCTTTAAAATGATTTTACTTGTACAAAAAATTCATTAAAAATCGAAAATCAAAAATATTTTGACAATTTTTACAAAATCGCGCTAGTCTTAACCAATTTTCAAAAATTGGTCTTTCAAGACTGACAGATTTTAAGCCAAACAAAGTCTCATTTAATGCTTCAAAATCACTGTGCTGCCTCTGTCGATGAAACGAAATTCGAACCCTCAAATACCACTGGCAGAAACCCCATCGGAAAAATATCACCCATGTGAATTGGGGAGGATGGATTGCAGCAGAGATTTTAAATCATTTTCGGCCAGCCTCTCGCTGTAATTTATTTTAGTTTTCGATTTTTTGGAGAATTTATGGTTCTCACCTTGCCGTTTTTTTCCAGTTGGATTTTTTTTTTCTTACCTACAGAATCACCACCTACCTCATGGATTGAACAAAAATTAATTTAAAGGAAGAACAGCAGCCTATTCGGTCTTTAGAGGTTATACTGCCTACCTAGCTTAATGCAACTTGTACTGTGAAGCAAATATTTTCTTGGATTATTGAGGCATTTCAGTACGTATCTTTTTCATTGCCAATTCAATACAAGAAGCTCGTACTGATATCTCGATTAGCAGCCCATAAATTAAAAAAAGGAGTTCATTTTGGTATAAATAAATTCGGATAATAAGTAAGACATACAAGTGTTATCCTGCGGGGGTAATATTGGTTATTTTAGAATATATAGTATGTACATGGTTGATACTGAAAAGGACGTCCAAATATTGAGAGAGAGAGGGGTTCCATGTTATAACAGCAGTTAATATTCCATCACTAATCCCATTTCATTTTCCTCAATTGCACCCAAATACCACAATTAAAACGGGTTTATGAAGCTTTAAATATCCTTGGTTGCATCAAATGATGCCCAATAAAACCACTACTCAAATCGAATGAATTGTATCCAAAAATGTAATTTATTCTCTTGAATTAATCACAAATCAAATTAAATTTCTAATTACGGTCTCCCCGTAATGCATTATATGCCATTACCCGCTTGCATTGCATCACACACGCACACATACACTTATAGGTTGGATGAATCCAATCCAATTCCATTTATAATTGACTTCTTTTCTCTGTTTTTTTTCTCGTAGCCGGGGGACGTGGAGTACAAAAAACCACACACGGAACCCTAGAATCAGCATCGTTTGATGGATGGATGGTGTCAGATGATTGACACCATACCACACTCGTATTCCACGATTGCAACTCCTATTCTGACTTTGGTTCTGTCTCGAAGGAAGCTAATTTTCCAATGAATAATGTGCGGTTTCACAAGTAGGAAACCTGCGGTTTGACCAAGAATCTAAATCCGATGAAATGTCGTTTTCAGAAGCACAATCAAAAGCAGCAGCAGCAGCCAGTGGCCATTAAAGCCTCCACTAACGACGACGCTCAAACTTCCCTACACACACAAACCCAGATTAATTCTTATTGACAAATTGTGCTCTAGCGCCAGATGAGATCCATTTGTCCCCCCCGCCCTGTGTATGTCGTGGGGAAGCAAACAATCATTTGTGGGTCTAATACAAGTTCAACGAGCCCCTGGCCAAATGCACTCCTATATGTTGCATTTCTACTTAAATACACCACCATCATCATCGTCGGGTAAGCAATCTTTAAGTTAGATGTACATATGCTATCGGGGGAAGACTGCGGATATTATCCATTAGACACTAGTTCTGCGCGATCTGTGCTGCATCTTGAATGCATTTGTCCAGCGGATAGGTATCCCCTTTCGATGAACGGGTCACAGTTTATGCAAACACAGTTTGTATTGATGGATGCTGAAACCGGCCAAAGTTCAAGTGAAGTACTCGTATTTGAATACCAATGTATCGAACACAGATAGGCATTTGCAGGGAAGATGCATAGGATGCATGGTGTGGGTCTGGGTTTGGGGAAAAAAAAAAAAACATTTAGGAGGAGAGATTTGAGGATTGTTTGTGCATGGTAGTTATAGTTCTGTAGGTTTCTGCTTGTCCTGTTTAGAGAGTGTAATGGGAAAAGGAATAGCAAACGATTTAGAGACGTTGATAAAAAATTGCCTGGGTGCAGTTCAACTTTGGCTGACCGATTTACCTAATACATCGCACACAGAGCAAAGGTAATATAGAAGTTGCCAGGAGAACAAAGTTTTTGATTACCTTGACGTTGGTTACTTGTGCATTTTGATTCAAATATACGAGTATTAATTGTCATGTGTAGTCACTGCAGTGGCATAATGTTAGCCTAGGAACGAAGGATGGCATTCTGAGTCTGCGAAAAAATAATATGTTTTCGACACAGTAGCACAATCGTTGCAATCTGAACTTAAGGATATCATGGTATTTGACAAGCGCCATCATTTTTCGAATGAGTACAATTTCCAGTACGCAAATCCTATCTGCAAGTCACAAAACACTCAAAAAGCAGGTATCTGAATGCATTATTGACGTTGAACGCGTTATTGTAATACTCTTATAATTTACAAAATTTTGTTGTTGGGTCCAAGAAAAAGATAGTACATCGGATTTCGAAATTAGGAGCAAAACTGAAAACTAACTTGAGTTCGATCCCGACCCCCAAAGATATTTCGCGTCAATTGCCAATACCGAATCTAACGATATAAAAATCATACAGAAAAGTTACAATCCCTCTGGAACGGATATATAAAGTGCGCGTTGCTTTGTGAAAGTTTTGATCCAAATACATCTACATACATCTTCCTACTCTCACAGAGTATTCTTGCGATTCTTAAGAAATTTTACCAGGTAAAATCCACGTTCCTTGAAAATGGGTGTGGCTGCCGCCATTTGTAAAAAAATAAGGATTCTGGTAAAATGTTCACAATAAGACTTACCTATCACATAAATAGCTTTCAGAAAGTAAAATACGGTTTTTTGAAGTATAAGGCGTAGCCTTATGATCCTAACTCTATATTTAAGGATAAAAAACTTGTGACATACGGACGGACATGGTTAGATCGACAAATCTTTCATTGCTGATCACAAATACATATACTTTTTGGGATCTATCGGTATTATTTCTCTAATTTACAAGCTAAGTTTGAATTTCGATTTTATGATTTTGCGAAAAAAACAAATTTCTCAAAAACTACTTTTGGAAGTTCGAATACGTAACGAACGATATAAAATTGATTGCTATCTGCGAAGTTCGAATTTTGATTAGAACTTCTTTCGAAAAAATTAATTTTCCCGAAAACTAATTTTCGAAGTTCGAATTGGAAAATAAAGGGTGGTTAAGTTTTAAGGGCCGATGTTGATTTTGAATAAAACACAAATTATTTAGGAAATTACTGTCATTTCTTTTTATTATGATAATATTGGTATGGTTCAATTATGTATGGAACAAAATATCGGCCAAATGGCCGCCGCGACCTCGGCGGCACACCTCCATCCGATGGTCTAAATTTTCGATGACGCTGAGGCATAATTGAGGTTCTATGCCGTTAATGTGCCGAATTATCTCATCCTTTAGCTCTTGAATTGTTGCTAGCTTATCGACGTACACCTTTTCTTTCAAATAACCCCAAAGAAAGAAGTCCAACGGTGTCAAATCACATGATCTTGGCGGCCAATTGATATCGCCACCACGTGAGATAACATGGCCATTGAATTTGTCGCGCAAAAGAGCCATTGTTTCGTTAGCTGTGTGGCAAGTGGCACCATCCTGTTGAAACCACATATCGTCCACATCCATATCTTCCAATTCGGGCCATAAAAAGTTCGTTATCATCTCACGATAGCGAACACCATTCTCAGTAACTGCCTGACCGGCCTCATTTTGGAAAAAATACGGCCCGATGATGCCGCCAGCCCATAAACCGTACCAAACAGTCACTCTTTGTGGGTGCATTGGTTTTTCGACAATCACTCTTGGATTATCATTCGCCCAAATGCGGCAATTCTGCTTATTGACGAATCCACTGAGGTGAAAATGTGCCTCTTCAGTGAAAATGACTTTCTTCGAAAATTGATCACCCATCAACGACGAGCGTGAGAGGTGCAATTGTTGGGCACGATGACGAGTTGAGGTGGACGGCTCTTCAACCACACTATCGCGAACAGCAGCAATATTTTCTGCAGTACGAGCTGTACGAGCATGCACTGGTGTTTTCACATCTCCTACAGACCCGGTTTGCACAAATTTTTGCACGATTTTTCCGATTGTACGCACATTTGGACGATTAAATTGACCGAAAGAATCACGAAATGCACGATATGCATTTTGATTTGAACGGCCATTTTCATAATAAGCCTGAATAACTTTAACGCGTTGCTCGATTGTGTATCTTTCCATGGTTCAAATTGAGTTAGTCTGAAATTGAGAAATGTCAAATGAAATGCAGAAAAAAACTTGACGTTTAGGTGTGGTTCACATTCAACATCGGCCCTTAAAATTTAACCACCCTTTACATTTCGGATCAGCACACAATAACGAATCGAACGAAATACTCATTGCAATTTGAGAAGTTCGAAATTTGACTTGAACTTCTTTTTAAAAAACTCAACTTCTCGAAATCTACTTTTTGAAGGTCAAATTCGAAAATAGATTTTGAAACAGTACACAATAACGTATCGAATGATATAAAAACTTGAGTAGTTAAAATTTTGATTTGAACCACTTTTCGAAGGTCAAATTCGAAAATAGATTTCGAATCACCACACAATAACGAATCGAAACGTACAAATTACTGCAATCTGCGAAGTTCGAATTTTGATTTGAACTTTTTTCGAAAAATTCATTTTCCCGAAAACTAATTTTCAAAGTTCGAATTCGAAAATCGATTTCAGACCAGCACACAATAACGAATCGAGCGACATAAAAACTATGTTTTCGAAAAAAAAACTCGTTTTTGCGAACATTTAACAGTTTATTTGGTTTGAATTTTGCGGGAAAAATTTCTCTTGAGTTGAGGATGAACTTTCTGCCTTACAAGTAACTCATCCGCTTAAACAAGCATTTCTGGACAAACGGTCTAGAGAATATATAGTTTCAGACTAGGAGCCGATTAAGATGTCAGAATCGGTAAAGTCATGAATGAATACTGTCTAAGTTTTGACGTCACGTACCGTGGCCGAAGTGACTAACATATTATTTCAATTATTCGATCTCTGGATGGTAGTGGATTCAAACTCGACGTAATTGTTCGTTTTGTTTTATATTAATTTCAGGTTAAAAATTACACCTCGTACATCAACAAAACAGGCAGATAAGCAATGTGATTAACCTTAAGTGCAAGTTATAAGAAAGTTGCTAACGTTTGGGAATCGATATCTATTCTCTATGAAACAGCTTTATCAAAAGACAATACTCGTATAAAGGGCTTTTTATTTAGAGGCTTACATCTGTTTCTTTGGAAACAGTTTGCCCCTTTTCATATATACGAGGGCCGGCTGATATGTTTGCAGCTTAAGGCATTAAGTAAAAGACGAGATCCGATTAAGAAATTGTATTTCTCAATATAATCTCCCTCGAGTGAAATGCATTTCTCATGTCGGGCATACAGTGCCTTAATACCACCGAAAAACATTCTTTTTCTTTGCCCTCGTAAAATGATTTTCTACGGCCGCCTTAATCTCGTTCTAATCTGCAAATTTTCGGCCTCGTAACTCCTTTTTCAAATTGGAAAAAAAGGAAAAAGTCGCTCGGGGCCAAGTCTGGGATGTATGGTCGGTTGCAAATTTTTTTCATGTTTAAATGCTGGTGCAAAATTTCTCCAATCCGTTCTTTGCTGATGTGGAACTCGTCCGCTATCTGCCACATTTTTTTATTATTCGGTCGGCCAGAACTAACACAGGACGCCTTGAGCGGGGGTCATCTTCACGTCTTCATAGTATATGAAGGCCTAGAATCCTGAAAAGTCGATGGCATGTCTCCGAAAATTCCTTTAGGTCAGTTTCCTTTTTCACGAGGTACTTTATCACGGCGAACTGCTCAAAATTGCGATAATTTCCGATGTCGGCTGACATGGTGATGTTTATCCTACCACAGATAATAACAAAATGGGATTATTATTGAAACGAGGTGATATTTATACTACTAAAGGGTGTCGCAGTTAGTGCTGTCACTAATGAGAAGATGACGCGTTGTATAGTATCTCAGGCCGCGAAATTATCAGCCGCTCCTTGTATATGCCTCAAGTCTAATACTTGGCATCGTAAATCTGACGTCGGGCAAGTGTGAAAGCTACTTAAAATCGTATACCACTTGTCATATATCCGATGCCGGATATGTGTGAAACGGGCCCAGGACAAATAAAAAAGAGCAGGTCTGTGTTCCACATGTTTGCCTTTAATTTGCAAATTCATTTGAAAGAAATCGGTATAGCCTTTTCGACCATTAGTGAAGTACCGATAAATTTAGGATCTGTGACCCCACAGATCTCAGACGTGAATCCATCTAGCCGTTAAGGATACAATTTCCCTATCTCATTCCCATCGCAGGTATGCTCCTCATCACTTTTAAGGAGTGATTGTGCCATATCACGCACATTATGGCCGAAGCGAAACAAACAAATTAGAACAAGAAACCTTCCGCCTCTAGACCGATTTTTGTTCATGTACTAACTGGGCAATTTGCAAATTGAAAATTGAATTCAAAAGAACAGTATTATCGCCGTACAAGACAGTGGAGGCTTATGTACACCGGAATCAGGTTCTTCAACAGTATTGCAGATGTAAAAGGGTCGAAGACATATGAAGACCTTAAGGTCTCACTACCTTCAGAATAAAACCCTAGACAACTCTTGCAGGCCGTTTCGAAATCGACGTAGTTATGTTGTTTTTATTAAGAACTTCTGACATATTTGGAGGACCAAACAAACTGTTGTTCATCTTTCAATCGATTTTGCCTGCACATAAATCATTTCCATTTTTCTGGCAACTCTGACCTGATGCTATCTCTTCCAAAGCTTACACGGAAAGACTTCTTCTAGATACATTAGAAATCCCATAAAGTAACCTCAGTAGCTCTTTACAAAGCAAGTCATACTTCCGAATCACCAACAACAACTACAAGATCTTCTTCTGCAATAACACCAAAATATCGCAACATTGCAACCTACTAACAACATTCTCGTGAATTAAACGTTTTTACCATTCGGGTCCGTGCGCGACCATCTTCAACCGTGGCCATGGCTTTGGCTTTTGATGTTGCAGAAGACGATGATGATAATGATGATGATACTAGTGATGACGACGAAGAAGAAAATAACGAAAGAAAAGGAAAAAAGAAAAACTCCACCAAAAAATGGTAAAAAGAAACGAAAGACTAGAAAAATATAAAAAAAAAAAAAAACAAAGTAAAAGGCAGCAACACAGAAAGATTGTACTTTTGCGGCTGCAAGTTGGTCATGAAATTTTATAAGACGCAGCAAAATCGCTCCATGGAACATTTGTACCGCAGCGGTGCTTCTGGTATGTTGTGTGCCGATAAATAGTAACCCATAGAAACTAGAAAATCCTAGATACTTGATAAAAAGATAGATTTCTATCCGTGAAGTTAGTTCCGATTTTTGTTTTCTTTCAAACGTTCGTTGGTTACAATTACTCTCGTGTTGGACTATCTTTATCGTCTTAACTGGAAAAGATATGTGTTTATAAATTTGTGTGACCATTGAATACATTTTCCATCGGGAAATTTTGGGATACACGAGTATCCACTGAGTGCCCCCTTTCGCGTGTGTAACGTGGTAGAGTGACATAAACTTTGCAAAAAGTGTTAAATTTTAAAAATTTTAAAAATGAAGTTAACCGCGTTCTGTTGTGTATTCGTGCTGTGTACCGTAATTGGATTATTAGATATAGTATCTGCAACTGCCGATTATCCTGGAGTTATTGAATTGGTCGGCTTTAGTAATCGTCGAGCCCGCACCCATTATATTCCCCCAGATGAATCTCAACAACAATCAAAGATAAAAATGGCAGCGGATATCGAAACCGTTAAGCAGAACATCGAAAAATACAATAAGCTCTTGAAAATGGATACAAAAAACCTCCCCGAATCACAGAAGGAAATTCTTGAGCGAATTGTCGAACGAGTTGCTCGATTAAAAGAATCCCTCGATCAGGAAAACGATAACAGTACAAATAGTAATGAGTCTGTGTCAGCTGCTACGGAAAGTCAAGGGACAACTATATCCGACGTTCGCACGGCAAGTGCTGAATTGGCCTATTCATCCTCCTTATCCTCCTCCGCAGAGGATACAACAAAAAATCCTGACGCAATGACCACAGCAGATTTCCAACTATCCATGTCCACCGCTGAAGAAGAGGATTACTCAATGACCAATCAAGATGTCAACACTAACGACGATGTTGCTGCTGCAAAAGAAATACCCGACGAAGAAGACGCTGAAGAGGACCAAGCCAACACTGATGGTGGCGATTTAGATGACGATGGTGATATTCCAACATCTACCATTGGCTCTGGAGAGATCGATGAGGATCAATTTGTTGCGGCAAGATCTAATAACAACAATCATCGTACCCTAGTTTCCACCAGCAATAGCATTGGCAAAACAAAATCACGACCCAACTCAACAAAGAGGCCAGGTTCATCATCAACTAAATCTTCATCATCGTCATCGATAAAACGTGTTAATGGTCAAAAGCCATCATCCATGGTTGGTTCATCGATGAAGCCAACAACTTCGTATACTGCGGGATCTATAACAACCGTGCAACCGATGGTGAAGATACAAAAACCTTTGATACAGCAAAAGGAGCCAACAGAGACAATGATGAAAGTACAGCATCAGCTACCGCAAAAACAACAACAACAGTTAAATAAATTACAAAACTATCAGCAGGAGCAAGATACGGCGTCTACCTTGGCAGCAATTCAACAGCAGCAACAACAGCAACAGCAACAACAAATTGAGCAAAAGACAATGTCACCAATCCAGCAATCAGTACAAATTCAACAAAGAACCCCGATCCTGGGTGGTAGTATTGGCAGTACAGGGATCACGAACACAGCTGGAAGCACTTTAAGCTCGGACTTGCTTTACGATTCGAACGTGAATACATCTTCAATAATCGACAGTTTGAATAATGCTCGAGAGGAATTTTACAACAAGGTGGGAATTAATAATAAGGATAAGGTGAGTTATAAACATGAACTATAAAAATAACTTTTTAAACTTACATGAAATTAGTCAGGAAATGCATTCATAAAAATTTAAAACAAAACCCACGAACACTTAATTTTATATGCCCCGAAGAATCATTAGAGGGTGAATTTCATTTGCATAGCATGTTTTGTGGTACGAGTATATCGTAAAAATAGTAAAAAAGTCGTTAATCAAAAGCGTTTGGAACTATTAATCGCGTCTAATTAGTTGGGGTCTTTAGTGTAGTACAGATAATTAAATTTGATTAACAAATTAAACGAACCATAAAGTTCTTTCGAATTCGCCAATGGATTTTCTAATTAAAGCAGGAGTTCTCAACCTGATATAGTGACATGTTTTTTGAGTTCGTATGTAGCAAGTACTTTAGTTAATGTTTACAAAAATGAAAAAAATGAAAATCAAAATTTACAATTTAAACGATAATTTAAAAAAAAAAATTGTTACAAAATCAATTAGTTCTGGTTAGACTATAATACGGATTCCGAACTTCAATACATTTTTTAAAAAAAATCATACTTTTTCCAACTACAATTAGCCACATAATTATTGATACACCCCCTTTCTCAGCATAACAAGCAAAAAACAGATTACAGAAGCAAGAAAATAAACAAGTAAAATTTAATTCTATATATTTGAGGAATATAGAACACACCATACATAATTTTAACATAAATTCATTTCAGTTTTTTGAATAAAAGAACAAAATAAATAAAAAGTAATAAACTCAACCTCACAAAAGTATTGATACATATTTAAAATTCTTGCTTAAAAAATAAAAGAACGTAATTTAATATTTTGTTGAGTTACCCCGAGATTTGATTACAGCTTCTAATCTTCGTGGCATCGATTCCACCAACTTCTTGCAATAGTTTGGGTCAATATTAGCCCATTCTTCCGCAAGAGCGGTTTTTAAAGTCGCCTTGCTAGAAATCCTGTGTTTTCTTATTTGTTTCTTCAAATGTGCCCATAAATGCTCATCGGATTTAAATCCGGTGATTGCGGCGGAGTATTGAGCATTTTGTGCGTGTTATACAGCAGCCACATCTTTGTGTCCCAAGCAGTGTGCTTGGGATCATTGTCCTGCTGGAACAAATAATTCGTTCCCATCTGTAATTTGTCAGCACTGGCTCCAAGATTGTTTTTAGTTAAGTCTATGTATTTAAACCGGTCCATTATACCGTCAATAAAAACAAGATTACCCACTCTGGATGCAGAAAAACACCCCCACACAAGGACGGAACCACCTCCATGTTTTACTGTGGGCCTAAGGTATTTTACCTTGAGAGGTTCTCCGGGTTTTCTCCAAACTTTTCGAAAGCCATCCGAAGAAAAAATATTAACCTTACTCTCGTCACTGAAAATTACCTTTTTCCAGAATTCCACAGGGTGGTGACGAAGACTTTTGGCGAATAACAACCTTTTCTTCTGATTTGCCTCGAAATGAATGGCTTGCGTATTGCAGTTCTCCCGTGAAAGTTCCTTTCCCGAAGAACACGTCTTACTGTCTCGCTGCTTACCGTAATGTCCAGGCTTTCTTTCAGTTGGGTCACAAGTTTTGGTGCACTAATATCGGGTTTTTTCTCCACTTCTCGAACCAAATACCGTTTATTTTGAACACTTAGTTTTGTTGCTCTGCCACTGCGACTCTTGTTTTCCAGAGAATTCGTTTCTTTAAACTTCTGGACTATTTTCTGTATTGTTGTAAAACTTCTGCCAACAATTTTCCCAATATTTCTGTAGGATTGTCCTTCCGTGTGTAATTTAATTCTAATTTTCCGATCTTCTAATGTAGTTTCCTTCATTTTCCTTGATTTCATGTTTAAAATAAACTAAAAATTCCCTACCGAACACAAATAATGAGTGCCAATAACTTCTACTCAAAACAGGGAATGAGGCAAACAAAGTATACATTGCTCAGACGGCATAACGGTACTATTGTTGGCGCCTAAATGAGTGTGTATCAATACTTTTGTGGCGTGGAATTCTGTTACTATTTTTATTTATTATTTTTTTTGAATATGTGAGATTGATTTTGATTGGAATTGTGCATGGTTTCGTTAGCTATTACTAAAATGAAGATAAATGAATTGAATAATTTTGATTTTTTACTATTGTTATGCTGGAATTCTTATTGAACCCAGAGAAAGGGGAGTATATCAATATTTTTGTTGCTAACTGTATGTATTTTCGAAGGTTTTCTTATAATTTTTCTGTTAAATTGAGAAAAAATGTTCTCTAGTCACTGCAACTTTAAAGGCGAAAACTAAGAAATTCTAAAAAATGATTTCCAAAAAACTGCGTTTGAAAATTTTTAGCATTTTAACCGGTTCGTTTTAACTTTTAAAATTGAGTAGTTTTTTCCAAAATTTTGTTGTAGTAAACATTACAATCACCAAACGAAGTTTTGGAAAAAAAATCCTTAAAAATTGCTTTTTACTTGCAAGTAACAAGGGCAATTATTAGTTTCTTGACAATTTACGATCGCAAAATTTTGATCAAGCTTTTTGTCTGTCTGTATGCACGACTGCAGTCTAAATGGCTGGACAAATTTTCTTCAAACTTCATGCTTGGAGTCTGTGGAGTTACAATTCGAGGCGAAATCAGAATTCACATTCTAACCACAAAATTAACGAACGATTTTTAAAAAAATCGATTTTCTCGAAAACGGCTCAAATTCGATATTTGTGTTAGGGTGGACATACTATCAGTTGGCGTACTAGGTTTTCACCAACAATACATCTAATGGTACTTTATTTATTGACTGGTTTTGGCTATTTCTCGACTATGACTCGATCAATTTTGTTCAAAACTAATATCTAAACAATATTTCATATGGTTGGTTGGTTTAAGAGGGTGAGCTTATGCTCTTTACTTAGGCCCGTTGTGTTCCCCTCGTCTGTCGAGGAGAAGTATTGTAATATGGGAGTTAAGTAATGGGAGATGATGTAGGTATTGGGATCATGGGGAATATCAAAATGGAGATTATGTCATATAGTAATCGGGAAATCGTCTTGTTCATCTAGCGAAATCGAATATATCACCGATTCCTTTCTTACTGAGGTGTGTTAGATCCGGAAGAAGGGATCCCCAAGGATAGGGGATCCCAGTATCTTCCGTCTTAACCTCGCTGTTGCAGGGCAGTGGCAGAGAAAGTGTTCTATATCTTCCTCTCCCTCCTCACAGTCGGCACAGATTGTTGTATCAGCTAGCCCGAGTCTAAACGAGTGTTTATTGAGATTGATGTGCCCTGTTAAAAGTCCCACCATCGTTCTTAACTGTGTTCTACTTGAGTTGAAAGCTCTTTTCGCTGTATTGTTACTCGTTTCTGTTACCACGGATCTGGCCACTTTACACGTCCGAAATTCGTCCAGTAGTTATTGCACTCCTGTCTTATTTTCTCATTGATTATCGTTTTAATAGTTGTCAGTTGTCCCTATCGTCTTAACAGGATTCAGTTCTGTGTCACTCGCTCCTATCCTTGCTAGTTCATCTGCCCTTTCGTTACCCGGTATACCTTTATGCCCCGGTACCCATATAAGGCGGACTCTATTGCGCCTGACAAGTAGGTTCAATTTAATTTTGCAATCCTTTATTAGTCGTGATTTTCACATAGGGTTTGTGATCGCGCTAATTGCTCCTTTGCTGCCCGAGCAGATGTCTATTTGCCTCTCATCGCTGGTGTCTTCTGCGATTATTTCGGTTGGTTTCATAAATGCAAAGACTTCTGCTTGGAACACAGTTAGAAATGTTTCTAGGTGAATAGCATGTTCAGTCGGTGGGTTAGCACAGAAGATGCGAGCCCCTAATTCCTCTGATATTTTAGAGCCATCTGTACATACCGATGAGCCGTTGGAATTTCTTGTCGTCTTTTCATTCGTCCAAGATTCTCTTGTGGGGAAAATTGTTTTAAAGTTGTTGGTGAACGTATAAGATTTTTCAACAACATCACTAGGACAATCGATGAGTGGTGTCATTTCTCTTATCATTTTAGTGATTTTTCGATGTCCCGTGTTAGCGCCTTCGTTGAAAAGGCCGATGATTCTAAGCCTTAAGGCTGAAAGACCGGCAATCTTCTTCGCTTCGAGGTGCACTGGTATGATGATCGCTTCTATGGCCGTTGTTGGTGTAGAGGATTGTGCTCCTGGAACGCCCAAGCAAATCATACGCTTGCGTACTTTTTATTTGATGATAGGTTTTATTACGCATTCGTGTATCCAGCGGACCTGTTTCAGTTTCGGACCCCATGATAACAATATTTCATATACTCAAGGTCATGGCATACCAAGTTTTGGAAAATTCGTAATAAAAAGTTTAAATTTTAGCGCATTGTCAAACTTTTTATTTTTGAATTTTAATGGATTTAAAAAATGGGAGTTTTTCTGGATAAACAGCATATAAATGCAAGTACATGCGACCCAGTCACGCACTTTATTTTAAATTAGAATTTCTTCCGATAAAAGCAAATTGTCTCTCATTAGGCACATGTATACGAGTATATAAACGCGGTTAAACACGGAAAGTTGTCTTCTTTTCCTCCACTCCTCGGCACGTGGTGATCGCAAAAGCCAAAAAGACCAGCTTGTCGGAAGTCGGGCAGCCATCATGTTTGTCAGCTGTCACTTCGAAGTGCTGCCAAGTTCGTCAACAGTTAGATTAAAAATGAGGTGCTTGACCTGCATCGTTCCGCACCTAACAGACGCTTTTCGAAGCCGCCTATTTTGGGTCAGACGCTGCGGAGGGGATGATTGTTTGATGGTTATTTGAAGGAGATATCTGTTAGCCTTGTCGATATTCGACCCAGGTATAGTGGTTTTCTTAGGAAATTTCAGAGCCAAACTACAAATTCCTTCAATATTTGCTGCTCGTTCGTGACTATGTATTAATAATTAAATACTTATTCACAGCTAATCTTTATACCTGAAAGCTGTCCCGCCATCCACAACCAGTGGACCAGTCTGGTAGTGTGCAGGTGCGACCCGTATATTGAATTTGTGGGTAAAGTAGGTAATAGTCGAATACATTTGGGCTACTTTTTGTAACATTGGACAAAAAAAAAAATTCAAAATAAATTATGTTTTAAAACGAGTTTTGCAACTTTCATTGTTGTCAATGAATTAAGCATACAACTCGGCTAAGTCTATTAAACTTATATTTTCAAAGTGTTTAAAAAAGGTAGACTCACATAATGCATGATCCCCACAAGCAAAGTTTGGAAATACGCAATCGACATAATGATAATGCCACACATACACTTTGTCCAGATATTAATAAAAAAAAAAAACTGCGAACATGGCCGCTTTAATATCTTAGTTTTAACCAAATAAGTACAGATCACTGATTGTTGTTGAAAATAGTGCAGACTGATTAGTCCAAGAAAGGTTTTGTCATTTATCGCTTCATTTGTATATTAGCATTTGAACCAAAAACAATACGTTTGCCTTCAAAGGAAGTTGAAGGAAGTTATCTCTCCACGTTATCATAGTGGTTCCGGCAAGAGAAAGTCCATAATTTATGTCTGTATCTAAGAAATTATGTTTAGACGGCACAAAGGGTAATGCAGTAAAATTTGTTGACATGTCTTGATATGTCATAAATCATTAGAAACAAAATATTAACACAAAATGAAAAAGGTTTTAGCTTGATGACTAGTTTTTGTTCTTCAATCACTTGCTTTATACAATAAATCTGTTAGATAATTTCCTGAAAACCGTATACAAAGGAACAGAAAAGACAGCGAATGGTGATGTTGGATATATACCATGAGAAAAACGGTGACAGGCAACGACAAAATAACCCAAATAACCCCCACAAATAATTTTACTTTTCCCAAAATGTTATAAACTTCACCAAAAAATAAAAAACCAAAATGAATTGGAGCGTGTGCAACGTGAAAGTGGTCGAAGCGAGTCTCACGCCTGGTTATTTTTCGGGGTCTATTTTGTTGCAAGTTATTTTCCCTTTAAGTTCTTATTATATAGAACCAAGGAAAATATACACAGATGGTAGAGTGTTGATGAATAAATATTTGTGTCTTGTGTTCCTCTTGTTTTCAAGAAATGTTTCGTTAAGGAAACTTTCGCAAAGATCAAAAGTTCCCTTTTTTTTTTTGATACATAGTTTCCTGAAACTAACAGATAAATCATATCTGACAAACCAAATAAGTCCTAAGTGGGTACTACAATAAAATACAATTTTGTCGTCCACTCAGTTAAAGTGCTGTGGTCAAGCCATATCATAGCTATTTCTGATTATGAAGTGTATAGTTGAAGAGATTTTCCAACAGCGTCCGATTACCATCGAAAACGCATTTTAAGCGAAAATAAACACTCCATCCGAGAAGAGGATCTCACCTCAACTATGTACGAAATGCAAAGAATATGGTATATGTCAATACGTCATGAGTCATTCTTCACCTTAACATAACAATCTCTTTCTCACTGTCATTTTGTAGTGGACTCTTGTCACAATCAATCATCTTTGGCACTTCATACGCACAGCCTATTGCAGAATTGTTCGCATCATTACATTTTGTCGTCATTTAATAGTACTTCATTCATTTTAAAGAGATACGAGTACTTCTCCTTTGGCTGAAATGTCACTTTGGAGTCGTAGTTTCTCCACAAAACAAATTATTTTTGTTTTTTTTTCTTTTAAATCGCATATTTACCATGTATTCAACTCATCAGGGTGTTAAAATAATGCGCTACAAGACAACCCAGTTCCGACAAAAAGACGGTCCAGCAAGAATGTGGCGAGGCTTACATTTAAAAAATCAAAAACTTCTGTCCATTGAAACATGAATTGTGTAAAAGAGCTCTGAAGATATGACTTCTTGGAAGTATCTCAGTCAACAGATGTTGTCAGCTTAAGAAAAAAGATCGACCAAATACCTATAATTCCCATAGAATTCTCTCCTATCATCGATTTATTAATGAAACCGCTTTAACAAAAAATAAATAAATTAAGTTGTATCCATTATCACCGTTGGTCTACCAATTAACCTAAAATTTAAAAGAATTAATAATTAACACCCGAAACCATAAAATATGTCACATTAATTTAAAAAAAAAAAAATAAAAAATTAACATAATTATATCTCGTAGCCAACGGCACCTGCGAACCGTTCTAATACTCCGTACACATATCAATCTGGATTTTGAATCTGGTCTGAGCCTAATTTAACCTATTATTTGCCCAAAAAAACAGGAAAAAAGGTCTTGCTTCCTGTTCCCCTTCCTAATGATGCATAATTTAAGAAAGTCATCTACATAAATCTTCTCCCGTTCACCTGTGATAATAACCTATTTTTTTTTTTCTTCCCATTTTCTCGCCCTCTATCAATAAAAATAATGCACCTCATTCATCACTAAAGAATAAAAGTAAGAACTGGAGTATTGTGCAGGTAATGAGATAGTGTTCGTTCCTGAATCTGAATGGAATTCATTACAGCAAGTGCACTCGTCCAACAATGACGTTAAGCGAAGGAAAGAGAGAGTGCAACCTTCAACACTCAAAGGAGATCAAAGAATCTTCTTCATGCCTGGGAATAACTATCTAAAATGATAGCTGCATTCCTGAGTTGAACTTGGTTTTAAAGTGATTTGTTGCAAGGTTGTCGGAGTTCTACGACCTAGTGCAACCGATAAACGATTTTAATTAAATTCTACTTCTCATCCCTGTATCTGCAGAGAGGAAGATCACAGGAGCGCTATAATTTTCCTTTTAATGTTTCTATGAAAACAATCCGTCAGATGCACTCACCGAGAATGGACATTTAATTGACGAATTATTGCTGCAAATAAAAGTGTATGTGAATGTGGATCTCGATTAGAAGAAGGCACTTGAAAGTGCACAGATAACTAATAATAGTTATGAAGTTCGATTCACAGAACCTTAATATTTATAAATTAGTTGAATAGCTAGGAGCACAACGTTATGAAGGAAGGCGAGGATACCTGGCGTTTTGTTTCTGACGTTACACGAAGTACGAGTACATACTTCATTAAGCAAAAAAAAAAGGTTCGCATTGTGTAATCATTTGGCTCGAGGCATTCAGCTAATTAATAGCTATTTAATAACTTTGAAACGAAAGGAAATAAAAAAGGGTATACAAAGATTTCATTAAATTCAGCAAAGAAGACTTTGCCAGAAAATACGTATATAAAGATTTTTAATAGTAGTTACAAGTGCATTAGAGAGGTAATGCAGAAATAAATTGTTTATTGCTATCGATTTTACTGTTGGATGAAGGTACACCCAAGATGTTCTGAGTTTTAATAGATTCTAATTTCTGCCGTAAAACAGACAATTTTACTGATTCTAAAGTGCAAACTGGGAATGGTCAGGTTCAATGTTTGTGTATTTTAGAGGTACGAGTTCAAGAAAACACGAAAAAGTTTTTCCACGATTTCAACTTTCAAGAACGCTTAACAAAGATCCAAGAGTAACAATTGTAACGAAATGCTTCTGAATCGAAAAATGTGCCCTTCGGAAATGGAATAAAAAGGTAGACCCTCTCAGCTCGTGAAATTAGGCCCCAATATATACTTAAAATTAATTTCTACTTGAATCATTGTGTGGAAAATAAAGCGTAAATTTGTTTACTATTATTTTATCGAATATAAAGCTAATAGCTTCTGGTAAAAAATCTAAGATTTGTTTGAATTCCATAAGATAACTAGCAGAGAAGCACTCTCTTGTGGCCTCTCTGTTATGAAATTATAGCCTGTCTTAGAAATTCATAAGTACGAGAAATATTACATATCATAAGAAATACATTACATTATCACATATCGTAAGAAGTATTACATATCATTTCCCTTCGCTTAATAAAGACAATACCTACTTTTTTATATAATTTGCGCGCCAAAGAGGATATGAATAGTCTTATACTATTACAGGACACGGGCGTTGTGAAGAAGAGAGAGAGACAGCAAGAAAGATTTAGTGTAGTGGTTTGAAACTTAGATGGTATTAAGATTCTGTGTAAACTCCAAGGGTAGCGTCCAGATAACTGGGGATCTTGTTTGTTTTGCTTTTGTCGTTGCTCATCATTCACAGTATTTTTTTCCGTCCTCTTGATGTCATCATCAAGATCAAGTTGCATTTTCAACCATATGACCACTCTACTGCCAGTGCTGTGCCTTCGCAGTAGAGTTGACTTAGCTTTCGCAATTGGTCGACTTTTTTATTTATTTCATGCAAAATAAATAGATGATTCTTGACATCAGGATTTGAACCGTGAACCAACAGCGTGAGAAGCGATGATGTTACCACTACACCACGGCCACCTACTCTAAGCAAGGACGAAGGAAAGAGCGCACAAAGCGATAAGACATAACATACAGCCAACTAGAATCTAGTGAATCTTTTAAAACACATTAAAATGCTTATTGTGAATTTTCTCTTAATCTGAGATATATGCTCTTTACAGAGAACTTTTCAAGATCCAAAAATTTGACATATGTCAAATAGTATAGCAGACATATCAAATTAAATGAGGCAGGGAAATAATTTTCTCACGACTTGTGAAATACATTTCTTGAGTGGTCAGCTTCCTGATGTCGGACAATAATCAAATGTAGCTTCAATGTTTTGCAGAAAAATGTTCAGTAGGTGAAAGAAAACTACATTGAAATCGGTTCAGCTTTTTTTAAAGTTATATGATAGTGGAAAGTATGTGTTTGAAAATTTCCTTTTTTATAAAAAAAAAAAAGTTATATGATACGAAACAAACTAAACGTTAAAACAATAAAAACAATATATGCTCTGGCGGACATTTTTTGTATAACTTTTTGAACTCTACAAGTCTCTCATACACTGATTTCATATACCTTTTATAGTTTAGTCGTCATATCGAATTTATTTATGATAAAGAGCGTCCCAAAAAGTATTTTTTATAGAAAACACATGTTTTTAATTAAAAATTGTAAATGTCTTATTGATTCATAAATATACAGTATAGGGTTATGTATGGAATAGCATATAGGATAAATTGCCTCCATGACTTTGCTGGCACATATGCACTCGTTTGTCGAAATTTCCCATGACCGTTTTGCATAAATGTGGCGGAATTTCGTTGATACAGCGCTCAATTTGCACCTTCAACTCGTGGGTGGTCGTGGGTTTGTTGGAATAAACCCTAGATTTCAAAAAACCCCGAAGAAAAAAGTTCAACGGTGTTAGATCGCATGATCTGGACGGCCAATTCTGATCACCAAATCGGGGTATTACACGACCAGGAAATGATTCATGCAGTAATTGAATTGTTTCCCGGGCTCTATAGCATGTGGCACCGTCTTGTTGAAACCAATTTAGGCATACAAAACTGGATTATCATGTCGCGATAGCGAGCACTATTAACTGTTCTTGCCTGGCCAGCCACATTTTCAAAGAAGAATGGTCCGATGATGCCTCCAGCCCAAAATCCGCACCAAACAGTGACACGTTGTGGATGCAATTGTTTCTCAACAATCACGATTTTGACGATTAACAAAGCCATCAAGATGAAAATGAGCCTCATCGCTGAAGATGATTTTGTTTGAAAAATCAACATCTACTTGTTGTTGTACGATAATCCTTTCAACGAACTCTCGTCGCTGTTCTTAGTTCTTGAGTCGATTGCACTTTGTATGCGTGAAGATGCACATCTTTCAAAATACCCAGTTCTTGACTACGGTGCCGAATTCTCAGCAACACTCCCACAAACTGCAACACTTTGAGACACCCTTTATATCGACTAAGATCTGAAGAAACAGTGAAATCAGCTCAAATATCTGTGATTATTACTCTCAAACTTGCAGTCACTGCTGTTATATAAATGCAGCAACGGGAAAACGACCATCAATGTTACAAGAAAGCTACAAACTTTTGTTAATCTTTGACTCAAAAACACACCGCGGGTGCTCTTATCTCAAACGAACAGATTAGAGTTAGAAACGTTCCATAACAAAGAAGCGAAAGTGACAGTCGATTGGTCACACTCAGCGAAAGGATGACAACTAGGAAATGGTTTTCTATTTACGTATTCAAGAGAAAATTTTGGTACAGGATAATCGATATACCTACTCTCCATCTGCTATCTTGGACACGAATTCTTCTATTCAACAACACGTAAGTTTGGTCGCTATTCTTCAAGGGTACCACCAAAACAATTTGTTCTTCGTTCTCTACAATTTTCATTAAAATTATTTTCTAAAATCTCCAACCGTTTCCAAGAAAAACGAGGACAACCACCACAGGGAACACCTTGAAAGTTTCTAAATGCTCAGTGCCGATGAATAAATCTAAAATCGATAACCTACATACTTTCGGACAAAAGTTAAATGATTGCCCATTTAGGCGGAGTATAAAAAACCACTAAGTCAAATAGAAACTGTTCCACAAAATGCATTTCGAACGGTGCCCACAGATTTAGACCCTAGATTCTTTACCAAAATCTATCGTTTGTATAAGCTAATCCAAGAGATGAGATTGTCTCACATTTCCATGAGACACCTGTTTGCTATAACAAATCACAAAACGTTTGTCTTTGAGAGCTAACACCGGGACCGGATCAACAACTATTGCATTCTTAAACGGTTAACAAATTCATTCTGTAATGCCATTGTCGGCATAGACGAAAGGAAAGCAAAACGAAAACACATGCAACCACACCACTATCTCAATCATTCTGTCCAATCTACATAATCATTCAATCCCATCATCATAAATAATCTTAACGTCAAAAGAACTAATAAACGGCTTCCATGGCACATCAACAAAGTCAAGAGGATAGCTGCTGGCCCGCCACAAATGACAAATTAAACGATGAACAGACACAAAAGCCCATCATCATCTCATGCAAAACATCTCAGTTCATCTACAGTCATCCGCGATAATTACTCCACCACCATCCACATACTCGTGCGAGTATCATCATCATTACCTATTTATAGAACAAAATCCAAGACAGAACCACCCTAATCGCATTTGCATCTTTTCTTTTCGTTTACGACACAATGCATTTACATCCATTAAAAAAAAAAAAAACTTCAAAAGCATCTCCAGTCTTATAGATTACAAGCTACAAGTTGCCATTCACTCCGGAGCAAGCCATTTATAGTGTGTTACGTAAATTACAATAATCCAATTCCGGCGATCTACTGACAGCCAGATCGTCGGACATTCGAATCGCCCTTTCCATTCAGTGTGTCATATTAAATTATTGGCTCCGTCAATGATTGTCAGACAGAGAGTAATTTTCAAGAAGTAATATTAGAAAAGAACCATTCAGCAAGACGGAGATAAAGTAGGATCTAAATTCGATCCAATTGCACTACAATTGGTGTATCCATTCACTTGGCAGAGCAGTGAATTGCAATTCAGAATTCCAGTCCGACAGCGTCTATTTGAAAAGTAATGATAGATGGATGGATGTGCTGTTGCGCAGGGTTCTGTGTCGAGATGTCTGCATTCAGCGTGCAAGTTAAACGCAATTTGTGTTTTGAAATCAAACCTCATAACCTTTAAGGTGTTCAAATAGTGAATGAGATAAATTTGCAGCCTCCTTTCATTCAGCAGTCAAGAGAAATAAGTTCCCATTATAATCTGTGAAAATGTTTTGTAAGATCATCCAATGATGATTGTGCTCAGGTACACGTACGTTGTTGAACAAAAAGACAATTATGATTTATGTTTGCGCAGGTAGTTGGTTCTATGGTCAGTGGCTTTTTTTTTGTATCCTATTGCATAGGGTATATAACTTTTTATTTATAGTTTCTAACAAACAGAAGTGATGGAATAGTTATATTTGTTACTTAGATAGATAGTTATTATGGCGATCTTGCCCCCAGAACCCAATTAGCGCTTGACATGCTTGAGTTTGCTATGGTTGATCCTCGCCGGGCCTGCCAGGCATATTCCAGTATCTTACGATAACCTGGAGCTCAGAGAAAAATGATTTTAGATCGACAGCCTAACAAGATGAGCTCTCCCTTAAGCTGTTCTACCAACAAGATAATAGTCAAAACGAGGGTTTTGAAACAATGACTAACAGTGTAGATAACGATGTTTCATTTGGGTGTGTTCAACAAGCCTCGCGTAATGTCATTTCCGCATCGCACCCACTCTGTAAACCTTCGGTGAAGATTGCTGTTTCGGTAAAACAGCGTGAAATATATAGTCGTAAAAAAAATAAATAAAATAAAAAAAATAACCATATTCTCGGAGTCTGACTGCGTTGCATGATTTGATTTTGTCAGGGTTCCAGGACTTACCAGGAAAATAAAGGGCACGACTGAGTCGCATGTACCTGCAAACAATACTTGACCTTTACAGGAGAATGCAGAAACGTGACAACCATTTGTAGTCTGTCTGTCAGTCACAGTCTCATAACTTTTGAACCATTAAACGTAGAAAGTCGAAAATTTAACCAAAGTTGGGTTTTACTAACATACAGACAGTTCTTCGGTAAAAGTCGAAAATTTATGCTTGTATATGTACAATAAATAAAAAATGCAATATGGGTATCAAGTGGATGGCGACGATGCGTTGCAGTTGCTATATATTCACTTAATTATGATCAATCAAAAAACTGCCCTAATGGGTTTTGAGCAAATTGACATTGAAGAGACGCTGTTTATTCTCAAAAAAATTAATGATTCCCATTAATGAAACATTTTTTTCCTCTTGACTCATTTGTTGTCAAAATATTTCATGAAAAATTTAAATTTAGTATTGCCCGTCGGGAAAATGGAGACAAGTTGTACAGAAACAAAGATGTCTTATAGTTTTAGTGATTGCCGTGTGGACTTTTGAGTAACCGTTTGTCCGCTGTATTTCATAATTTTAAATTTAAAGTCGGTTGGGTGAATGATACTCGTATATATATATGTAAGTAGACTTCGACTATTCAATTCTTCCAAAAGAGGTTGACCATTCCCTGGTAAGATATCGAGGAACAAATTTGTGGAGAATCTCGTTGAACATTCTCACGTTTACGATCACTAATATACGGGGGAATTTGATGCCCTTTTTCGAAAACTGTCCACAATACCCATTTTATACAATGGGGCTGATTATTAGTAATTCAATAAAAAATTTACTTCTTGATGGAGATAACTGATTTTGATTTTATTATTCAACAAATTTGGTAGGCAATCTAATCACATGAAATGCATTCTGATAACTTATGTTAAATTAACTTTTTAATATGGTTCTAATATTAAAAAGCTAATTTTTTGATTAAAAGTGGCCTAGAAAAGTTTACCTGCTTAATCGTTGAATATCTATGTTATTTCCTACTTTAGATGCACACCGCGGGTGTTCTGACCAAATCTTATCTGAAATGAACAGATTAGGGCTAGCAACGTACAACAAATTTTGGTAGGCAATCTGCTTATGTGAAATGCATTCCGATAACTTAAGAAGAACCATAGTAAAAAAAACTTTTTTTTAATAAAAGTGGCCTAGAAACGTTCACCTGCTTAATCGTTGCATATTTATGTTATTTCCTGCCTTAGATATAATTTTCTTTGCTTTGAATTATTTGCAGTTTATTTGTGGATTATATGTATGATACGAACGTGGCAAGGAAACAAAAATGTCGGTATCCTAAAATATGCGTTTTTTTTATTTAGTTTTTTTTTTTTTTAAAAAAATTTGTTCTTGATAGAACAAACAAACTTCAACTTTGTAAGCCCGTGTAAATTGATTTTCATTTTTCTTTCAATTTGAGATTTCCTTTGTTTTCATTCCTTTTAACAAATAATGACCTCTAGAAAATTTCTGTTTTTCGGAGGTGACATTTTTTTATAGGGTGTTTGTAGAGAATTTTCCAAGAAATAAAACTGCATCCTTTAAAAGAAAACAAAATAAGAGAGAGAATTCCAAGAAAATCACGTTGGATATAAATTTTGTGTGTTAACCTCTCACAATTGTCGACGAATTCCTTTCAATGAAATTGCGTTTCTCCTTATCGATCTTCCGACGTAGTTGCTGCATATATATTTCTCTCTTTTTATCGTGTCAGCCATTTTTGGTAAATCGAAAGTTTTCGAAAATTGACCCGAAACAAAGTCCCATTCATTTTGAGAATAGAGTAATGGACTATAAGTTCCGATTTCACATCCGGGTGGATCGTACAGTTTAACAGAATGAAGCTCCACGAAAATCCGGCCACATACAGCACAGTTTTTGAGAACTCTGACTGAACAAATTTTATTCACACTTCATTTCGAATCTAGATAGGATTTCTTACCATAGCCTCCTGGAGGATGACGTTTTAATGTGCGGTGAAAAATCACCCCACCATATCTTCCCCAGCTATATCCAATTTTGATAGTTTCAGACAATCGTATCTGCACGTATCTGACTGAACTTAAAATCCAAATGTTTTCAAAAAATTCGTTCAGTTGTTCTTGAGTTAAGTGTGTGGAAACGATGATTTCAACCGATTTCGACGACGCGTCAATCTAAATCCGTCATCAAAATCCACTCAAACGTTATGGAGTTAGGCGGCTAACAAAAATGATTTAAACATTTTTAAAACCCCGTAATTTTGACAATTTTTGAATGAAACCACCTATGTACGTATCACGAGATCCTGAGATTCCGGGTACCTTTTGAAAAATCCTGAACCAGGCTAGGCACGAAAATGTTAAAATCTGACAACGTAACGGTTAGGCCATCTGCCGGTTTCTTTTTAAATTACGCTTAAATAACGTCGAGAAGTATTGAAGACTTATTTTCAAAGTGAGTGCTGTGTTGCCGAAACAGTGCGAATTTTGAAAAAAAAAAAAAAAAAATTTCGGTCGAAATAATGCACTGTACTTTCTTTACGCAAGTTTGTGAAAAAAGTTCATGAGATTGGCATGTTAAGTTACAAGTTACGTGTTCAAGTCTCGTATTCGTCCTGTGCGCTCATCTGCTTTGATGTGGTTTGTGGAATGGCCCATTTTTCTTCGAAGATGAACAACGTTACGGTCAACTGAGAGCGCTAGAGGCATGATAACCGAAGTCTTTTTTGCCAGAAACTGACAAAATGAACTTGGACGATCTCTGGTTATAACAACACGTCGCTACATCCGTCCAATAATCGATCTTTTGTGCACTTAGTTCAATAATCGTGTAATCAGCCATTTTGGTGATGGCGGATTTGATGCCGCTGAACTTTTTTTGTGTTTTTTTTTTTTTTTTTTATTCGGGCACATAACCACAATATTGACAGAGCTATTCGTGATATAGAGCTCTGAAACATCGAAAATAAATATCGGAATGTGTAGTCCATATTAAATGGATTATTTTTGTACAGCAATTTTAAAGAGAAACAAACACATGGCCCACCCTTTATGTATGTACGATTTGTCTAGGTCATTTTGTCATTGAATTACCATTGTGTGTCACCTTTGTTCTTTTTAGAATGAAAAAAAAATGGTGGATAACACCATATCGTACATCAAAAATAGCAATACCTTAAAATGCAAAATATCTATTCATCTCTCTAACTACTCTGTGAATGATTAAAAACAAATTTATCTTGATCATCATAGACCAACAAGCGCAACAACCAAACCAAGCCTAGCCACATGGCACGCAACTTTTTACGAGCATGTATGTAAGTCCCCCGATGCGCATCATAATATCTGCGCATTCAACTAATCCGAAATACTCTAACAATGTTCTGTCCAAGGGCGAGCAAACAATAGAAGAACAATAACAATTTATTGTCCAATTCAAATTATGTAAATGACGACTCACATCTCCTGATCTTGTACGGCTCCTTTAATATGCGCACAAGCTTCTAATCTGTACCACCTGCTCCGACAAGGCAATTCTCCACGGAACGATGGGCAAGATACAAACAAATCGATGCGAATCAGTGAAAAAGACACAAATTAAATAAAACAAAAACTACATTTTTATGCTAATCCAATGTGTACAAGACCTTGCAAAGAAGAAAACCTTTTTTTAAACCAGAATTTGGAACACTTCTTCTAACCTAGAAAATCACATCTGCATGAACGAAAAAAATGAAAACAAGAAGAAAGATATATGTAAATTGAAATTGTAACAGAACGTTTAGAGGCAAGTAGCTTCTCTCTAGCTGGTTGCAATCTGTGTTCTTTGGCAGAGCTACTTGAGTTTATGACTTTATTAACATTGCCAACTGTGTTGGTTGTGTTGTTTTGTGGTATTCTCTGCCACCCATGACAGTCATAGAATAGAGAAAAAAAATGCAATCTTCCGCATATAAACAAGTTTATTATATTTCCTAGCCACATCCATTTCCTCCGCAAGGTATTCGCAAATAGATACACGTACAGATACTCGTACTAGTACTCGTACTCATAAAAAAAGATTTGTTCCAGATTGTGTTACAAACAATGAATCGCTGAAAAATTGTGAAACCAATAGTTGTGATAAATCTCAGATGCAATGATAGGTAGCTAGCCTCTGCCTGGGATGCTGTGTGTACCTATGCTTTAGCCGGTGGGTGTGTGGTGCATCTGAGTATCTCTTGCGAACTGTGACGGGCTGTGCTGTGTATCTAGGGATGGCGAACTGAGTTACTTTTATTTCTTTATTCAGAATTTCAATTTATTTGCCTCTACTAGAATCTATCAATGAAAATTGTATAGTTTCTCTTCGACCTGGAAAGGCAAAATAAAAAAAACTCCACACACACACTTGGTGCTGAGGTAGAGGAACAAGAGGCAGAATGCCTTGCTTACACTTACACTTGATGACGGTCGAATGAATTTCAATTGCAAATTACATGGCCCGAAAAAAAGACGACATAGTAACTAACGAGATGGTCTACACGTTGCAGATATCCGTACATCTCTAGATACAGGGGAGAGAAAGAGAGAGGTAAAAGTTACCATTGCCAGTGCTAGAAAATTGGCAGAAAAGTTCTCTCTATTTACGAGTATACGGCTTCAACAATTTGTATAGGTGGTATCTGCATTTTCTATTTTCTCATTCGTCGGAGATCTGCTCGTTGCATTGCAGTCAGGGGTGGTGTGCTGTGTGCTATTGCCTTTGGATACATTTGTCTCGTACCTTTTGACTGTAGCCCACTAAGAACTTTCACTTTGGGCTAACACATTCGAAGCCTTGTTTTTACATCTAACGCTCCTCGGTTTGTTGTATAAACCTTTTGAGGAGGAGATGGTTAACTAAGGCCAGGATGATGGTTGTGCTGAAATAGCTGACAGGCGACGGCCTGCTAGGCGCATGGGATTTAATAGGCAATCAGTTATCACTGCCTGTCGAAGGCAATGTGGATATGGGACAGTGTTTTGATTTGGTGATGGTGATAAAGCACTTGATTTAAATTGAAAACCTGGAGAGGGATATTAATTGGACACTGTCACTGGTGTACTAGATGTTTGCCCGATTTGTCTTTTTTTATACAACGAAGTAATGCGAGAAAAAGGGAAATGGTTAACATGGTACTTTCTATGCTTTGTTTTTTTCTTCCGGTATGAATGCGAAATTTAAATTAGTTTCGAAGAGAGCGGCCTTCTATTAAAGTTAAAATTGAATAGCTTGATGCTCTTGTCTTTGGAATTGACATTTGATTTATTCATTCACTTCTGTATTCTGCTATTCTCTGTATGTAACTTTGTTAATGTCTCTAACTGGATAGGATACTAATGTTTGTGTTGACACCACAGTTAGGGTATGTAGTCAATTCAATTTGCACTGACTTTTTTACGTCTCCTCACGATAAATTAGAAAGGAAGTAGACATAGTAATAAATATTTAGAGAACTGACCGAAATCTGTTGCTTGGGTAAGAGTGGAAAGTATTACTTCTTGTCCTGAAGTTGTTCATTGGGCAAGCATAAATATACGAGATCAATTACTACAACTACAAATGGTTGTTTCACGCAGTGTATCACAGAAAATAAGGGCTCCACACATATCTGCGCAATCTCCTTTCGTCGCCCGTGCCTCGTTTTGAATTAGAAATTTGAAAACTAGCGCTGCAACTTTTCGAAATACAGAACGTTGTAAAAAATTCAATATTAAATAGGAACACAATGTTTTTAAAATTTTTAAAACTGTAATCCGTTATACTTGTATTTAATCCCGTGGTCTACCTACGTTATATGTTTGCAATGTTTCAACTTTTTTTTTTGTGGGGTAAGAAACGCTGCACTGGATCACTTTAACTCAATACTGGTCGATTAAACAACCTTTTCCTCTTTATTAGCCCCAAAAATCAGTCACCGATTACGGGCAAAGGCGGCACAATCACAGAGAAGATGATAACCAGCGTCGTCACTCCCTCCTCCCCATGTTTCGCAGATGGTAGATTCGCTTACGCCTAGCATATTGATGAGGTGTTTGGAAAAAGTGTTTTCGCCCGTAAGTTGTCTGTAGTCGTTTCTCCTGAGAGACAGCAAGAATGCCAAGAATTTTTTTTTAAGAAACGTCGGAAAACTTTGGTTTAGTCTATCCACATCCTGGAGAGTCATGCCAAAAATCTACTCACTGTGGCGTCTACTCAATTTCCTTCCAACGAATTTCATTTCGATGAGTTTCCTCTTCGTACGATTCGAAGAGTTTTGTTCGACGTAAATGACCTGAATCATCGATAAGAAGCGAAGAAATTGGAATTTTCTCAAAACGTGCTAAAGACTGACGAAAGAAAGTTATTAATTGTTAGTTACTCTGATTTTGCTTCGAAATCACAGTAATAGCATACGCTTTGGATAATTCTACGGTAACTCTTGTAACGAAACTAGAAATAAATCTCTACCCAACTGTAGCATACATTACAATAAAAATTATGAAAATATTGCCACACTTTTACATATTTATAAATACATATATGTAAGCAGGCTAATTTGGTAAAAGAAGCAAAACCGTGTTAATCATTTCATTTTTAATGCTTAGAGAGCTTCTGGTAACTCATGTTACATCAGTTGACGTACTCGTAGTACTCTCAATCTAAATGAATAAGTTTAAAACTCTGTTAAGACGATACAAATTAATCAATTAAAATTGTAATGCACGATGGTAGATGGTAGGCACTAGTGTTAATCATCTACATTAAACCTTAGTAAGAAAAGTAACTCACGTTACATGAATTCGGTAGCTCATGTTACTCCATGAATTTGTCACAGGATTACATAGACTCGGCGCTAGATTTCAAAATTGGCCGGTTTTTCATTCATGCTCAGTTTCTGATATAAAACTGTAGTTTTTACTACCCAATTAAGATACTGGTCGATTGTAATCTCGGGCATGTCGGAAATATTCGCGAAACCAATTTCTCTTTATACAGATGCAAGTAAAAATCGATACCTGAGGTAGTATGAATGTATGGCGTATACTTAATATTTGGTTGAACAAAATCTTATTATATAACGGTAAGTACCCCAATTAATAATTGATTTAATGAATTACGTTATGATGGCAAGTCTGCTCACCTCCAGGGCATTTCAGTTTCTTTCAAAACATTTTCAGACCGGCGTAAGATAGGTATCTCAGTAAATTATTATATATGGACTTCCTTTCAAAAAACTTTTAAAAGAAGTGTTTTCAAGTAATTTTACTATACACACATACAGGTATCCGAGTACCTAGTCAACCTTTTTAGGATTAAGGGTACTTTCAAATAAATTCGACTATCGATAGTTAGTCGAATGATTTCAGGTATCAAATGACTTCGTTATTTCATTCATTCAGAAAGTGGGGAATATAGGTACATAAAAAATTAACTCCATATGCGGCTTGTAAGGCATTATATTGGCAGTTCACTTAAAAAAAAAACCTCGGGATATTCGCACTCAAGAGCAAATATTGATAATAGGTATCCATTAACTTCGGGGTAAATTTTGAAAAATTCGGTATCCATTTTGTAGAGGATTTCAAAATCTAAAAATTCGATTGAAATAAATTTTCTCGTATGAGGCACAGTTTTTGAGATATTTATACTCAAACTCGATTATCACTATCAACTTCGAGGTAAAGTCAGAAGACAGACATTTTGGAAGATTGCGTGGTAAAACTTTTATTTTAAGTCGGCATCTATCTTGTGAAGAATTTCAGTGCCTATAATTTCCATCGAAATAGTTTTGTTCGTACGACACACCGTTCTCGAGATATTCGCATTCAAAAATGATTTTTATTAACTTCGCGGTATAATCAGACATTTTGAAAAATTGCGTACCTACTGAGCTCATTCAGCGAACTACCGAATGAGATAAACTGAATAAAGGAAAAATTCCGTATCACAAAATGTCAGAATGCCCAAACAATGCTTCATTGGCAATGACCCAAATGCAATGACATATCAATGATGCTGATTAAGATATGTTGAATGGAGCAGCAGTCAAAGCCTTGCATTCATTTGTCATATCGCCTAAATCTTATGCACAAAAATGATGTTTTGTCTATGACTACGGGCGTTAATACGCTACGTTCTCCCAGGCATCGCATTCTACAGTTCAATTGTTCCTCTTATACTTTTGCATACATTTTCAGTGCTCAACTCGTTGTTTTTTTACATTTAAATACCTACGATATGGTATAGCGTTTCTATTCCTTTTAGTGTGCTGAAAAAGCTACGGACTAAATAAAATATACGTTTGACGTAAACAGCTCATAATAATGCCTAGTTCTGACAGCCATTGGTGCTGTGCGACACACAAGTGAAAGGCATCTCCCATATCAGAAGGGCACATTTTTCAAATGAGAAACTTCTCATGACAATTTGACTCTCGGATATTTGTCAGGCGTTTACTAGAAGTGGGACTGTAAAAAAAAAACTTGGTGATGTTTTCTGGAACTCGAACCTGAGTATTCATTCACTAACTGAGCCATGGTACCCACACATTGACAAGCAAGGAATCAATCATCCTATGCGACAAAACAGTGTGATTATTAGCGACACCACTGCAAAGTCTCTCATAACGCTCTCAAAACGACAATATCCCAAAACTTTTATTTTTATATACCTAAAGTAAAATTATATACAGCAAAAAGTTTGTTGATCATGTCTAGCTAAAGTTCAAATATTCATATTGATCTATCCTAATCGGTTCATAAAATCTCACAAATTGATTCAAATAAAAGTAACTGAAGCAACTAGACACTTTCAGATGCTAATTAAAGCAGCTAATTCTGAAGCTACACTTCGCCATGTGATTATTAAATCAGACATACCGATAACCATACAGAGATACAATAATCCAAGTGCCAAAGACGTTCAATTATTACTCGTATTCAAACCCCTCAAGAAATTTCAATAACCACTAGCCACCTTTGTCAAACGGTTTTCATAATTAACCAAATGATCCATCTATGCCCCACTGACAGTTCTTCATCTATCTGTGCGTTCTCCATCATCATTGCTGTCATTAAAACCATTGCACTGCAACAGCTACTCGCACTCGCATCGACCGGTTTCTGGTACCACAGTTCATCTAATTAAAAACCACTCATCATAGATGTTACACAGGCCCCAACAGCCAGCAACAGTCAGTCCAGCTCAGCTCACTCGGCAAACATGAAATCCAATTTAGATCAATTCGTTGTTTAGATGAATCTATGATTATTACGATGCGTATGGTGGCAGGCCATTTAGTAAATGCACTTGTCCTCCAGGTTTATTCGTACTTGTAGGAACTCTAGAACGTTGTTGTTCTAAAGCAGCGATTTGCAAACAAGCATACAACTATTTAAAGTTGCTCCAAGTCATGCCAATGCAACAAATGCCATATCGTGAAAAAAAATAAAAATAAAAATAAATATCAACTTGTATTAACTGCCTACAGAGATAGTGAAACAACATTCCGAACATCCATCTCTCCCGTAATGGACGTGATGTTGGTTATCTAATCTCGAGGAAGACCAAACGTTGGATGGAGTATAGTTTTGGTGGAGAAAGATTTGCAATTAGCTCTGGGCGAGCGCAGTGAATATAGCAACTGAGCGGCGGTGATTCGCAATTATTAGGCACTTCGGCAGAAGCTAATGCATATATCCCGCGAGAACTCAGAACCGCGACTTTCTAGTTACACACGCAACTGGTACTTGTAGTTCTGCATCCATAAAGTCGTCCATCGTAGGCCAAAAACTACATCGAATCGAATTGATGGCGCGTACGAAATTCAATTGACCAGTGTCCCCATTTTGATGCAGAGAGCTGGCGATATCTGCGATTCTTCGTCTCTTCGTCTCTGTGTCAGGCAAATTCAAGGGGAAGGCCAACAAAACAGCCAGAGATAATAAGAAAGTGAACTGGAAATATGCCGGATAGACTACGACCAGGTAACGTCGAAATGAAGCGGAAAATTCGTTTCAAATGACCGGGGAAATTGTAACAAATTTCACGGCTATTTAGAGTCCGAAGAGAAGGCGTAGGCTGAGGCCGTAAGCTATCCGGATTTCTAGTTGTTCGACGGAGGTAAGAGTCTTTTGCGTCATAAATATTAATTTCGCTACAAGACTTCATGGGAAGAGGTATAATTACGAGTTGTAAATACCAATGCGGCAGATGGAACGAAGTGAAGAATATAGCAGTGGTGATTGATAAGATATAAAAGGAGGAACTAAATTTACAAACTACCACTGGATATAACCCATCAGTTTCTTATTCATTATCACATTTTCTTGCTTTTAGAGTTTTTTCCATACCACATTAATTTGATTTTCAATCTCAAAAATTTGGTCTTCTTTTTCTTTGTTCGCCATCTGCAGTGCTTCTTTCTAAGATTGTATTCGCAATAAAATTAATATCTTTACATGGAAAACCAGGTCTGCTTAGATTCGAAACTCTGACAATAAAATAGACTTAGCAAGAGGATATTTCCTTAAAATTTTTGAACCGGATTACTTTCTAATCAACTGGGGAAATCCAGGACTACCTGTCCAGGAATGATTTCTCAGACAGACCATTGTTTCCCGTGACAGCTTTCACCGATGAGTTTCATCTTTCCAAAATATGTGCGCAAATAATTGTGCAATGATCCAACAAGATAGGGCCAAATGTCAGAGGAATGAACTGATTTCACGCAGAAGTAACGTTATCGGCACCGCATAAACCTGATTTTAGTGAAATAATTTTTTTGATTAGAGGACTTTCTTGGGAAGATTATTTCCGAAATGCGTCTTAAAAAAATCACACAGAAGGAGTCGTTTGATTTATTATTCCAATACATCAATATACTTGGAATGAACTCCTGTATCTCATTTTACCTTTGATTTCTGATTTTGTGATTTATAAAATAAATATCATTTCATAATTATTATTTTTAATTTATATATTTGAAAATGTATCATAACTTTCTGATTTTTTTTAATTTTAGTAAAACTCGGATTTTTATTTCATCAAATCAAAAGTAAAAATCAAATTACAATTTTTATTTTTAAAACAGCAGACCACCTACAATGATTAGGTCATTATTATAAAAAGTATTTATTGATTATTATCATTAATTCCTGGCAATAAAAATCATTATCTGATATTTTTTTATTTTTAAGATAAAATCGTTACATGATTTTTACTTTTCATTTTTAAGAATAAAAATCATGATTTAATTGTAACTTCTAATTTTTAAAAATAAAAATCGTGATCGTATTTATATTATTGATTTATATAAATAAAAATCAGAAAATAATTTATACTCTTGGATTTTTCCTGTATAAATCGCAACAGTTACTGTTCCTGCTATTTTCGGAACCTTGAAAAATGTACGAAAAACTTCTAGAGTTCTATGAAAGACCGAATACCTTACACCAGCAGATAACTGACAATATTATTTGCTTAGGTTTTTATTGTTAAGAGTGTTCGTAACTAAATGTGTATCACAAGTTCTGCAAAAAATTATGTGTTCAGTCCAGATACAATCAATTTATCTGACTATTCGACTAACTAACAATAGTGATTTTTTTTATATTTTTTTTTTATTATTTTTACTTTGTAAAAATCAAGTATTAATTTCGTGAACAGATTCGATCCCGAGATTTTATTCATTCTTTGCATTACTATAATAAAAAAAAACTCAAACAAGTGGGTCTCGGAATTATGTCCGTTTGTACTACTGTCAATAGCCTAAACGGCTAGATGGATTTCATATCTGGGATCTGTGGAGTCCCAATTTGAGGCAAAATCGATTTTTTCATTTTTACCTCAAAATTAACGATACTTTACTCAGGGCCAATTTAGGAACACTGCAATTTTTTCGAAAACGGCTTCAACAATTTCGATACAAATTCATACGTGAGATAATATGGACGTCTGCTATACGACTGCGTATTAAGTTTTTTACAAACAAAAATCGAATAACTATACTTTATTTATCAGCGCACTTTGGTAAATTGCCCATATCTGGGTTTTTCGAATGTATGTTTGTCTACCACAACTCTGGATCATCTACATACTCGTACATACCGTACATACCTTCCTGATCAGAAAGTACCAGGAATTTTTCATTCAAACAAACCGCGCTTGAGATATTATCAAAAAAAAAAATTTAGGTTGGTACAACTGTCATCTGGTTCTCAAATATCTGTTTGAGCGCCATTTGTCGGGAGTTTGTGCGTGATAGCTTTGTAAACAAGTCAGTGTTTGTTGTGTTCTGCGAATTTCGCTGAATTTGTTGCAGAAACAGCATTGCATTAATGTCGCTAAAAAAATGCTTTCTTTGGGACAAAATGTTATTATTACCGGTAACGAGAAATAAGTATATGAATACGACATCGAAACTAACCAACAATCATCGGGATGGCGCTTCTCAGACGAGCCACGACAGAGTCGATCCAAAATCAAGGATTTGTTGACCATTTTCTTTGATTGCCGTCCACTCCGAATTTCTTCCGCCAGGCCAGACAGTAAATAAGGAGCATTACGTGAGCGTATTAAAGCGTTTGACGGAAAATATTCGTCGCAAGAGGCCAGAATTGTGGAGAAACAAGTCGTGGTTTCTTCACCACGACAACGCACCGGCTCACACATCTCATCTTGTACGCGACTATTTGATCAAAAACAATGTTCATACCGTTCCGCAAGCTCCGTATTCACCTGACATGGCTCCTTGTAACTTTTTCCTATTCCCACGACTCAAGTTACCAATTCGCTGAAAGTGTTTTGAGACGATTGAGGCGATAAAGTAGAATTCGCAGAAGGCGATTTCAAAATCGGCCTATGACATGTCTTTTGAAGATTAGGGCAAGCGTTGGAATATGTGTATTGCATATGGATAATTGAACCGTTTTCATTTTATTAAAGAATTCCGGGTACTTTTTTATAAGAAGCAGAAATTGTGCACAACTTTTAGAATAGACCACGGAAAATAATTATTCATTTCAAATTCTTTTACTTCCATAATAGCTTTACTATATGCATATAAATTCTACAAAAGTGCTCAGATTTGATTCTTTTTGGAAACTGAAACTTGAACTCAATACATACTGGATTCTGGTGGTAATGGAATTAGTGGCTTCAAATAAAATAAGCGATTTTGCATTACTTTTATTTATTCAACCTTGAATTAGTTCCCGATTACTTCTATCATAATGCACATATTTGAAAGTCTTTTGAAGGCTATGGTACATATGGAGAGCCTACATAAGACTCGGTTTATGTCTACCGACGAACATAGCCGACGGACAACGATCATATCCGACAAGAAAGTATTCTTCTAATATGGGGATATTCTCATCTTTTATAATCTAAATCGATTTGTGGACAATTTAGCTCGAACTATAAGATTTGATCTCTCTATAGAATTCGGTAATTTTTTTATGCTTAATGTGGTATGTTCTGAATTCAGTCCCCATGTATCGTAAAGGGATACTGTATCGAGTGGATTACGAGGGAAATATTTTTTCAGAAATTATGGCTACATGCTTATTAGCATCCATTGCCGCTATTATTGTTTTTACCTAAAATGAAAGGAAAGTGTTTCCCTTATCCGACATTATTCCAAGACGACTTAGATCAATCGAGTTTATCAATTATCAAGCCTTCTTAGGTACTCGTATTGTTTTTTTTTTTTTATAATTTGCGCGCGCCAAATGGGATATGAATACCATTAAATTATTTCAGGGCACGGGCGTTTGCAGAAATTGAGAGAGAGAGAAAGAAAGATTGGTGTAGTTGGTTTGAAACTTAGGTGGTATTAAGTTTCAGTAAACTCCAAGGGTGGCGTCCAGATAACTGGGGAGCTTGTTTGTTTTGCTCTTTGTCGTTTGCTCATGATTCACAGTATTTTTTTTCCCTCCACCTGATGTCATCATCACGATCAAGTTGCATTTAAGCCATATGACCACTCTACTGCCAGTGTTATGCCTTCGCAGTAGTGTTGACTAAGCTTTCGCAATTGATCGACTTTTTATTTATTTCAAACGAAATAAATAGATGATTGTTGAGATCAGGATTTGAACCGTGAACCAAGAGCGTGACAAGCGTTGATGTTACCACTACACCACGGCCACCCTTTAAAAAGGGTTAAAAAAAAAGGAAGTGCAGCAGCCCTATAAAAAAACTACTTAGTTATTATATACAAAATTCACGCGCACTTTTGAAAAAATCTATGAAATAAGCATGAAATAAGCATTTAACGTGACCTCAGGTGCAATAAAATCGTTTTCTTGTCTCAAAACAACTCAAAATTATTTGTAAAACGTTTATTTGCAACATTGAAACTGACATTTTTTATAAGATAAAATGTACCAAGTGACGCCTGAAATAATGCTAAACCAAATCGCATTTCTGATTGGAAATAAAACAAAAAACCACATTGGCCCTACTGTCTTTGAAACATATGCCTGGTCTCGCCACATTAGTCAACCTGCATCCGTATTCAATGACGTTTAAAAGAGCATTACATATTACAATGCAGCTCCACGAATGACGATGACTATCGCGAACTACTTAAACATACCATTACTGCTTTCATTATTAATGGAAGAGTAGTAAATTATTTTTAAACAGAGTGTAATTCGTTTGGTTATTGTTGTTAAGATCTACGATCGTTAGATGCTAATCTAACCTACTTTAGAGGTATTCAGGCGAAACTCTTTGTAATACATTCGAGCACTTAAATAAACCGCATCTCAGTCGTTTAATGCTTTAAGCCTAAGTTACACTTAGTTAGATTAGGTCACAAATAGATAGATTATTAAGTGGAATATTAGACCTGGTGTTTGATTGACGGTAGATTTTCGATCAATTTATATTATTGATATGATATTGACGAAAGATTTTACGTATTCGCAAAGGAAAAAAGATAAGATCTTGTACACAATGTTTAGGAAACCGATGCCTTTGGACTTTGGAATTGACAAAATTCAAACAATCTCCTTTTCTTGAGGATCCGCCAACGGTGTTGATATTTAATTTCATGCTGCGTCTTCTATTTTTTGGCAGAAAGCCATCAACTCCAGGACCTTCGCTGCCCTTCAGATTGGATATTGCTATACTATATTGTTGGGTGGAAAGTAGTTTTTTGTACCTTTCCACTTCATTGTACCAAACCACTTCATTCTAGTGGCCAAAGATACGCAGTACATCAGAGTCGGCAAATTAATGGCTAACTAGAAATATACGTATGTCTACTAGTTTACTGGTACTGGCATCGAACTTCTCGAGTGATTGAGGGCAATTCAAACAGTCTCTTCAGATTTTAACCATTCGACGTTTCTTCGTACTACCTTGATCTACCCGCATTCGTACCTGTTCTACAAAACATCTACATACGGATATGACAGAAATGTAATTGGAGGCAATTACTTATCTAAATAATACCATGCCTATATAAAAGGTAGATCGGTAGGTAAGAGTCTACAAAGAATACTGTCCAAAGTTTAAATGTTGTAGACTGAAGACAGGTTGATACGAAATTGTACTAGAATTCTCGACAGAAGAGTTGACGAAGCTCTAGTAGTCAAATGTTTCTATAAGCTGGCCACAAATGTCATGATGTTTACCTTTTAGGGCAAAAATCTGTGACTTATCTGGTCATAAAACTGACGTATGTGGTTTTCAAACCATCATAGTTGCCGGAATTTGAAGTGTGATTTGATCCGACCTTCTTGAACGTGCGATTTTTTCAGTGGCCGTGATTTTAGCAGGGTGTTTTAAGAAAGAACGAAAATGTGTTGGTCGTCATCGCTCTACGTTCTTCTTCGTATAGTTTTATCTGTACTGTTAGCCCTGCTGAAAAATCACGATATCCGTGGTCACCCTTAGCAGTGATATGCAGTGACATTAGAGTCAGCTTCAGGCTGAAAAAATGATTAAAGAAATTCATCACCTTCACAGTAATGTCATGAATACTAATTTAGTAATGATCATTGATGTTTGGAAATACATGTCCTTTCTTTTGTAGAAATCCTAATCAATACTATAAAATTAAGTCTTTTAAACGCAAGATTGATAAAAGGAAAGCGATTTTGCTGATTATGGGGATGTACGAGGTGTATGTATATACTCACAGATTTACATATATCTTTACTTGGAGGTTTGAACATGTCGATGTATGCATTGGGTACCTAATTAACTCGATTACTGGTCTTAACGACGACTGATCATACTACTTCTTCCACTGACTTCCATGAACCTACATAAAAACTTGTTCTAAAACTAAATCGAATGATCGGAACGTTTGCACAAAACAAATTACTGCAGGAGTATAGAAATGATCAAAATCTGTCTTGGTCTTAATGTTGCACTTTTTGCAAAACCAAGACGAAGCATGCGAGTCTCGGATACGAGCAAGGCCAAGCTGCAATACTCTTATAGTTCTTGCATTTGAACATCACTGCAGGAGTGCCTTAAATGTATAAATAACGACCTAAAAAAACTTAACTATGCATCATCAGTGTTTGCTATCTTATAGTGATTCCAATCAACAGAATTCACTTCCGCATTTGAACTACACAATTCTTATCATTTGACAGGACGTCAACAAAAATACTGAGTGGGTATTGCAAATGCTTCAAACACCCTAAAAAGGAACCCCTTGTGATAAAAAAAAAAAAAAAAAAACAGAAACATTTACTCAACAACAGTCTGCAACAAGAGCATCTCTTCATTACCTGCACCAGTAAGATTCATTAGATGACAAACATTTTTGCGGTAGGGAATTGAGGAATTTTCTGAAACATAATTCCTTCACGCATACATATACCCACGCCAGGATTAGTCTCCTTCATTCCGGGTGAAATAGTAATTTCATTTTCTATTTGGACAGATAGCGTAGTAAATTACTCTTAAGGCTTGACAAGGCCGGAAAAAAATGAAGAAAAAAAAACAAAGTCACTCCTGTCTACACATTCATTTTGTATTCCTTCATAAACAGAATTCAAATATTATTCATCCTGATGAGTATCAACAAAAATTCTAACGTTTTTATGGTCCCGCGCGTAGGTGTGACACATTTTCCGCTTCCTACTTCCGACATTTTTCCACATTCACCATCTATTCATCATGACCGCTCGCTGTATACCTTTGTGTGCATTTTCTTCCTTTCGAAGGAGAAAAGGTAAAAAAAAAATAAAAAATTTCAACATCGTTCACGGATATTAGACTGACAAGAAGCAACAGATTTAATCACCTGTAGGACAGCAACTCCGAAATGTCATCGTCTTAATGTCAATGTCGATTAATGTCTCTCTCTCTTGCTCTTCGGTTCTGTCAACAGTGAAGATGGTTGGTAAACTGTAACACGGATTATAATCGCAGTGTCGTCTGCAATAACAGTACACGCATCTACAGTGTTGAAGACCACAAAAAGAACGAAAAAAGCAAAGCCAACTGGGAAGGTGGGAAAGGAAAAACGTCAAAACCAACACTTGCGTTGCAAGATGAGTTTTCTCATTTGTTACGTGTATACGACCGGTCTGACGTCTGCCTTCAACCACCAGTTGTAATGACCATCAATAGTGATGGTGTGGTGCCACTTTTTTTCACCATCTCTACTTCTTTATGGTGCGCGCGCGGTGGGGCTTTATGAATGAATGACCGACCTTAAGCCATTAGGATGACATTACATGGCATTGTACACATGTAATGCGTTCGGCGTAAGTACGACGCTTATTCTGTGTGCGCATCTCTGTCGTAGATTACGTAAACCTTAGTTATCGCTGCGGGACGAATCACATCTCAAAGCGGCACGCCGGTCACTTCTTTCGACATGAGAACCAAACTATGAGTAATTTTTTGAATGCGCTACAAACAGCAAAAAAAAGTATCTTTCTGCTTCTAACACACCGGTTCGGGGGGAGACATTGACCCTTTAATGGGCTTTTATGGTAACCACACCGATGATGAACACTACCAGCAGAAGGAGCGGAATTTCGCAGAGGAAATGCTATAGTCAAATACAACTCTTTTTTTTAATTTAATTTATTTTTATTTCTATTTTTACGAAGCAGATGTAGTAGTCGGGTCGTAATTAAACCAAAAGAAGGTCTTTTAATCCGCTTAGGTGTTTTCGGTGGCCGAAAATAACTGTTGGACCGTTATGTACAGAGCAGTCGGAAGAAGAGTGTACGTTATGTCATTTCACAGTTAACAAACAAAAAAAAAATGTTTATGTTTAGTAGTCAGTGAACTTTTAATGGTTTCTTTTGACGAGTGTGTCGCGCACACTCTGGACACTCTTTTCGGAAGTGTGGATAGGGTAATATTTGTGAATTAGATTTAGACCAGTTTCGATTAGGTAAGGAGGGAAGCACTTTCTATCGAAAAGTGGAAACCTTTAGGCACTACTTTCACAAATGCTTCAATCTATTTAGGGAAAAGTGTTTGATGTTGAACGTGTGCGGAACGACGTATTGCTCTAATGTAAACGTGTTCTAGCAGTGCCTACATTTTTTAATTACTTTTCAGCAAACGGTCTAAAGAGACTGAAATGAGTTCTAATGGCTATAAATAACATAACAGTTTAGAAACTTTTGAAACAGAACACCCTTGAGTAGTGTCAGCCTGTCTCAATAAATGGTAGCCATTAAAATGAGCTAGTTACTAGTACGCATACCAATCGAGGTGTTACTTACATTTCTGACGTTAAAGAGCCCTAACTTTAAGATACAAGAGGTTTTCACATGAGTCAACTTCAAAGCTGTAAATTGGTTTATCACATAAAACCGAAAATTAACAAATTAGAATCATGACTTAAAGAACTTTAGCTATGCTACAGATCGGTTCAATTTACGATTGGGTTGACCACTAAGGAAACCAGTAAATTGTGTTAGGTACTCAAAGTGCCTAACGGATACTTACATGAAAAGAAGCTCACAGACATCCTACAGTGTTCTCTATGAAAATTCTTCACAAAGTGTTTATTTAGCAGAACCAACTGCAGATTTGAGGTGGCATCGATAACTATCGATAGTTTAGACTATCGAAACTATCGATGGTTTTTACATCGACAGTAGTTAGGTAAATATAAAACTCGACACCAAAATCGTTGTAATCGGCGCATTTTTGTGCAAGTTATCGTGAAAGAGAAATACGCACTTAAAAACGGCACGAAATTAACCATATTTTCAAAAACCATTAATCCAATTGCAAATAGATCTCGAGTCTTACTTCGTTTAATTGAAAAAAAACAATCACTCAAATCGGTGCATTTGCGTAGAACTTTTTGGGAACGAAAGTGGAAAAAGGCAATGCTACAGACAGGAACACAGCGAGAGTCAAACTTTCGTTCTGTAGAATTGTCATCGACTGGAAATACACGGTGACCAATGACAGTCTGCCTTTCACTAGGGCGAATATATCACACAAGCTACAGTTTTGTAGATTTATCTTCAATGTGAACATTCTTTTGACTACATTTTCCTAAAAATACTCAACTGAAGATATTTTTGCTATCTTAAAATATCTGTACCAACAATTTTAAAATTGAACGGTTCCTGAACATAAGCCGATTTTTTACTTTCCTCTATATATATACCAAAGACCATCATAATATGTTGTACGCAATTATTCGTTCATCTCTATGTCAATTTGCTTTCACTTATTTCACAATCAAACATACCTAAAGCGTTCAATGCATCCATTTTTGCATACAAGAAAAACGAAAATGAAGTTGTTCTTCTCTTTAAATAGCCGTGTTTCTCTGTGAAAATTATTCCTGGTTCAAAAAAACTTATCGTGGCAAACAAGAACAACAAATAACTGGGAACACAGTTTCAGTGACTTTCCGTATTATCTACAGTTATCGATAACTCGAGTGTAGCACATTTAGACTATCCGGCAACAGATGGCGCATAAAGGTTTCTAATAATAATAATTATTTTAATTTCTATTATTTTAGAAAAAAAGTAACAGAAAAAGTAGAAATGTCTTCTTGAGGTTAAATAAAAATTCAAAATAAAACATCGCTTTTTGTGAAACTTAACTAAACATTATATAAATTTAGAAAGAATCACAGCTAATATCTATTTTAGTTTTAAAAATATGAGCAAAATAATGCGTATTGCTCGTTTATCTTCAATCTTCAGTTTTCCTTTATACCTTCCCTTTTCACTCCATCACTGAGTTTTGATAAATTTTAAAGGACACAGTTCATTGATGCTGAGCATTTAGAAAAGCATATTTTCATAAGCACATATCGAAAAATACCGTTTTTTTTTTTTAAAGAATATAAAGCTTATGTTTTTCTTTATAAAGTAAATAAATATTTTGGCGCTAACCGCCCAATGCAGGGCCTGGCCTAACTTCTCCCAGCCACTCGTGCTGTGCGCCTCACGAATGGTTGGGACGTACAGTTTTATGCCATTTCCGAAGGTCAATTTGTTTCGATTGAGAAAAGGTCTCTCTCTCTTATTAATTTACTGTTTGTCAGACGTTCACGAGATGTGGATCTGTTAGAAAACCGCTAGAAAATCTGACGATTTCGATACAAATTTAACCACGGCAAACCAAATATGTTTTTCTTTGTTGTCTTTAAAATGTTTATGTAGTTTATATTTAAATATTTTTAATTGCTATGAAATTTTTTAGGGTTAGAAAGATATTTTGAAGTTAAAATCTTCAAATAAGATTTTATATTTACGAAATCTTCATTTTGAAGATTTTATCCGTATTGTATTTTTAGTGGACGATAATCCCGGAAAGTGAAAGTTTCACAGCTTGGCAAATTGTCATCATCGCCACAGCTGAGGATATCATAATTTGGTGTGGATAGATACGCTAATTTCTTTGATGCAGTCAATGAAAATTTAAGCGAAATTGTAGTCGTCGTTAACGCTGAGAAAGTTTCGCTGTCGTTGCGAATATTTCGCGTTGGTTTAGGGAACTCTGTCTCTCTATCTGTCCGTCTGTTTGTATCTGGGGCTGCAGCATAAACGCCCAAACCGATTTTCTTCAAACTTCATATTTGAGGCATGTACGAGTAAGCTAAATTTTATAATTTGTATTCTAGCAATCAACTTTACTTTACTAAAATACGACTCTAACGATTTCGATACAAATTCCTTTGAGAAATACATTGCATGTCGTCAAAAAAAAAAGACTAAGAAAGAAAAAAAAAAATCATCGGTTATGCCTTAGTTTTCGAAGATTTTGTTCAACAAACTTTACATAAAGAAATATTTTTTACGTGATCGAATTCCTTGGAACTCTAGCTTCAATTTGATATGTCGGATTGTGGGGTGGAAAAAATATTATTTGCCTCCAAAAAGTTCCGTCCAAATAAATACAATTTTACATTTTTTTTTTTTTTTTTTGTTTTACATACTATATTTCTGACAGACAAGCACACACCGTGATGAATCCATTAATATGATACCATTCTGGTACGGAGCACTAAAATGCTCCCACATACTCTAAAAGCAATGCAATGGATGCTCTCAAGCTCTCAATAGTGAAATAATGTAGAAGCTAATGCCCTGATTTTAAAGAGTCTCTTAAAAGTCTGCAAACAACTCTGCACACTTAATAAGCATTCGCTAAAAATGCTGCACTCCCGAAAACTACTTCAATTGTCAACACTCTCTCCTCCCTTGCAATAGTAAAATGCAAATTTATTTGTGAATGTCAAACAGTTCCTTTCACTCAAGCAGTTCATATGTGAATTCAACGTATACTTGTCAAAACTGAGGATTCTCCAAGTTTCATTGATAAATCTCCAAGAAAGTGAAAAAAAAAAAATACTCCAACAAAAAATGACAAAAACACTTCGTCTCGTCGCCGACAAAACGCTTTACAATAATAATTCACCAAACCCTCCGCGCCAAGAAGAGTAATAATAAATCTCAAAACCTCATTGAGATTCAAGTAGAACTTCATGAAATTTCCCTCCCACTTTAGGGTAACGTCGAGTATTTGTAGAGTTGTTCACCAGTGACAATGTGTAGCATTTCCTATACGGGAAATACGCGGACGACGAGTGGTATCATCTATAACACATAGACTGGGGCTATTATGCTTTTGTTTTGATTTTCAATTATAATTTAAAAAAAAGGAAAGTTTTACCTTTAGACTAAGGCCAAGCCGGCACAAGAAAGTGAACAGCTGCTCTTGGTACTGGAAGATCGGTAGGAATGTATACAAGATCAATTAAGAAACCGATCGAAGCTATTGGACTTGGAGATCTCCTTGTATCTAGATACATATTTATTTGCGACCTCTTATGCTCCTCACGACGACACACTTCTAACAAACAAAAAGAAGAGGAGGAGAAAAAATCACTTTCTTTTGTTTTTTTATTTTTTTTCTCTCCCTTCCTACTCCATCGTGTAGCTAGGGTACTCATGTCCTCGTTTGGAGATACTTGGCTTGGATACGATTTTCGTGCAGTTTCCATGGAACTTTGTGATCTGCGTTGTTCCATTGTTTTCATGTGCTAATATGCATCCATTTTTTCCGAGAAGGCACCATATGATGCTGCTTATCAGCCGGATAGGCATCACAGGCACTCTAATGTGCAGTGAACTTTCATCTACAGGAACAACGACGACCACGCTATGCTTGAGGGGGGAAAGTGAACAGAAAAATGTGTTCGCATGGAAAATTTTATTTTCAATTGTTTTACGCCGCTGGTGGTTAGAGAGCTGAGACTATGTGAAGGTCTCGATTTTTATTAACCTCTTTTCAGGTTCGCAATTGTAATTTCGCACAAGAGTATCGTTTGGCCTGATGAATGCACTCTCAGAGGGGTGTGAGTGGATTTTTATCTTAGAATTCTATTAACTTTGATTGGAGGTTGTTTTTTATCCACCTTTTTCCCAGCGCAGCATGTCGATGGAAAAATTTTATAGAAAGTGAGACTCTGCATATAAATTGAATTAATTTATTCAAAGGGATTTTATTACAAAATTGGCTAAAGTGGGCGCAAATTTAAATGCAATCTAACTGTCACAAGAGTGCTTGACAATTAAAAATTCAATTTCAAAGATTTTTTTACCCTTTCATGTCCACTTTGTTTTCATTACGAATTCATTTGCATTTGATGGAGATGGAGACGCAGAGTTTTTTTTTTCAACTAAAGTGGTATACCCAGAAAACGAGTGAACACAAAGAACGAACCTGCTATAGGACTGGAATTAGTGTTTAAAGTTTTATATCAAATACGTCAACATCTGTGGAATGGCCAGCAACAACTTTCTTCGTTTGCATTTCTTTTAACATTAAATGTTTTCTTTAACTTCTTTGAAAGTAACCTTGCCTTAAGGTAGGTAAATAGTTTCTTTGTTTTGTGAGCTGATGCAGCATTAATGGTTAAAAGTGATTTGTTTTATGGTCGAAATCTTTAGCCTGAACAAAGATCAAAGCAATAAAAGAGTTCACAAGATACATTATTTGGACATGCTTGTCCTTTTACCCATTAGAAATGCATACGACTTGCAAAAAACATTAAACTTAATGTACGGAAGGACTAACAAAGTTTAAAAAAAAAAATAATTATCGAAACTGGTCGTTGATTTGTTACGATATTCAGTTGTTTCAAATTTTAGGAAAATTGGTAAAAATGTGTTGTAAGGTCGGTAGAAATTCCACCGCCCTGATGAAATCAAAAATTGACGAAGATTCAAGAGCGACCCAAAAAATAATAATGGAAAAAGTGACTACGTCACGAATATTAAATCATCAAATGAGATACTCGAAGAAATAAACTCGATGGGCTCCACAAATTTTAAATTACGAACAAAAATGACACATGCTCGTTTAACCTAATATTTCTTGGAAACATTTTAGAACGGAGAGTTTATAAGTATGTACGACTCGGAAACTAAACAGCAGTCTATGGTTTGGTGCCCAGAAGGTTCAAGTCCCCAAATTAAAGCAAGACAAAAAAATTATTCACCAGGGCGAAATGATCGTTGCTGGAAACTGGTCAGACAGTACTGCTTACCACAAGTTTTGAAAAATTGCAACTTCATCGCTTTTTGAACGAAGGTAATGTACTCGTATCAACAACTTTCTTGCGCTCTCCGGTTTCAATGAAATTCGCTCAGCACCTTATTCCCCGGACCTGGCGCCATTTGTTTTCTGGGTGCTACCAAAAATAAAAAAAATATTTATGGGAAGAGTCTTAAGGTCCAATAAGGAAAAGCTCCAAAAAGAGGATTTTGAGAAGTGTTTCGAAAGATGGCTCTATCGACTTAAGAAATGTAAATTATATGGAAATTAAAGATATTAAGTAAAAATGTTTTTTTTTTTTTGTTTTTCAACCAACTTAGCGAACTTTCGTTAGTCCCCTCGTACACTATAGTCATAAGTTGAAGTCTCGAACCTGTTTGAGCTTTGAGAGCAAGAATACATGCCATCGGAGATGCGTAGACCTTCTGGTGTGGAGTAGAAGATTCTTCGGGCTAGAGCATTGGTGTTCATTCGCTCTACATGACCTAGCCATCTTAATCGTTGTACACGGATCTTTTTGACCCAGTCGGTGTCGCTGTACAGCTCGTATAGTACGTGCTTAAATCTTCTTATCAGGCTTCATCAAACACCAACGCAGGTGGGATCATAAATCGAAAGTAGAACTTTTCTCTCGAAAGATTCCAAGTGCGCTTCGTCCGAGTTTGGCTTCTGCACCATACAGCAGGACGGGGATGATTAGGTTCTTGTATAGCGACCCATTGGTTCTCCTCGAAAGGGCGTTGTTAAATAAGTAGTTGTACGGATTTGTGAAAAATAGTGCCTGATGTGTTGACCTGAGAATTTCCTACTATTTTCGCCAGTACTAGGTTGAAGAAACTGTATGGCAGTGAGTCGCCCTGTCTGAAACCTCTAATGGTATTGAAGGTCTCGGTGGTGTCTTTTTCGACATTGACGGAGCAGCGATTGTGTTCCATCGTCATCCCACACAAGGAAATAAGTTTTGCTTCCTTAAAATCGATAAATAGATGGTGGATATCGATCTGGAACTCTTGGGTCTTCTCCAGGATCTGGCGTAAAGTGAAGATTTGGTCAATTGTCGATTTTCATGCCTAAAACCGCACTGATAATTCCCCCCAGTTCGTCGACGTATAGTTTCAGGCACTTTAGCATTACATCAGATAAAATTAAGAAAAAATAAAGAATAATGCTTTGTAGTAAAATCCAGTAGTACATAATGCGGAATATTAAATTCCGGAAGTATCACGTTCCGAGAACTTAAAACTGCATCACTTCACTTTGGCCTCCAGTCGTCCAAAACAAATTTCAGAAAAAAATAATAATTTTCAGATTTTAAAGCTGCAATATTCTATATTTCCCAATTTTGTCATCGAAATCGTTATAGCTGTACGGATATTATCCAAACAAAACGAAGCTACACACATTCAAGCATTAGACGATCAAATACCAAACAATGTGGCTAGGAAAAGTTAAGTTGTTGGCATTTTGCTTGCTTCTGTTGCCTATTGCTTGGTCACCAGATATAAATATCCAACTGCACACAGAGAGGAGAAGCTTTAGAGTTTGTAATGTGTATGGATCTAGCAAAAATGTGTATGGGAATGTAAGCAAGATACCGCAAACCACTTGGCGAAGAATTACAAATAGCTGTTCAGGATGCGATTCTAAATGCACCACAAAAACTAGATCCTTCACCTTGGTGGTGTAGGGAATTCAATACCCTAAAGAGGGAGGAAGACCTTTGTAGTACACGCAAATTAGACCAAAAAAACAAATAGAAGAAAAGATGTATAAAAGGTTTTTGTGGTGAAAATCTACGTAGGCATTTATGAAGCATTATGAAGCCAATTTCAAATGTGCCGTGCCAACTTCTTGTTTTTGGTCAAACATGCAGATACGTACATCAGCTGCAACACAACTTCTGCATTTTTCCGAAGAATACAACTTTAATCAATCATTTCACTCCACGGCAGGAAGGATTTGGAACACGTTGTTGACAAATGAGCATTATTCGCCTTCGCACTTCAATTGCACAACAGTTTAGAAAATCTAGTGTTCTAATAGAAAATTTAGTTTTACTGACTTCTTAAAAAACGCAGGCAAGGAAATACGCATTTAACTTGTGGCTAAGTGGATACCATCCCTGCTTCACTCTTCGATTATATGAAAACTAATAAGAGACCCAAGATATCTTCATGGGAAATTTAGTCGGCAATATTTTCGTCTCGCACAATTTTACCGAAGAATGAAACGTTCGGAAGATAGGGGCGACAAACCAGCGCTGCTACATATATAGTGGGGGTAGATTTTCACCCCAAAAAACGGTGATGGTTTGGAATATTTCGGATATTTATTCCTACCACTATCGAGAACATATCCCCCAAATGTAGACTTTTTATAAATTGTTTCCTCTATTTTTCCTAAATTGCATGGACTGTTAATGGCGGCATGAGAAAGAAAGAACCCGAAGCATGGGAATATTACAAGGTCAAAAGAAAAGAGCTCAAGAGAACTTTACGACGGTCAATCGAACATCGTTTCTGTTAAAGGCAATGGAAAAGATTGTGATGGAGCACATGGAGAAAACAGCGCTAAAAGTGTATCCTCTTAGCAGTAGACAATGAAAGCAGCTCAACATCAAGTTGTTCGTGTTGCGAAAGAGTAGCTTAGTAACGGAGTTATAACAACAACCACAAAATATGCTTCGAAAATGGCTTATTGTGGGCTGAGCAAATTCATGGGCCTTACGGCAAATATCTTAAGGAACACACTCTAAGTGGTAGATCAGTGGTGTCAGGAACTCTTCAAAATATAGATCTGATCATGTTTACCAAAAACAAAAGCAACCCTTGGCACTATATTTTTGGAACGGAAATGTCCAAGAAAATTAAGAATCTAGGAATATACTTGTTGTCGGACTAACTGAGATGAGGAAGATTCTGGATCTCGTCAAAAGCGAAATAAAGAAGCTGAATACGATCATGATTGAAATGAAGAGAATGCAAGTTACTGATGGGTGGTGGGAGAAATAATTATCTTTACGGAATGCATGCATCGTTTCGGAAAAACTTAATCTACCACATGATTTTAGTTTAAGAACGAAGATTTTAGATTAAACCCTATAATTTCACATACATATCTATAATATCTATAACAAGCTGGCAAGCTCTTCCAAATTATTCATGCCATTGCGTCCATCAGTTGAAATACAAAATACTCAAGGCTACTTAACTGCCTGTGGGGGCTAAAAGCGCCATCCAATTTCATACAGCCGTTTTCCAGTTAATAACGCACAAGAAACCTCAGCCATTCTCAGTTCTTTTTTTACAAAATTATTACCAATGCTGCCGTTTATCGACACTTTCATCAATATTTTAGCTTTAAATTCTAATTTGAAGGCTGTTGCCTGATGTAGAAGCAAATTAAGGTCACACCCAAAAACCCACATACGAGTATTTCCTAAAACACCAAACCAAATTTCCCTTTCATAGAATACAACCAGAAATTGATTGTAATTTCATAGGAAAAAGTGAGAAACAAATAAAAAAAAAAAAACTTTATCATTTCCATTTATTTTTTGCTACATCTCAGTGGTAATCATTCACGGCCAAAACTCTCGCTTCCATCAAGACCGCGTAAGTCATACTTAATATGGCCAAGTAAAAACCGCACAATTTATTGTATTCATTTAGCATGGTTGATGTTCAACAAAAAGCTTCTCCATTCTGTAAATAAGTACATTTATTTCGCAATTTGTTATTGTCAGAGGATAGGAGTGTTATTGTTGTTGCTTTTTTTTGTGAATGCTATATATTCTCCACAAAAGTATTCATATCGGACCACAACACATACATACAGGGCAACCAACTCTTTGGAATGATCAAATAATTGCGATTATGAAATCAAGTGAATAGTATAGGAGTACTTTCTAGGAAATCGTAATCAATCAAATTACCGGTGGGCCATCATCATCTCCAATATCTGTGGAGAGTGATATAAATTGACAGGTGACAGCGGGCATCAGCTCAGACCACCAACATTTACAGATTATAATTAATTAATTAATGACAGTTGCCTGGCCGCATGTATTGCTGTCATCCGCAAATGTAACGTAGGCCAAAGTCAGGTTGAGGCTATAATTGAATTTGACAGTTGGGTAGGTTTTGTTTGTTTTTGTATGTTATGAATTTTTGTTAATTATTTGTTTACACATTTGATTTGTTTTTATTGGCTATAATTTATGTTTGGTTTTTATATTAGTGGCATCAATTAGAAGAAGAAATTTGTAAATAGATGATAAAAAGAAAATAATTTGGTAATAGGAATCGGAAATCTATGGTTAGGAGAATTACTTAGAAGAACTGGGATTCCACTTAATTGGGTTTTTCGTAGATAGACAATAATGAATTTGAACACCTACGCTTTTGCTTCATTTGGAAAATTGATTATTTATTCAATTACAGTGGAAATTTGTTAAATTATACGTAGGACAATGAGTTTATTGATTCAGAAAATGTAACGTCAGCTTAAAATGATATTGTAACCATTTTTTTCTAACTAATTTGTTGCTGCTGATCACAAAAATTGCATTTAAATGTTGATGTAACGTCTTAGTAATGAGATAATTAGCTAGTAAATTTGTAGGTAATAGCCCAATCAAAAAACAAAAATAGGTGGCTCAGCTAATTTGTTTTTTTTTTTCCAGAACTCCTTAAAAATACGAGCAGTGACATATAAAGAGTTCGCAAAAATCCAATTGTTTATTACAGCAAATGCGCTAATTTTTGTTAAAAACTATTAATGTAAATAGAAGGAGTATAAAGGAGGAAAAGCGTTTTCTGGGTCACTGAATAGTCAAAATCTAATAAATATAGGGTTATTCAAGTAATAGGGTTATTCCAGTCCAGACGATCAAGCTTTGGCTATATGCTATACTACAACAAATGTTTGAACCGATTTTGATGAAGTAAAAACCGAACGATAAGCTATAAAAAGCACCAAAGGCAGTGGCACACACTTGAAATTTTCCACAGAAATAGTAAATATCAATGAGTTGAACTGAAAACAAATTATAAAGTACCCAAAAAAAATCTCATTATGTTGAATGTCAATTAGAAAACTGCAGACTAAGTTTTAATTTGAAAAAAAAAAAATTTCTGGCACCTACGCCCACTTTTATTTTAGGAAAATGTCCTATCGATACTTTTTCTGTATATACAGCTATGGCCAAAATAATAGCAACACTTATTACTTTTCTTTAGTATTGTACGTAGCGGTACTCTTTTGTTGGATTCTAAGAAAGCAACGGACTTGTTGTCAACACATTTTTATGTAAATGCATGCAAAAAAGAAGAAAATACACGATCAGTAGCCATTATTCTGTGACAAGGTACTGTATTAGCTGGTCAAAAAAATAGCAACATGCTAATTTCAATTTAAAAGGGAACCGCTTTTGAACTAAAACAAGGAAATAGATGCTATTTTAGATTATTGTTCTGCATTTAGCAAACAGTATTATGGGCAGAGGAAAGCATTGCTCGGAAGCTAAGAAAAAATCCATTTTCGCTCTACGCAATCAAGGCCAATCGATCCGATGTATCGCAAAATTACTCGGATGTTCCCCAAAAATGTTTTTTAATTCTCTACGCGCCAACAAACTTTCCGAGACCAGAGGACGCCAGTGAAAATAGTCCACCAAAGACAAAACAGCGCTAATAAGGAAAGCCAAAGCGAACCCTTTCATGGCGTCCAGAGAATTAAAACGCGAAGCAGTACTTGAAGTGAGTGCCAGGACAATTCGCCGAACTCTGGTGGATGCGAAGTTATACGCTCGAGCTCCGAAGAAAGTGTCACTTCTGAAAAAAAAAAACACATCCAGAAACGCATTGCTTTTGCCAAACTCTACCACATGCCACACAATCCCCTTTAGGCAGCGAAGCAATGGAGAAACGTGCTTTGGAGCGATGATACTAAGATTAACCTCTTTGGAATGAATGATAAGCACTTTGTTCGTCGCCCAGCAAGTGAAGAATGCAATCCAAGGTATACAAAACCCACTGTAAAGCATGTAGGTGTAATGATATGGGGTGGTTTTTCTTGGTTGGGCGTAGGTCCGGTTTACCAAATCGAAGGCATAATGACCAAAGAAAAGTATGTAGTCATACCACAAAATGTCATGCTTCCATGGGTCGAAGAAAATATGTCGCTAAAATGGCTCTTTCAGCAAGACAACGACCCCAAGCATTCGTCAAAACTTACAAAACTCTAGTTTGAGTAAAACAGTGTCAATGTTTTGTAGTGGCCTTCTCAATCTCCCGACTTGAATCCAATTGAGAACCTCTGGAGCGAGCTGAAGATTTGAGTTAATAAACACCATTCCTCAAACAAGCAAGATCCTTGGAGAATCGTTCAGGAAGTTTGGGCTTCAATGCCTTTGGACAAATGTCGCAAATTAGTCGATTCTATGAAGAACAGAGTCGATGCTGTTATTAAAAATACAATTTTTAAAATACAAAATACATTATCTTAACGTTTTTCTCTGTTATTACTTGGTGTTGCTACTTTTGTTTCCAGCCAATTACGCTATCTGAAGCAGAAGAGTTAAGACTGATAAAATATACTTTCAACTATACAACTAATTGCACATAGAATATGTTGTAAACATATTTGTCAGTAGGTTGAAACTAAAAAAGTTTCAAAAATCCCAATGAAATAGGAGTTATCTTTACCACTGATGAAGAATAATAAATGTTGCTATTATTTTGACCACAGCTATGGCCAAAATAGTAATGTGTGCATATTTTTTTTTTTAACAAAAAAGCTTAAAAACAATGGCAAAAGCGTAAAAAAGACATCTACCAAGTGATGACGTAACGCTTCCTCGGGCTATTTTCCTAAGACCCACCCCCAACTATTATATGAATGCTCTTATCTACATGCCAGGGCAAACTTAGAAACCATATTTCAATAAAATCTGTTCAGTATTTGAAACCCCGCCCCCTTTATCTTACCCCGATTTTCAGTTGGGACCATCTACGCACTAGGCCAAAGCAACGAACTAAATTTCATCAAAATCTAATAAGTCTTCAGTTAGCCGCATTAGAAGAACCATTGAAAAAAAAAAATGTTGAGACTACACCACCCGTAATCTTACCTCCACTTTGTTAAATGTTGATGATATTTAGACAGGGTCAGTTTCACATAAGATCGAACTAACAAGCCGAAAATTATCAAAATTCATTAAGTGGTTCTGGAGATAGGCGTATGAGAAAGAAATAATTCACAAACAATATATTTGACCACTTCCAACACTCAATCCCCTATATCTTAGCCGCACTCAGTCTTCTTCTTCTTTTCCTTACGGCGAGGTTATGATCCGGAGTAGAAGGATCACAACCCTCCCACTTTATTGCATCCCTACTGGTCCGCCTCTGAGGTTTACCGATTTGACCTCAGGAAGTACCGGCAGACTTCCCGGTTTCGGATTACTTCGTCACTGAGGCCAATCAAATGCTGGTGTTTTTGCATTTGTGTGATCCAATATCTTTTTGGTCTGCCTTTTTGCGCAATTGTGTAGGAACGCTGATTGATATTGCCTTTTAGACGGGGTTTGAAGGATCTCTCCTTTCAACATGACAATACCAACTGATCCGGTCATGCTCTTTCTTGCTTGTGATGGGTTCTTTTACATGAAGGCTTCCTCGAATCTTCGAACTTCTTATTCTATCAAGCTTTGTTACTGTCATGCGAAGCATCTCTTACTCTTGTCCTGGCTCCCTCATACATGTCCGTGATCATGTGCACGTAGGTTTCTGGAACTCCTCGTTGTCTTAGCGCCACTCATAAGGGATCTCTTGGTTGTCTACCAAAGGCTTTTTCAAAATCAACCAACACCATATGCAAGTCCTTTAAGGAATCACGATATTTTTCCATTATGATCCTTATACTTTGGATTGCGTCTGTTGTTGATTTACACGAGACAAACCCGCACTGGTCATCAGATAGCCGTATTATTTTCCGTAGTTGGCCATCTAATACCCGCTCAACGATCTTCATGGTGTGTGAAATCAGCTTGACAGAACGGTAGTTATCACAGTTTCGCGTATCGCCCTTCTGTTTGTGCAAAGGAAGAAGATAACTTCCCCTCCACTAATTAGGCATTGGATCACAGGTCATAAGTTTGGGGATAAGAATCTTGAGCCATCTGGACCCGACGTCTCCCATCTTTTTCCAGAACTCAGAGGATATCTCCTCTGGCCCAACCGCTTTTTTTTTAGTATTTCCTACTCGTAACTTCTTCGTCGAATATTTCGTCATGGTTAGAAGCAGCTCTTGGAAAGTTTATCCGGGGAAACTGTTCGTTCAGAAGTCTTTCACAATACTGTCGCCATCTGTGGAGAATTTTGAGCATTGTTAATGAACTTTGGGGAACGAATCTCCTGAGCATTTCTTCTTCTCTGGGCAGCTATTTTGAAGCTCCAGCCTGGTTCCTATCAGACGATATTTCCTCCAACTCCCGATAGAGGCCTTCCATACTATTTGCTTGAAATTGGACGCACTTCTACTTCGCGAAACCTTTGCAACATCTATATATCACTTCAAGGCGAGCTTTTTCATCTCTATTAGTAGAAGAGCACTTTGACCAAGCCTTGAAAGCCGTTTTCTTTTCCCGTATCACTACTTTAGCTTCATCTGTCCACCACCATGTTTCTTTGACGTTCCAAACAGTGATTTGGCTCTCTCCAAGCAAGATCGCTGTAGGGAATCCCACATATCTTGTGCTCTGCACTCCCCATCACCGACCTCATCGATGATGGTAAAGAGGTAATTTGTCATGCTGGTAATAAAAGCTTCGCCTTTTCCTTTGTTCAGCTTGTACCAATCGATTTTCTTCTGCACTCAGTGCGATTTAAATAATTTTATCTGCATACTACAATACAGATGGAAACCAAATTTCATTGAAATCTGTTTAGTGTTTCTTGAGTTAAGAGTGTGAGACGGACGGAAAGGATAGACACACCAACAGATAGACAGGCACGAAACGAAAAGTGTTTGAAATCACAAACCAAACACTTTATTTGCTTTCGGAAATAATCACATAGCTTCCCTTATTTTCCGAATAGCGAAAAAACCAAAGGTGAAGCTCTGTTACATAAAGACGATTAGCCCAGCGAGACCATAAAAATGGAAGTAAAATTTACAAAAGAAAATTCGTGACACAAAAAAGGGCTTAATATTTTAACAACCCAAGAATCCATTGACACAATACCACGACAGTAGTGTCACCGCATAGGTTACCATTACAAAGTACACAAAGCAATAGAATCTGATTACTTAAACTGTATAAAGAAAGAGTCTTTCAAAATACAGATAGAGCTGATCTATTGAAAATAATTCGCAATCTTATATTGGCCATGAAATGAAGAGTATCGAAATAGGATAAATTCAGCATGGGCTATACAACTTGGCTTATTTGTAAGATCAAGTCTCCTAGGAGCCTTTCAAGGACATAAATTTCTATGTGTAGAACATACGAGAACCTACATAATGGAAAGTCATTGAGAAATTTTTAAAAACTTATCAAACATCTAAAAATACAAACTAACGCAACGATAAAGTGTTCAGGGAATATAGTTCTTGTATCTGATGCTAAACAATAGGCTTTGTAACCTAGATTACACCAAAAACTTACTCCACCGAAAATTTAATGTAAGCATCTATGGAAGGTATTTCAACAACAGTACCCTTTTATGTGGTTTCATTTGAGTGAACAGCGAAAAAAGGTTACAGGTTACATAGACAATGCAGAGAGAATAAAAAAAGTTAACCCAAAATAGTTATACTTTCGTTAGTCGACGGATCAAAGAAAAGCCAGCCAACACACACAGTCAATTTAAAAGGTAAAATATTGAAGATGAAAATGTGTTTGAAAGCTGACCTCATCGCCATCAACACATAAAATCTTTTAGTAGATAAGTGAAATTCATAACTTATTTTATGATATGGTCAAGCCACATAAAAACTTATTTGGGTCCTAATTGAAGTGTTATCTATGGTACTTAAGGTCAATTCAAATTCAGTACGTAAGTGGTTACCGTTTAAAACAATATGACAGTTAAGGCTTCACTTATGAAAATAATATTTTCCAAGAAAATATCATATCTGCCTATAACTACCAGACCCCAAAACAATTTTCCCACAATTACCCAAGTAAAGTAAACTTCTTGGTAATTACCTAGGTATCACTTAACACAACTCATGCAAATTCCTCGAATTATCCAACCAATTTTCGGAAACATTCTTCAAATTCCATTCTTTCTGGGACAGCAAAAGTACAAATTACAAATACTCACCTAACCAATGAGAGAACTCATAACTCATTTGTTCATTCAAATTACAAAAATTCCTTGCCCACATTTGTGGGTCAAACAAGTACTCTGACGCAGATCATCGTATAATTGGACAGATTGCTAATGGCTCTCCTTCTGACCAGATCAACTTGGCGAACATCCATTGTCTTCTAAACGATCTCCGACCAAAAGCGCTACCGATCGCCATGGGACACCCCAAAAAAGTGCGCTCTGGGTATGGCTGCCTAAACACATTCGAGTACAATCATTGCGAAACGAAGAATGAGAGCTTTGTTCTTCGGCTCAAAGAAACAAAAGATCAAATAATAATAGAAAATTACCAAATTTCACGGAGTGGCATATATTTGTTTGAAGAGCCGACCACGACCATGATGGCTGAAGGACGGAAGAAGAAGTGTTATTTTCCACACTTTTACATCTTCTTGATCGGGTGTGTTATTATAGCATGTGCCTAGCCCCGTCATGAGAACTGGGTTCCTTTATCTGGGTAAATAGAAAGAAAGAATTGAATAACCTCTCAGAAGGGGGAATGGGTGTAATTTCTAGAAACACGAGTGCATCGGAGAAAAGTAGAAATGTGCACAAATGGTGGAATCACAAGAAGAAGAACAAGAGGAATCGAATGTAATTGCATTCGATATTCATTTCCGCAGTCAGCTAGAATGAGAAAGGTGAAATACGCTACATTGTATCGCACACAGAACGCACACGAAATTGACGGGTTATTTTCGTGTGATTACACGCAATTACCTCACTGAGCAGCACCACCACTGATTAGGGATCTAGTGGAAGATATTTCAGCAGCAGGTGCATCATTATTATCCATAGGCCCCAAATGCAGAGATTAGACTAATTGTAGGCTTCCAAATTGAAGGCATTGAGGAGAGACATTAAGCAGTATGAACGAACTATATGTAGATAGTCTGTCTGACAAGAAAATAACGTCAGGTTCTTATCCATAACTTATGACCTGATTACTTGACAAAGTCTCATTCTGTGAAGAGCTTCTACTCGAATCATAATAGCAGACTTCCATTATGAGTCGTATTCCAATTGGCCTGTGCTCTCTCGTTTTTAAGGAGAGAGTTTTATTCTCTTTCTTCTCGCTAATTTTAGTGTTGACTTTCGCTTTTAAGAAAAGACAAACACCTTTGCGTATTATTTTAGCACAGACATTTATCTATTTATTTGTGGAAAATAAAAATCTACTACTAGATGGTACTGAATCGATCACCATCTGATGCAGAATTGTTTTTACGGGTTGGATAATTTGGTTGTCCATTTGAAATTGTGGGACAGTTCTTTCTGAATAAGGCTGTGAGCAGATATTTGCTTTTTGGTTATAAGACTTGATGTACATAGAATTTAGCTTTGTTAATAGTTAATTTAGGTACTCAATCAGGCCCCAGAATTTACATCTAACTCATTAATAACTTTTTTTAAATTTCGAGGTGGAAGCTTTGCATATTTTAACTTATTACAGAAATTTATTACTTTTCAATTTTGAAAACCAATTTATTTTTTAAAGAATTTTAGGTCATAGATTTGCAAAATATTTAAGCGTGGGGGCTGTATCCTTTTTATTGTTTGGTGCTGCTTTCCTGAATATTTTTCGCAGCTAAAAATCAAGCCACGAATTACACGCTAATAGTTTTTTGAGCAGCATCTTTATACCTTCTCTGATCATTTATACTCGTAATATAATCCCTTATGAAGTTATCTATTTCTCTTTTTCACTATTGCAAGAGTATAGCTAAAGTACACACGACGGAAGCTATTTCCATGTCGTTTGCTTTGCTCATTAGGGAATGTTTTAGAGAATATTAATTGACAGCTAAACGTAACGCTCCGTCTTGTAAAGGTTAACTAAACTAAACTAAAGACTCATTCCATTTGAATATAATTTTTTTTATTAATTAGGGCAATAATCGAAAATGTGAAGATACATAGGTATAAATTGTCACTGTAAGTTATCCCGAAGCTGATTAATAAGCATAATAACTGAGTTATCTAAATTAATTTATTTTCAATCTGCAGGTATCGCTGCCAACAGCGATGCATCAGTGGATGAGCTTGTGTGGTTACATTGTGTATAAAACGATCTTAACTTTTTCATGTACTTTAGACTTAAAATACTCGCATAAATATTATAGTTTTTAAAAAGTTAGATTAACATGAACATAGAAAATGTATACGTTCCTTCCTGCACACCATACTGTACAATAAAAATTACTCTAATCATTCCGACCATGACCTGGGAAATGTACTTGCTTCTGTATTTCTTATAATATAGGTATGTTCCAACAAACCATTACTAACGATAACCATTCTTCTTTTGCAGAAACCTTCGGCCACGGCGAAACCCACCAAATATCACTACTATCCACATAATCAACATATCTATTTGCTGCCGGAGTGCGCTATCCAACAGGTCTGCAATGCGGTCTACGTTCGGCTTAACTACACCCAACCACTGTGCGCATGCCCATCAAGGTAATTTTAGAGAAAACCAAAAAACTCTCCCATAGAATGAATATAGAGGAGGAAGATGTTAGAATCTAGTATTGGCCAAATTCACTTCCTACCTCCTGCCTTCAAAGCAACTAATTCAAGAATTAATGTAAGCTAAATCGTTTGTTTTACAGGTATCGGGATCCATGTTCGGCCAGTTTGAACGAGGACGATCAGCATACAACGAAATTGGTCGGCGATGGAAAGAAAAAGGTAAGTCTTCTCTTACTTTCAAAAAAAAAAACAAAATAATTGTCCCAAATGGGCAGTTACTGCGCACTTGTGCGGACACAATCCTCTAGCAGGGTAATTTAATTGCATTTCTCTACATGGCCAGTAGAAATCCGTTGTTGAGTTGTGTTTCTTCTGGGAAGCACTGCTACTCTTATTGGGAAAACATATTTCTTTCCCGAGCAGGATACAGGTTTTGTTCACATGTAAAACGATTACCAGGGGACAAGCCAATCGATTATTTATTTTTATTAGACAATTACAGATGGCTAAATCATGCCTAGCGAGCCGGAGACGCCAGAGATGCCGCCACCTCGATGATTGGATCCAATGATTTAGGAAACAATCAATTTACAGGTGTTAATTGAGATAACCGTTGAGTGAAATTGGGAGGCAAAGTTCAAAACAATTTTCAACGCTATAATGAGGGGGATCATCAAATTTAAGATTTTATGGCACTTAACCGCAAAATGAGGGAATACCTACTATGAATTTTTTTTATGCATCGTGAGATAATGTGGTTTACGATTTGAATTCTATTTCTCTATTTTTTTTAGGTTAGAAGAAGAAAATATTATTAGGAAGTGAAAATCATTTTGAAAACGAGTTTGAAGCTTTCACCTGATTACACTAATTTGACAAGTATCTAAACCGCTAATCAAAAATGTGTTCATAGGGAAATGAAAAGGCGTTACATTTATCAGCAACTTTTTGGGGTCCTAAGAACTTTCTTTTAAAGAAGTTAAGAAGGAGATTTCTATATTTTTAATTAGATATTCTGCAGTATACTCTCGATTTTGCAATCGAACGTTTCCAAACATAACTGTGGTGCCTAGGGGACTAATAAGAACTCCAAATAATATTTCAAAAGTATAGGCATTTTAAAAACGTTTAGAGTTAAATAAAAGCAATGATGTTTTTATCAATGCAAATTTTTTTACAAGAAACTTAAAAATATTTAAAAAATACTTATGTAGAAGTTGCTATTCTCTACATTTCTTCCATACATCCCACATGGCCACGCCCAAATTTGGGGAGAATTTTCTTAAAAAAAGCATATATTGCTTTTTCAAAGGTATTTATGATGATGGTTAAGACTTATTGTGAACAATAAAATCCGTGGCCTTCGGTTACAAATTGTGGGTGCCACGCCCACTTTTGTGATAAAATTTCTTAAAAGTCGCGGAAATATCTTCTAAAACTGTTTTAAAAATTTCGTAACGCCACGCGTACTTTATTAAGGGTGAGTTAGATGGTAGGGATAGGGTATCATACAATCTGTTCTAAACGGATTGTAACTTTCCTGTATGTTTTTTTATTAGTGTTACGTACTAGATGTCTGTCTATCTGTCCGTCAGTAAGTAACACGCTTATTGCCGTTGGTCAACCGAAAATAATTAAAAAGAAAAATTATAAAAAATGTTTTTTTGGGAGTAATAATACCCCAAGAAAAAAAAATATTTGTTCATCCCAATTTAAGATATACTCATACCTAATGAAAGCCAGAGATCCAAGGAATTCAAATATGAAAATATATTTTTTTCTGTAAAATCTGTTTGACAAAAAAATTTATAAACCAAGGCAAAAGCGATGCTGAGATTTATAAAGCTCCTCCCGATATTTTGCCCCCACTGTCCCCACATCTTACCCATATTCCATCCGATTTTGACAATTTTTTGACGAAACTGAATACCTTCATACCAGAACAAATATACGAATCAAATTTTGTCTTAACTTCTTCAGTGCTTCTCGAGGGAGCCATGTGAAAACAAACAGACAGGTCCATCTAGTTAAATAGGTATAATTGTTCCTAAATGATCGATATATGTACGTACATGAATATCCGCTAGTTAAATTTTCTTAAAAAATTCTTCAAAAATTTAAGAACAGATAGTTTGTCCGATATTTGGCATGACTGTGGGCGTGTCTGTGGGCGTTTTTCAAAAAATCAAACATTCTAAAGGGTTATTCAATAAGGACATACGAATTTTGTATTTAAGTAAAACACAGAATAATTGAGATATCGGATTGAAATCCAGGTGTAGTGCACATGTTAAATTTAAGTATGGAATTCGATCTTGTTCATATGACCACCGCGAGCACGTTTGCAGCGATCGATTCTTTGGAGCCAATTTTCCACAAATCTTCCACACCCGCATAAAAATAAATTCATCGGCGTTAAATCTCATGAGCGAGCTGGCCATTCGGCCGGACAATTTTTCGAGATTACACGATTACCGAACTTTTCCTTCAATAGATCAATTGTTTGACCAGCTGTGTGGCATGTGGCACCATCTTGTTGGAACCACTTATCACCGATGTTAATTCCATTCATGGCACGATAGAGAACTCCATTGAACGTATCATGGCGATTATTTTCATCGACGAAAAAATACGGCCCAATCACACCTCCAGCATGAAATCCACACCACTCGGTCACTTTTTGTGGATGCAATGGAGTCTATTGAAGCTCCTGTGGGTTTGTTGCTGTCCAATAACGTATATTTTGCTTACTGATAAAGCCATTAAGCCAAAAATAAGCTTCATCGATGAAATTCAGGATTTTCTTCAAACTTTTGCGCTCTTAAAGTTGCGACTACCGACTCGGTAGTTATTTTTAATCATTTTCAAACGTTACTCGTTCGTGAATTTTACCATGATAAAAATGTAAACCTTGACTGACGATTTGACATTAAGAGCTCATAAAAAAAGTTTAAGGGTGCGTTTGTATTAAAATACAAAATTGTTATGTCCCTATTGAAAAACCCTTTATTAGATCTAAGATCCCAGGGGCTTATGTACGAGTACCAAGTTTGATTCGTTCAAAATATCAGGCCTCAAAATGTGTTATATACAGACGGACATAGCCCAAACAATTTTGCTACTGATACTGACCACATATTTATTTACAATGGAAAGCAAAACTGAACCAATAACTTCTGTTCTATCATTTCATGATATTGAACTAAAATAGTCGGAAGCAATAGGAAGCTAATGTCATACTCGTAATTCCACGTTAAATTTTCTTCAGTACAGCTCATAATAGGCGTATGTGTTCGGAAGCAAAGGTTCTCGTCCGATCACCGAAATCAAGCATCGTCGGGCGCGGTTAGTACTTAGATGGGGGACCACTTATCAAATTTTCATAAGTGAGCAAAAGTGAACGAAAACTTAACGAATCGAAGCAAAAAACTATTATGGTCACACAATACAAATCCTTTGTATTCCCACTGTTTCGGAAGTAGTCGTACGACACCATTCTTCTATTATAGTTCTGCCTTTAGCTCAAAAATGAAAACAGTTTATTTTAAAAGAAATAGAAAACAGGAATGTTGTAGTCCACCTTTGGATTGTCCCCTATTCTGATTGGTCAACAGAGCTAGATATCCAGGTGACGTTTAAGAAGAGGAAGAAGACAAACCAGGGCACAATTTTTCACTTTGAGTTTTCAGTGGATAATTTTGCTTTTTAATATTTTTTTTTCTATATAAAGGGTGATTCCTTTGGAGGTTACAATTTAAATTTTAAATAAAACACATTAGTTTTGGATAAACTGCTGATATTTTTTTATCAATAATGTGTAATGTTGAGACGTTGACATTAAACATGGAAAATTAAATCGGCCAAATGGCCTTACAGACGTCGGCCCTTTTGATTAAATGTTTTATTACTTTTCGGCATAAATCCTGGGGTAGTTCATAAATAACGCGTCGAATATCGTCCTTTAGCTTTGGAATCGTTTGGGGGGTCATTGTCATTCATCTTGTGCTTCACAAAAATCTAACGGCGTGATATCACTAATTTTGATCGCCGCAACGACAGATGACACGAGCGGGAAAGTTTGTGTAGAATAACTACATTGTTGCTCGCCCTGTCTGGCAGGTGGCACCGTCTTGTTGAAACCTCATGCCCTCCACGTCAATATCGTCCAATTGATGACAGAAACAATTTGTTGTCATGTTCCAATAAAATGCAGGTGAATTTTCAAAGACGTAAGGCCCAATCACGCCGCCGGCACCAAACAGTGACTTTTTGTGGATGCATTAGTTGTTTGTGAATGACCCATGAATTTTTATGACCCCAAATGTGACAACTTTGTTTGTTTTCGTTGTTCAAAGTGATCCTCATCGCTGAAGGTGATATTGTTCGAAAAATCGCCATCGAAAGGCATGACATAGCTGAACAGTCAGGGATTGGAAACCAGAACATGTCATAATACAAAGAAAAAATAAAAAAAAAAAACAATTTTTTTTTTTTGTCTATTAACCTATTAATATCATTGTCTGTGTTTTATTAATATTTGGTGCACTTGTTTCGTTATCTAACGATTTTTGACAATGTTAAGATTGTAGTATGATGGTGGATCGTATTCCGCAAACCATTCTTAAGGAGCAGAGGATAGATTTCGAAGCAATTGCCGTAGTTTTTTGTCAGATTTTTGGGGTCACTTTCATGAGGGAATGTGATTTTTGCTATGGGCCTTAATCTTAAAAATACAAAGAGCAGATAAATGTAAAGTTATGTCCGTTAAGAAAAAGCTGAAGGGCATTTATGGTTAGAACTTTATTTCTCGTACGACGATGAAACGACATCAAATCTATAATAATTTCAAACAAAATGTTGCGCATACGCACTGTTGTCCGCATTCGAAAAACTCAAAATTTCATTAACTCAGGTGGAACGTAATCAGGTATCCTCCTGTCGTGCAAATAATGCAATCAGTTTAGAACACTCTTTTCTCTCTTTATTTTTATCACTCTGCATAAAAACGAAGATAATGACCAATTGGCAATTAAAAACAATTAAGATTAACAGATTGTTGGATAGCAATTTTAAACCAGCAAGGCTTAGTTGAAATGGAATTCAAGGAAAGCACACCCATTTTATTTAAATTTATTTCAAATTCAAATTAAATGATTCGACAACAGTTAATAAATAATTTCAGAATCGACAACTGTCATTAATCATCGAGTGAAATAGGACTCTACTATGTATCAAGTCCTCCCCTATCAACTATTTGACTATACTTTCCAATCTAAATTCACTTGAATAGCGGTATTCACAATCTAACTCATGGCTACATTCTGCCTTACTTTTACCAGTTCCACTCATAGCACTTCAGCTGTTTCTTAGCGTAAATTAATTATTCATATCACAGCATTCTACACCAGCATTGTAGTCATACAACTCCAACTCATCCACATTCGTACTTCTTGCGAAATTAAATCTTCGATCTGATTACCGCATTAATCGTCATATCATTAACCCCAAAGTCATTCATCATAACCGCTAAGTAGCAACCACTGACTTTCCGTTAGCATTCCATCTCGTATTGTTTTTTTTTTTTTTCTCAGACCCTCTCCATCTCTACATCACTGCCTCCACCACCACCACAACTACAGCTGGGATGTAGTTGGATTCGCAATGATACTGCCTGCCTCCAAGCAGCTCGACTGCTCGAGTGGTTCTTTGAATTTTCATGCGGTCATGTGACTGACTCCCTTTTTCCTGCTCATCTCTCATTTCGTTTTGTTTCGTGTTTCTTTGTGATACTTTGGGATTATCTTTTGCTTCTCTCTAATTTATCCACGTCGTGAGTCAGTTTCCAGAGGGGTTTGTCGATGCACACGCGCGCTTAGATACCCCACTCACATGCAGCATCTTTCAATTTTGCATGGAAAGTGGAAAAATAAGTCGTGGTGGTGAAAACAGAAAAAAAAATCACAACGCTCATGTCATGGTGATCCGTTTTGATATCGTGATCAACAAAGAGACCCTAGAGTGTCTTCTGCTCCTCATCGTCGTCGTCGCCGACACAATACGGTATCTTGACATAGCCAACACACCACACGTAGTCAGGGACCAAGTGCAGTATCTATTTGTCTATATAACTGTATCTATGTATCTCCCTGGAGATTTGCGAATAGAAAAACCACACAAAGACCTAAAATCGCTTCAATACCGCTGCTGTTAGCAAAATGCCGTAATCGATGGAGGAGCATCATAAAGTTGTTGGGGGTTTCCTTTGACTTGTTTTTTTTTTTTTTTTTTCGTACTGCTAATGCCTCCTTCTCTTCATTCACATTTTGTGTGTTTCATGGTTCGACATTGAAACTGCATTAGCCGCTAGTATCTCGCGATGCAACAAATAAAAGATAGTTGGAGCACGGATAGTCACTATGTTGCTGGAAGATAGAACAATGCAATTAACCTTTAGCTAATTTAGCGGCCGCACAGAGATGTAACATGAGATGTGCCTCTAGACTTGTGAGCCATGCAACAAAGGAGAGCCTGATGGCGGCACAAAATAAAATACAAAAAAAACAACTGCACCGCAATCTTCTTCTTTTCTATAGTAATGCGGTGAGAAATTACAAAATTAGAAAATTATCAAAGGTCAGCTTCCAGATATGACCATATCCGTAGCTCGCCTATGATGGATAGAACGGATTGCGCTAAGCACGGAAATCTACTTTATGCAACATTGAACCTTTATTGCTTAATTATGACAGAGTGCTCTTCTTCTGCTGCTGCTGCTGCTGCTGTTTCGAGCTAGTAATTCCTACAACTTGGATTGGAACATTGTTTAGCAATTTAATTACCTTCGGGCATCAAGCATTTTTCTTTGAATTTCTTCGCATATTCGCTTCCTTATTGTGTGAAGTTTTTCATCTTAAAATCTAATTTCCGTCTGTTAATAATGTATATAATGTATTTCTTTTCCTATTACTTCCACATTACAAATAAGTCGCTTCCAATTATTATTTCTGGTGGTTGATCTGCCGGAGATTATTAAAAGTGACGGGAAAATGAGCGCCGATGCAAGTGTCAGGTTATTCGGATTTTGACACTATGGTTACCGGTTTTTGGGGTAATGGATACGACGAACGTTGGAAAGACGATATTTGTTCTTGGCCATCAGAGATGGATTTTATTTTTTGTTAACTGGCACTAACTACCTAAAAAAAATTACAGGTGTCCTTGATGATAAAGATGATCCAGATCCAGTTGCCAACCGAATAAAAGAAAATAAATCATAGAGCTCAGTAACAACTTGATGACTGGATAATATCATCTATGTATCATCACTGATGTCATTATCTCTTCTCTTTTCATTAATTTCTTCCCCTCACCTTTATGAACAGTTCATTGATTAGAATAATTTGATGTATGTACAGCAAAGAGTTAAACTTTTAAAGCTGCGTCCATTGTAGAATAGAAAAATAGCACCCTCTGCTTTTAGTTAACCAGACCATCATAGGCCATTCTAGCTACAGCTATAAATATATGGCGGTGCACACACCAAAGGCAAAACTGTCTTAAGAAATTTTGGTCTGTTTACGATAGGGAGACAAAAACAGTTTTGCCTCGAAGCCCGCACTCCCCTATATGCTCATACATAGCCCCTGTACAGAACAACGCAACAATAAAAGTGCACACCGAAAAAAATAAAGCAGAAACCCCCATAATATATAGTAGCAAAATATACTCTTCAACAAGTGCACGCCATCAGTGTTCTTTTCGAATTTATATCCGGTCAACATATCCAAAGCAGCCTTTCACTTTGGATAAAACCCACAGCAAGTACCATTTCAGAGGTGCACTATCTGTCTCCTGGTGTCATCCTGGTTTCGGGAAAATTCCCTGCAGTCCTAAGCAATAGACCCAATCTCGCACTACAACTAGTGGATAATTGGGTCAGCAGCAAAGGGTTGGGAGTGAACCCCTCAAAGACGAAGTTCTTTTCACTAAGAAGAGATCAATTCTTACTTTCAGACCCCCAAACATCGGTGGTATTGAACTAAGTATCTCAAGTTCAGCTCGATACCTGGGGGTAATTTTAGATTCCAAACTGAACTGGAAGGATAATACTGCCGAACGCATCAAAAAGGCTAGCGTAGCTTTCTATTCTTGCAAAAATGCATTCAGCAACACCTGGGGCTTCCGGTAGCAGGAGTTTATTGTGAGGCCCTAGGAATAAACAACTCCTTCAGAATCAGCGTCGACTGCAACGTCTTTCAGACCGAAATCACAGCCATCATACAGGCTGCGGAAATTATACTCGAGAGTAATATCGTCGGCAAAACGGTAACTATCTATATATGTAGATAGCCAGGCAGCCGTTAAGGCTCTGGGCTCTGCTGTAATTATATCAAAGCTTGTGAAGACCTGGAAATAACTTTTAAATGAGATATCCAGAGCCAGACCCTCTGCTGGGTACCAGGGCATATGGATATCGAAGGAAACGAAAGGGCTGACAAGCTTGCTAGGAAAGGGTCGGCGCTGCACTTATCGCAGGCCCACCCTTTGTAGTAACTCGAATCAGTTCCCTACGGAAGGAAATAGACGATGAAACCACCGGTCGAGCAAACAGACGGTGGGTCCGTCGATATGGCCGGCGTTCAGCAAGAAGATATCAACTTCTCTGGTGAAACTTAGTCGTTATAATGCACGGATCGAATAAGTACTGGTCCTTGTGTCATTGACGTTCACGCGGAGCGACTCGGTGTTCTACATAACGACTATTGTAGAAGGTTCAAGGACGAAGAAGAAATTGAATCAGTTCGTCATCTGCTCTGTGATTGTCCTGCCCTATCCGTTACAAGAATGAGGACTCTCGGAAGTTACTTCATCTCGGAATTGGAGGACTTAGGTAATGTACGGACCTCCTGAAATTTTTATTACTATCTGGATGGTTTTAACAGCAGACTTTACAGCGTTTCCAGTGTTAAATGATTGGGCACAATGGACCCGAACTGTTGGTCTAAGTGAGCATTGACTCTATTTGTCACAAGGCATCCATCTACCTAACCTAACCCTATGTATCTTGCTAGGTAAACCCGATTTTCAGACCGGAAGCACGGAAGTTGGCGTTATTTTAGGAACGACTTAAATTTGGCTTATAATCTTAACAGTGCAGCTGGAGCTTATGATAGCGAACTGATCAAATTAGGCAAAACACTGACATACACTTTGACTGGTGGTATGATTTGGAATTGAGATTTTACATAGCAGGACGGACTTCGTCCTAAAAGCACATTGTTGATGAGTCAGGACCTTATTGTAAATGTAAATGTAAAATTGCGACTATGGGCTACGATTTTGGTTGTCCATATCGCTATAAAAACGAGAATGGTTTTTGTGCTATACCACACCTACTTAGTTGTCTACTGCCTACGGTTCCACCTGTCGTGAACGTCTGACAAACAACCGGCATAAAACCGTAAGCTCCTTGTCTACCATTCGTGTGTCGCATAGCACGATTGGCTGCGAGAAGATAGACCAGGCCCTGTATGTGCTGTTAGCTCTAAAATATTTATTTATTCATTTATTATTTCTTTTTATGAATGAACTTGCGAACATTTTCACACAATTTCCTTTATTTTTTGGCACAACGTCAATAGATGTGAAGGTAGGTGTGGTCGAAATTAGCATGATTTATTTACTTGATCCGTTCACCTAAAGATTGGTCACTAATGGCAAGTATTGGTTTCCCGAAAATGTTCGATCACGAGATGTTGATCAAATTTGATATTACTATAATAGAAAAACTCACATAAGTGGGTCTCTCAACTATGTCTGCCTATCTGTATACGGGTTTGTAATTTGAGGCGAAATCCGAATTTTCATTAGTGTACTGCTACTAATAGCCGATTTTGGAAAAAATCGATTTTCTCGAATATACACACCAACAGATGTCGTTCCAGGTTTTTGCCAAAAAATACATATAACTGTAATTTACGTCTTTAGTTCGTTCTCAAATATGACAGACGATTTTATTCCAAATCAATATCTATAAAAAAAATTACATCTGCAATGTCATGGCTTTGGAAAATTGTCAAAATTATTCTTTACGACTTTTAACGATTTTGTTTGAATTTCAAATCTGAATTTTTGCATATAAACAATATATATGTAGGTGTACAAATTTGCTAGTATACCCGTCTGCACAGATAGGCTGCCTGTTACAAAGATGTTTGTATCTTATTATCTCGATCATCCCCATCATAATTGATAAAGGTTTAACTCCAATCGAATATGATTTGAATATTTATTAAAAAATTCCAATGCAACCAAAGAGTTTGACATTTTCTCATGTGACTTTGGGAATGCAAATTATGCGACTGTTGGACTAGAAGTGAATAGATGATCTCTAGAATTCAATTAGGATTGATAAAATCTGCATAGCACCCAAAAAACAATTTGCATGCCACATTTGTCTTGTCGTTTTTCATAAACATTCGGATTCTTTTCGACGCACTCGGAAAATTAGAATAAAGTGCACTAGTTTGTGTCTAATATTAAACGATTCAATGCACAATAGGGCAATAGAAGTGAATTTGTCGCTTTGGGTTCAGTCTTCATCATTTGGTGTCACTGACCTTGTTTACCTTGTTTTATGGTTAAACAATCTTACTTAGGAATTTAAGGTTTTAAAGTCACAAATTGATGGCGAATATCTCTTAACTTCTTCTTTCCAACGCCTCTTCTTAACAAAAATCCATCGACTTCCATGACACACATGATTGTCTCTCATATTATACCAAATCTAGTACTTATTTCTGTTTCCAACTATCCTCTAGGCAATTACATTGGCTAAAACTTGCGAAGCTACAACAGAGATGAGAGAATGCCGTTCACCTAAAGATTGGTCACTGTTAGCACTCCAAAACACTCGAACTGGAAAGTCGCATTACTTAGTAATTTGTAGATGTCCTGATCACTACAAAATGGGTAAAATCAATTATATTTTCTCACCGATCTCATATTAACTCCTATTCCCTTTTTTTTGCAGAGGGTCCCATGGCTCATGATCAACCTACTTATGCCAGTGTTCCAGGAATCCGCGTCTTTGGAATGATGTGTGTCAAACCAGGCTACTCGGTGAGAAAACCATCTGCTCAGCCACCCAAACGCTACCAACTGCAAAAGCCGTACTACATTCCTAATTCACAAAACAAATACAGTTCCGTCAAGGATCATAGCCGACCATCATACGGGTCCTCATCATCTTCATCATCGCTGGGTGGCAGCAGCAGTCTCAACTATCAACCCCAACATCATCACAATATCCACCAACAAGATACATTCCAAAGCCAGCATCAAGCCAACTATCAGTATTTGAACCGTCCCGACAGTGGTTCATCCCACTTCATCAGCTCATCCAATTCTCATGGTCACAATAACCACAACAGTCACAATGATTACCCAGAATCTCTTAGCTTCAGTGGAAGCATGTATGGCCGCAATAACGAACGAAATGGAGAGAAACCAATTCCAGCGGCAGAAGAGGACAGCACTAGCACCAGCTCGAGCTCTAGCAGTAGCAGTGGTAGTAGTAGCAGCAGTAGCAGCAGCCCCAGCAGTAGTAGTAGCAGTCCAATTTCTAGCGCAACAAGACCAGACGAGATTAGCAGAACAACTGCTGAAATCGATGCAGCTCCAACGACGTTGGAAGCAGCTAGCAAACGAGATAGGCGATCAATTCGAGAGATGGAATCAGACAGTGAAGATGAGAGTACACCAGAATTCCCATGGCAACGGGCAATCGATTTCCAACGATCAATAGTGTGGGACTAAGCGTGCATATAACTAATTTTCGACTGTGACTGAGAAAAAAAAAAATTCAAACCTGTCCATGAGTATTCACTTGCTGTCGACGAAAACGATCGAAGAATCTTTAACCCCACCACGACTATACACATCTACCCGTCCCGCGCTATCATATCAAAAAAAAAAAAAAGATCCTTCTCCCCTTCTTCGTCGTCGTCATTTTAAATAATATTCTTGTGTAGGGTTAGGAGCATTTTTGGGAAGAATCTATGATTGAGTTCCGCATCGAAGGAACTCATTTTAGGCATTTCCCAATTCGGGATTATAAATATTAAACGATTAATTAATTATACTATTAATATATGTTTACTACTATAGATACTATTCTGTGTATGGTGATGCTTTTGAAATCCTAGATATCGATGGTAAAAGAGAACCTCTCACACTGGTCCACTGACCACATCGATATTAGTGAAACACAAAAACTACACCGAAACTAAATTTAGGATAAACATTAAAAAAAAAACACTATTTATATTTATTTTTCTGTACTTAGTTTAAGACGCATTTACTAGATTAATGAAATAAAATAATTAAATTGAAAATCAAATCTTTGATTGGCTGTTTTCTGTCCCTGTTAGATGTTGCGAACAAGATGCTGCCTATTGTGTGAATGTCTAAGCATTTCTACACCACATTGATTGGTTTAAACCAGTGTAGCTTCCGATCGACAATTGACCAAATTTTTACCCTAAAACAAATCCTGGAAAATGCCAACGAAACTAATTATTTATTCATCGTCTTTAAATCACTCATCATCTAGAACTCTACACGGTGATGGCCGTTTTAGGCACAAAATAATCCAGCTGTGCTTCATAAAGCTGGAAAACACGCGATGTACTGTTATACCGAGTCTTTTTTTGAAAGCGATTACTGATTGGAATTGGAAGCAATGTGTACTGGGTCAATGTCTCAGGCGAAATAAGTAAGTAATAGGCACTCCGTAATTCGATAGTTAATGTCGAAATCGCTCGTATTTCAAAAAGACTCGGCAACTATGTTATTTTATACAATTTGTAACACCACCTGTCGGAGGCACCCTGTCAGAATCTCTAACAACGCCAGATACTTGGAACTCGTGCTCGATAAGAAACTTAATTGGAGGTTGAATATTAATGGAAGAATCAAAAAAGCTACGATACCCTTCTACTCCTGCACTAGAATTTTTGGGAAAATCTGAGGACCTAACGCCAAAATTATCCTACGGCTATAGTAAGACTTATACTGACTTACGGCAGTCCCGTTTGGAGGAAGGCAGCCAGCAAAACGACCAACCTAATGGCGATCACGAAAGTACAAAGACTAACGTACATTGGAACCATCAATGCAATGAGAACACCACCTACAGCGGGATCGAGACCATCCTCAATTTGCTTCCGCTAGACATCTTCATACGAGTATCGGCGGCTATTAGTGCCCTAAGAATGAATCAATCATATAGCAGGAGACCAAATACAATAGGTCACACTACGATCCTACAGAAATATTTAGGCAATGTATCTACTACTGATTAAACCACACCATACCTAGACTTTATAAGACTTTTCTCAAGCACCTACCCCAATACACAATCTACAGCAGTATATACCGATGAATCCAAAATGAAAATAGGTGTAGGTGTGGGTATCTACTCCGAAGTGACACTGGCCACGGTGTAGTGTGTTCGCTTGTGACCCGAACTGTGCAGGTTCGAGCACGGACGGGGAACAGCAACCACAGCCACTCGAACATAAAAGAGAAACAAATACAATCTAAGTTTCTTCAACCACTACACCAAAAGGAGTTCTACCTACAATGGACAGAAAATTGAGCTTGAGTGCTCCGAGATTTGGAAATTTCCTTTAAAAAAAAAATGTTTACTCCGAACAGCTGGGTATATCAAAGTCAGTCCGACTTCCGAACCGCAGCAGTGTTTTCTGACAGTGATAATAGCCACCAGTGAGACTGCGATGAGGGCAATACCACAAGACGATATCACATTTTTCATCGACAGCCAGGCAGCAATAAAAGCGATTACTGCTACAGAAATAAAATCAAAGCTTGTGAAGTACTGTCGAGAAGAGCTCAAGATCTTGAAACAAGGTAAAGTTCTACTAGGTGCGAAAAAGTTCAGCATTAAGCCCTGACCAATCTGACCCCTCGGTGAACATCCCACCTTGCGCACTCGAAGCAGGGAATAAAGCTCTAACAGAGGCAGGCAACAGTTAGCCCTTTCTAGACACTTGTGACACCGCTAAGGAACTATGGCCTATATACGACTAAGCCAGGACCGACAGACTTATACAAATGAATTGAAAATCCCATATATCCGTATAGGAGTGAATACGGGGCATAATATTCGTACTCTGCGGTATCATATGAAAAAGCTCAACTATGTAGGGGTTGCGGTGACGAGGAGGTTTACGAGAAAACAACCCACTTTATTTAACACTATACAGGCCTCTATCATCAAAGAAATGAATTCCTCGGGCGACACTTCTGCCAGCATTTAGAAGAACTATTTGTCAAACCGGTGAATAACGTCTTGAACTTCATTAAATCCACAGGATGGTTGATTCATAAGAGCAGTAAGTGTGGTTAAGTATTCTTTTATAGGAACTTCAAGGGCAAGGTACTTTACTCTTTTCCCCAATGGGTATCACAATGCGCTTGTAGTAACCTGAGTTTGGGGGGGAGGTTTATGATATGATTTATAAAAATCTTGAAATCAAATTTTTTCACAAAAACAATACTTGTTCTTTATAGGAGCAAGTAAAAAGTAAGAAAGTAGTAAGACCCAGTTGTCTGTCCATCTGTTTGTTACAGACTCATAACTTTGATCCGTTGGATGTAGATACTGGAATTTTGACCAGGGTTAAGTTTTACTAACTCGCAGACAGTTTATAAGCAAACTTTTTGAAAAGTGGACAAAAAGTTTGTAAAAATTATAAATACATACAAACAATATGGGTATCAAATGAAAAGCAATGAAGCGCCTATTTCAAAAATATTTAGTTTCGTTACTTTTACTTTATCACATTTATAGAAAAATAAAAAATAAAAACTGACAAAAAAAGGTACAAGAATCATTCTTGCACTTCTGGGCTTGTATTTGGTAAGTCAAAAATATGACTACCTCCCATTCTTTCTTATTACCCATACTGTATGTAGGTGCACAAAGTTATACCTTTAAGGTATAACTACATTCGGCAAAAAGTGGAAAAAGTGGAAAAAACATACATTCTCTCTTTTCATCTTATGAAGTACTCTGCATCATTCCATTTCATTTTTAAAAAGAAATTTCTTTGGAAGCCCAAGGGAGTCCAAGCTTTCACTTTTTCCAAGCTCAAAAAACTAACACATTCTTGAAAAACTTCTCATCGTTTCTACAACAGATGGCTCTATGATACGATGATTTTGAGGAAACAAATCTTATTTTTGACATAAATCACATTCCAATGATAGCTACTGTCACTCAGCACATGCAATCAACAATTAGAAGCAATCAATTATCTTTAGCTTTTAAATGTCAAATGGTGGCGCCAGCAAATGCGTGTATTTTTCACTTTGTTCACTTTTTTCACTTTATAATTTATCCGAGAAGTTTGAAAAAATCCTCACCTATTATGAAATATTATGAGAGGCAGAAGAATAATTTTCTTTACTACACCCTGTTTTTTGAAAATTAAAATTGTGATCTGTTGTAATATGCTCCACTATTTATACAATAAATTTCTCGTAGGTAATAAGAGAGAAAGATTGTGTATTAAGATATTCTAAATAACTTACCCAATACTTCAGCATTTACGACAATATTACAGCTGTACATTGGTGTCACTAAACGTTGAGGCTGATTACGAAAAGCTTGCTTGCAAACTTCTTTCGCAGTAGACATAACCTGACCTGGAGACAAGAAAACATTCAATAATTATATTCAGATCAGTTTAACCTTTATCTGTATAACAAACCAGAAAAAGGGCCATATGACTTTGAATTCAAATCATCACTCGTATCCACCGACCACTCTAGCACAACAAAACACACTCCTTGCATAGGTTCCTCACACAATGGACCAGCAGCGGTTGTCAATTGGAAACCATTTACAAAAGAACTGTCATAATCCCTACGCACATCGTGAACGGCATTTAAGTCCACATCTGCGGAATTAGGATCGTCTAACCAAAAATTCGGATGTTCATAATCTGAAAGATTTAGTAGAATATTCGTGCCACACTTTCTTGGTCCGATCGACCAGATACGATCGATGAGGTTAGTGGTGTTAGAAACGCCTTTCAAGTCAAAGTCTTCCAGCGCCTTAGAGAGAGATTTCTTAATTTGCGCGAGAATCGTTTGATATTTATCGGAAATGACCGACGATTTTGTCATGTTGGAGAGTTCCTAATGAGTAAAGTTATGTATGGAAAACAACATTCGTGAGATATCCGTGAGGAGTTACCTTAAAGACAGAGGAATATTTCTCGAGAATTTCCACAGCAGACTCTGGCAATGGTAGAGCAATCAGCTTGATCGTACCCAACTTGTTGGTAGTCTGGAGAGTGATTATTTTCTTACTGATATCCTTATCAGTGGCTGAAATAAGGAACATATTTTTGAAAGAGGCAACAATTTATATATTGGGCTACTAACCAGTTTTAACGATGGCTTCGTTGACCATATCCATGGTCGCCTCGGGAACTATGGTCTCCCGGAAGGAAACAATTGGCTTGGATACATTCAGCTTCACCTTAGCATAGCTCTGTTCTAGATCACGAACGCATTTTTCCACATGAACCTCACCGAGGGTGGTAATGACATGTTCTCCTGTTGGTTCAACGGAAATTTGAACGCATGCGTCAGCCTAAAGAAATAAAGGGAAGAATTGTATTTAAACTTTTCACATATTGTATGCACATTTTTACAGATATCGGAAATCAAACCAAAATGTATCAAAGATCAGAAACGGAAATCATAACAAATAAAAACAAAATCATACGAGTATGCATCCTTTTGCAATGCGTAGAATTTCGTCACCTATAAGCTTATCCTGGAGAATGAAATTTCCCCAGATAGGAAAAACCAGGCGCTTTTATAACAAGTTCTAAACATGCGATATATTATATCAAGGAAAGATCTACAGAAAAAGCTCTCTTCCATGAGGTAGTGCAAAGGACTCCCTCATTAAGAGTACACTTTCGTTGTCTTCGCGGGTAGATGGATATTTTTAATAACGTGAACGCTGGATCTATTCAAGAGTCACTTACCTAGTTGGGTGTAAAGGGGTATCTTTGTCACTGGAATCTCCGTGCTAAGAAGAAGAATTATATATTCTGATAGAAAAACTTCTCAGGGACGTGTTATCTCCTCTACAGGAGCTAATAGAACTAGAGATAGAACTCTGATCAGTTATGTCATGGAAGGTATTCTAAATAAATAAATAAATATTTTGGCGCAACAGCTCTTTAAGTACCAGGGCCTAGCTTCTCGCAACCACTCGTGTTGTGTGCGTTATATTTTTCACACGAATGGAAAGGACCTACAGTTTAGGTCCGTATCCGAACGGTAATTTGTTTTGAGAAGCTTTCTCGTGACAACAATACTCTCGGATGTTTGTCAGAAGTTCGCGAGAGGTGGGATCATGAAAAAAACTTTTTGGTGTTTTCTGGGATTCGAACTTGGAACCTCTTGCGTAGTGATCCGACTAACCACTACGCCACGACGCCCAGGACGAAAGGTACTCTACATAGTTGAAATAAATATTGTACATTGGCTACAAGTTGTAGACTTGGTGTTAATCCAGGCAAAACTGAACTGATTCTCTTCGGCAATAAAATTGATATACCTACATAAGTTCACCCTTGTCCAATTAAGCGACCAACTATCATATCATCACTTGTCCACCCAATGGTAGATATCTAGGCTATCAAAAAATTGTAAACAAAGCTTACCTTGCAACTAAACCCCGAACAATGGGTCAAGAAAGCATGTACAGTGGGACCGTCATCTCCGCTGCCTGAGCAACCGCAGTTTCAGCTATCCTCTGGCGTTTTCATGGACTTGTCAAAGTAATACAATACAGAAATGTTTTAAGACAAAAAAGCACAGAGCAGTTTACGTTGCGGCTAGTTTTACGGGTCGGACTCATGAAACGTTAATTCAAAACCCGCGTTAGGCTTCATGTATCCAAGCCGTTAATGTAATAATTCGTAAAATGAAACATTTTTATTTAAATTGTAGTTACAATAAGCGATACGACTACCGGAATACAGAAAGCATTTCAGTGGACTGGCAGAATCGCTATTGTTTCTTGTCGATACACACAAGTATGCGGATGGTTAACGACTATCAGAATGTGGATTAATGTTATTCATGGCAAAGTACATAGTCATATGTAACACTAGTTATGCCTTTTATTTTTAGACTATGATGTCATATATATTAAAGATCAAAAGCTCCATGGATGGTTCGCTACTATCCGAGGTAGGCGTTGAAACACATCCGTCACCTTTTACCTCCGTAATAAAACCAATAGAGGCTTTAACCAAAGATGGATATACACGACCGTAGCGTATCTTCTTACTTAAGAGTCACTAGTAGAAATATATGACCCAGCTATAGCAGGGAAAGAACTCCTAAACAATCTATTCGCGAATATCGCCAGGATATAGGGCAGCTGGTGACCACACAGCTGAACTAAGGGTATCTAGAATTAGAATGAGATCTCACTTAATTTTCTTTTTTTTTTCTTGTTTCTAATGTTTTATTAAACCTTTAGAATTCATTCAGGAATCGGTCAATTACGATAAAGAAGGTAGAAGGAGAGAAGGCTTCCCTGAGGAAAGCTTTTAATAGCTCCACTTAAAGCAAATGATTGGTAGAGATGGTCCTGCGTTAGCTGCCACCTAATCCATCGATAGTGGGTTGTTCAATTCCTTTAAGGAATCTCTCTTAATAGCTGTAAATAGGACCGCTACTGTTTTCTTAACAAGTTGATGTGTGGCCGTAACGTCGAACATATCCGCGTAATAAGCTAATTGATTTTTATTTGGTGAATGTTCTCTTAGGGTGGAATTTCAGGAGCAAACACTTCCCATTATCTTCATAGAAAAGTATATGTGAGACTTATAGGTCTGGAGGATTTTAGATCTGAGGGCGATCTTTTACCAGCTTCAGGGTTGAATACTGCATTAACAGTGCGCCAAGCTCATGCAAAGAGGCCATTGGTTTGTATGTGCTTCTCCATCTTTCTTTTATACTATTGCAGTCTTATAATAGAATTATGCCATAGCTTCTTGCAATAAACTAAACATTTGATAAAGGAGCTTGGTGCGTCCTGAGTTTCTTAGCCTGTTCTCTTCTGTACTAGACAGAATATCAAGCGATCGCATCGTTCTATAATCATCAGGACCTCCATTTCCAAAAATACTCTTCCTGACGGTAACGGGCGTTGAGATCATTACCGTCTACTGTGTGAATAGGAACACAAGTAGATGGCATTATTTCACCACCTCGATTCAATTTTAATTCGATCTCAATTCGGCAAGAGTGATCCTGTGTAAACGAAGTTATCCTCTGGTTCTCTTCCTGTTAAGTATCTCTTAAGTGTAAGAAACTTATCCTGGATCAATCTCCATTGGGAGGTTGGGCCTAAAGCAAGAAGCTCTGCAGTCTCAATTATTATCGCAGAACCTGGTAAAGTAGGATCTATCTGAGAGTAAACACGTGGATAACTCACCTGATTAAGTAGCTTAAGTCCTTTAACAAGCTTCGGCATATCCAAGGGATTGACTGTCTCGATGGCAACTCTCAAAATGGGTGTTGCCATCACAGTGAGTTCACTGAATGAAGGACAGAATGGAGTACTGCTGAGAGTGGCAGTTTTGATCACATCATTCTCCAAGCCTCCAATGCCAACTATATTGCCAGCGGGAACCTCATTCAGATGCTGCAGCTCACCGCCCATAAAGAGATACAAATCGCCTACAGTTACTTCAGTGATAAATGGCGAGTCAGTGGTGATGCGACTAAAAAACAATTAAATCTGTTAAACCCACTAAAAATGGTTCCGAGCTATGCAACTTACTCCTTATTCCTGGGATCATGTTTTGGCGCCAGAACATACAGCTTCTGTCCCTTTCTCAATGTACCGCTAAATACTCTGGCAAACGCTATGAACACAAAATCTTTTCCCTCATCTTCTTCCGTCTGAGGTGGATGCTCTTCTGCCTTCACTTCAGTTTCTGTAGTCAATTCCTGAACCCCTGTTGTTATTTGGTCTAGAACTGCTTGTTCAGCCATCTGCTTACGGTCTTGTATTCTTTGGCGAATGAGTTCTCGTCTGTCTTGCAACTCCTGCTCTGTCAAGCGTTTAGGTTTGTTTTGAGGCAGCTGGGAGACATGATACGAGGTCATCTAGAAGAAAAACGATAAAAAAAAACAAAGATTTGAAAAGACTGTTAACAAACCTTTGAAACGAATGCAACCACATTCGCACTATTGGCATCGCATTTCTTGAATTCCTCCTTAAGAGCCAGTGTCTCTTGTGGATAGGTTGTCAGTTCCACATTAGTTGGGAACAACAGTCGTTCAGCTCTCTCATCAGAGATCACATTTGGCTGGGGAATATGCTGCACAACCATTTGGAGGACAGATCTGTCCACGGGCAACCATTGACCAAGAACAGTCTTAATTTGAGACTTGACGTCGCCCATTTGTAAGTCTCTAGGGCTAAGTTTGATGCCAATCTTCTCAGCGATACCTGGCAGTTTCTCCTTATCTTTTCTTACCGCGATGATGTCATACAAATTCCAAATGTTCTCCAATACAAACTGCACAAACATTGGTCTTTTGGCCTTCTCCTGAGCTCCAGGCATTGCACACTTCTTCTTGGAATTATAATAGAAATCACCCCAGAGGACCTTCTCTAGCTCCAGCCGAGGAATTTCCAGTTTATCGGCATAGGTGGCAGCAAAGTCTCCAACTGAGAAGGCCCACCCATCAACCGCCGAACAGAAGACGACATTTCCATTCTCCGGGCTGAAGTACAACGCAGAATCATCGACATCTTCCAAAGCAGATTCATAGTTATCCTTCTTCGATGTGTCCTCCTTTGCCAGAACATCAGAAGCGAAAACACTGCCCAGAACTGCATTGACTTGCTCCAGAACTTGCGAAATATGAAAGTACGCATCGATTGGAGTCATTTGCTTCTCCAGAATCAGCCTATCGATCTTATTAAGAACCAGCACTGGTTTCAGTTGTTCCACATAGGTCTGCTGAAGACATGCTCTCGTCTGTGGACAGACTCCTTCCACAACGTCCACCTGTAAGGCCCTCCTACATTACTGACCAATCTAAATGCTCCAAAGTACTCACCACAACAATAGCGCCATCGCACAACCGCACAGCAGTCGATACCTCACTAGAAAAGTCCACATGTCCTGGAGAATCTATCAAATTAATAAGATAATCCCTTTCGTTTCCCATTTCTGCGCTTTGGTAGTACAGTGAAATGCTGCTACTTTTCATGGTGATTCCCCGCTCCTGCTCGTCTTGTCGATTGTCTAGATAGCGCAGCTTTCCAGCCATACGTTGGGAGATGATTCCTACATCACATAATCCATAGAAAAGAGTCTCGTAGTAAGATTTTTAGTGGCTTACCATTACTAGCAACAAGTGAGTCAGCTAAGGTTGTCTTTCCATGGTCAACGTGCGCCAAAATGCAAATATTGCGCACTTTAGTGATGTCCTTCTGGAGCTGGATTAAATCAGCTGTGTCTACGATGGGCATTTTGGTGTTGACAAATAATATTAGTAAAAGAATTTAAGAAAATAAATTGAAACACTTTCGCTGTCGCACGTGTTTTGTTTACATTTCACAATTCACGAAACAATAATATTTTGACAGTTGCATCTGTCATGTCGGAAGGCGTTCGGGGTGTGTTCAGTGGTGATGCTGTGTTGGCATTCCACCCGTTCTGCCCGATCCAAATTATCTGACTGCTAATATTTTAAGTTGTGAAAAGTCTGGTATGGTAGTTCAAGTTGAGTTAAATTGAATTGAAAGGCAACGGAAAATCTGTCCACTTCTCACAATAGTTCCCCTTGTTATTTATACATAAAGAGACAAATATCTCTAAAAATTCGGTTCGACACTGATACAAGAATACTATTATGGAACGGTCCAATAACGTGTGGTCCCCTATACAAAGCCCAAAACAGATGTGCAAAAATTTGGCATGGCCTCTGCATGCAAATCAGTAAATTTAGTAATAGGAATTACATCGAAGAATCGAAAAATACAAATATAACAAATTGGCTTTAAGAAAAGTGTCATTAATTTTTAAGCTAGAATGAAATTTTAGCCCACAATTTAGTTCTGCAGCTTAGACTTCCGAGTTACAGACAAACATACATATGGACAGAATTGAGAGACCAATGTGGTAGAAATTCCTTATGGTAGTAATGCCTAGATTCATCAAAATCTCGATGAGTAAATAAAAAATTGTGTGCCCCTAACTTTTACTTCAAACTTGATTATACCATGATTTTATTTACATTGATGATGCAATTTTTAGGAGCTATAAACGCGTCATAAAACATGTATTTTCTATGCAGAAGTTGAGACTATGCAAAATTGCAATATGTCAAACTTTCTTTATTAAAGTTCAACTACATGAAAATGTTTGGTGACAGGGAGTATGAGAAAAGGTTAAGGTGAAAGTGAAAAACGCGAAAAAGTAGGGTTATTGCGACTGTATATAAGCTCTATACAGTTTGTTCCAAGTTGCAAGAACTTAAAAATAACTTACAGAGTTTACTTGATAGAGAACTAAAGATGGATCACAGTTTTCCTTCGATTTCGGTACCTTCCGATGCATCTTTCTCGCAATAATATATATTAGCCAAATTAAATGGGCGGATTGCACATTTTTTCCGAGTAATCTAGTCCAACATTCGTGTTTTTGTTTAATATAATTATTTTTTGGTCATTTGATTTAAATTTTATTGTAACTATTTGTATCATGTATCCAACGATCTAAATTTGTTTATAAATAGCCTCTTAAATCGCTATTGTGACTCTGCCACATTGGACCAACCCGAACCAAAACGAAATCGAAACGAACTGTCAAACACATACTTTTGATGACGTTTCTTTCAACAGAAATCCTTTCACCTGGTACACGTTTTGACGACGACTCATCAGTCGACTCTGGCGTAAATACTCCAAGAATTTGTGAAATAAACTCATAAAATTGTTCCACAAATTCTACAACATCAATCGTTCAACACAAATCAGTTAATATGTCCAGCTTATCACCAGAGGAAAAGAAACAACTCATCACCAGAAATCTTCAAGAGTTTCTGGGTGAAGACAAGCTTAACAGCATCCTCAAGGAACGTGACATCAAGATCTACTGGGGCACAGCAACAACAGGAAAGCCACATGTCGCCTACTTTGTCCCAATGTCCAAAATCGCTGATTTCCTCAAAGCTGGATGTGAGGTTAGTATCAGGAAGTTGTAACCCCCATGAATTATAATTGAAGTGGAGCTGTCCTCTAGGTAACAATACTCTTTGCTGATTTACATGCTTACCTGGATAACATGAAAGCACCATGGGCTCTACTGGAACTGAGGACACAGTACTATGAAGCGGCAATCAAGGCAATGCTTACGTCCATTGGTGTTCCTCTGGATAAGTTGAAGTGAGTTATGGGGGATGATGACTTCCTCATTGCGATTCTTAGATGTGTCTCTCTTATAGATTTGTTAAAGGAACAGACTACCAGCTGTCCAGGGAGTACACCTTAGATGTCTACAAGCTAACCTCTGTCGTGACGCAGCACGATGCAAGAAAAGCCGGCGCCGAAGTAGTTAAGCAGGTTGAATACCCACTGTTGTCTGGTTTGTTGTACCCAGGACTGCAAGCACTCGATGAGGAGTACCTGAAAGTTGACGCTCAGTTTGGCGGTGTAGATCAGCGGAAGATTTTCACCTTTGCCGAGAAGTACCTGCCCCAGTTGGGCTTTGAGAAGCGAATCCATTTCATGAATCCAATGGGTAGGGGAAATGATATGCCTCAAACTATTCTCATTCTAACGACTCAATTTCTTGACAGTTCCTGGCCTGGCCGGCGGTAAGATGTCCTCATCCGAGGAAGACTCTAAAATCGATTTGCTCGACTCCCCAGCGAATGTGAAGAAGAAGCTGAAGAAGGCCTTCTGTGAGCCCGGAAATGTCACCGACAATGGGCTGTTGTCGTTTGTCAAACATGTCCTTTTCTCTCTGTTTACCGAGGGAGAAGGATTTACAGTCAACCGGAACGAAAAGAATGGAGGAGATGTCACATATTTGGCCTACGAAGAATTGGAGAAAAGTTTCGCAGAGAACAACTTGCATCCTGGTGACTTGAAGGCTGCTGTGGAGAAATACATTAACAAACTTCTCGAGCCAATTAGGAAGACATTCGAAAGTCCTGAGCTTCAGTAGGTCATCGATACTTCATTTTCCCATCAAATGTATGTAATCATCTTTTGTAGAAAACTAAGTGCCGCAGCTTACCCTCCCCCAGCGAAGGCAGGAACATTTAAGGCGGCCGTTAATACTGCTGATGCATCAGAAGATGGTCCCCAAAGGCTGGACATCCGCGTGGGAAAGGTTGTTTCCGTTGATCGTCATCCAGATGCTGATACATTGTATGTGCTCAAAATCGATCTCGCTGAAGAGAATCCTCGAACCATCGTCAGTGGCCTTGTAAAGTTTGTTACCGTTGAAGAGCTCGATCAAAGGCTGGTTGCTGTACTGTGCAACCTTAAGGCGGCAAAAATGCGTGGTATCCTCTCCGAAGGAATGGTCTTGTGCACATCAAAGTAAGTTTTTATGTAAATTCTGGAAGTAATTGTTTATTGTAGTGCTAAATAGGAGTATTCGCGTTAACTAGCATTCGCTGGTTAAGAAGCAACTTATTTTCAGTTGCTGACCATTTCTTCAAACACAAGTGGCGCTAAGTGAAACCATAGAGAGCATAGAGGTATCGCGCTCAGTGTAAGCTGCAGTCCTAATTCGGTGTCTCAGACGACACCTTCTTCCCATTCTTCTTGGTCAAATTTAAGATTCACTTCCAGCTCCGTAACTAATATTATTCCCCGTAATCTCACAACTGAAATCGCATTCCAAGGTTTCTGAGTAATCAATAAATACATCTGTAAAAAATACTGATGCAATCATCCATTGGGGTGTGAAAAACCGAGTTAAGTGCAATGCGTTGATCCAGTGCTGTCTCAATCTAATCTAATGGATTATCAATGCTGGTCATGTATGTTGACTTTCGCTGGAATCAGCAGATTGCAGATGCCGCTTAAGCCTGTGCTAGATACCTCGGATTCTTCAACAACCCACAGACTTGGTTACAATCTTTACATTCTTCTGAGACTTGAATGTATCAGCCGGAATGTTGGATTTTTACCGCGCCTGTAGTTCTGTTCAATCGCAATACACGTGCGGCATCTTCTGCAAAACCTTATATATTAAAGACTACTTTCGAGCGCACAGTAAAATGTAGAAGATAATTTTTTAACCACTGCATACGTATTTGGAATGACTTGCTCCAGCAACCTATGATTTACAAAGGTTCAAAAATAATACACATCATCACCTCTTCCTCTTTCCTTTCCTTTCCAATCTTTAACTCCCTCGTATAAGCTTTCCTTTCACCCTATCACTGGGTTCTAAGGACACAGTCCTTCCTAAGTGCTATTTAAAAACAAATTGAATACTTGAATCTGATAACTTTTTTCTTTTAGTGCCGATCACACTGAAGTCGAACCAATCATTATTCCAAGCGGGTCTATTCCTGGTGATCGAATTTCTGTTGAAGGATACATTGGAACGCCCGATGAAGTCCTCAATCCCAAGAAGAAAGTAAGTAGTTAACTCCACCCAAAAAAGTACCAATTAAATCTTCTTCTAGATTTGGGATAAACTTCAAGTGGACCTGAAAACCAACGCCGACGGATTGGCAGTTTGGAAGGATAACTTCTTGCAGACTCCTAGTGGAGAGAAACTCATAAGTAAACTGGCAAACTGCTGTATTAAGTGAACGCGAAGAGGAGGACACACACTGAAAAGCTGGCACTGCGCATTAAGCATTTAGTATTTATTTATCGCTAAGCCATTTGTTTACACCGGTTTCCGATGCCTGCTAATAAAATATGAGACAAGTACTAAAAGAATTCTGAAAATTATTTCTTGGAAATGAAGCACTCAAGTGGTGTAATTGTTGTTTACACCACAAAGTTCAGCCGAATGAACTTAAAACGCATTACTTTATCGGTGTACAGTTGTAATAGTTGGAACTATGCACTATCAAACTATTTACTATAAAATTATAACAAAAAAACATATGAATGCACTTTACTACCATCGTTGATAGATAAGGCCTTGCAAATTGCGAGTTATTTTTTAGCGATGATAGAATTATATAAAAAAATAAAGGTTTTGTACAGCCACAATTATGATGTAATATCGTAGATACTGGGGTACGTGTAATGAAAGATGAAATGACGCAAATTGTATTCATGCCTCTGGTGAGGATTCAAAGTTCTCATGAAGGGCAAACAAAAGTTTCTCTGAATGCATCTTTTATTTACTTCTGAGAGCAGAAGCTACTAGACATTACGCAGTTTAAAGGTAAGATATTGAAGACTATCAGTAACATACTGATATGCATCATCATTTTATAGATTTGCAGCCAAATGGTTTCACTTGCACTATCTCAAGTATCATTATATTGTGATTGAATAATTTACTTCCCGTCTGGTACTCCGTTGTGCGTCTTGGGGAAAATTTAATTTCTCCAATTGGTTTTTTATAATTAGAAGACTAAAGGTAGGAAATTTTAGCCCTAATAAATTATCATTATACATAACGTGACCATATTTATTCTAGTGAAACACAAGGTTTTCCTGCAAAAAGTGGGTGAAATACAGTGTAAATCGAGAATAGATACAGGACATATTTATTTAATGCAAATTAACAATTAATTTTATTCGCTGTCATCACAACCAGTGATTATCCATTGTCCAATTTTTCAGAGCACAGTTGGCTCATTATTAAGATGATTCCCGAAGTCTAGGCACAAGTACTGCATATTCTATTAACAGTAATGTTATTAGTGATCAGCTAGATACATAAACAAACAACCAGCAAAAAGAGAAAAAAATAAATAATCTTCAAGAAAATAATTTTTAATCAGCAAAAAGTATTTTTTATTTTTTTTCACCAGAAACAACGCCGGACTTACAACTGCAGTGTAGAGCCTTCCTTTCAGCTTAGGGGACATTTTTCGATCACAGAAGATAGCGGAGTTTTCCCGCCACTTCACCCAGACTACGCTCCCAGATATTTGAACTTTTCGCACTTGGGAAGCACTTTTCCATTCAAGTAAATGTCTGCAATAGGCCGGTGTGGATCAGAGAACGGGCAGCACAGATACTCTGTCTTTTTTTAACTAATACGGTACCCATTTCCCTCCAAAACATTCACCCATACTTCAAGTGCTCCTTGCAGAGCCATTTGATCTTCACTAATGATAGCTCCATCGTCAGCAAAGAATAACTGATGTACTTTGGGGTCCGTCACTTTTCCTTCAAGCAGATAATCTAGGGCTGCAATAAATAGCAAAGGACTTAAGACACTTCCTTGGTGTACACCGACTTTGATAGGGAACTCTTCGGTGACTCTTGCGGGACATCTTATTTGTGTCCTTGCTCCCTCATACATGTCCATGATCATGCGCACGTAGGTTTCTGGAACTCCTCGCTGTCTTAGCGCCACCCATAAGAGATGTCTTGGTTATCTATCAAAGGCTTTTCAAAATCAACCAACACCATATGCAACTCCTTTAAGGAATCACGATGTTTTTCCATTATGATCCTTATACTTCGGATTGCATCTGTTGTTGATTTATCCGAGACAAAACCGCACTGGTCATCGTATTTTCCGCAGTCGGCCATCTAATATCCGCTCAACGATCTTCATGGTGTTTGACATCAGCTTGACAGAACGGTAGTTATCGCAGTTTCGCGTATCGCCCTTCTTTTTGTGTAAAGGATTAGGCATCGGATCACCGCTCATAAATTTGAAGATAAGAATCATGAGCCATCTGGACCCGATGTCTCCCATCTTTTTCCAGAACTCAGAGGGTATCTCGTCTGACCCAACCGCTTCTTTTTTTTTTTAATTTTTGACCGCATTCCTAACTTCTTCGACAGTAATGTCGCATATTTCGTCAAGGTTAGGAACGACTCTTGGAAAGTATACCCGGGGAAACTGTTTGCTCAGAAGTCTTTCACAATACTGTCGCCATCTGTGAAGAATTTTGTCGTCTTCTACAAGAAGCTGGCCTTGAGCATTGTTAATGAACTTTGGGGAACGAATATGAAAAGCATTTCCTCTTCTCTGGGCGGCTATTTTGAAGATAGTTGCTCCCTTATTCAAGTTGTTTTGTCGAAGTTCCTGGATAACCTGATTCCTATCAGACGCCGAAGACGATATTTCCTCCAACTCCCGATAGAGGCCTTCCATACTTTTTGCTTGAAATTGGTCGCACTTCTTCTTCGCGAGACCTTTGCAACATCTATATATCACTTCAAGGCGAGCTTTTTAGTTTAAAAAAAACTCTTACTGCTGATCGATTAACTTGTAGCCTTTTTTTCTTAGCTTCAGTTTGAGCGCCTCAACTCGACGCTAAATGAAGAAATCTACGTACGAGTATAAGTACTTTATATTGATATTCGTGAAGAGCAATGTTATCAGCGTTACAACTTCCAAGCGAGTTTTCTTCCACCAAAATTTATTGCCGCTGTGAAAATACGTTCTACAGGTATATTTGACGATCAGCTATTAGAGGGAAATTCAGGTTTTTCAGGGTACATTGTCTAAATACAGTGTATTTACAGGAATACATGTTATGCAGGATTGCTCGGTAAATTGCAGGGTATTCCTGTAAAATACAGGGCACATATCACCTAACTTTGCAAAATCTAGTCGATACCACTAAGCGCTATCGTCAATAGGTCTGTTCCCGTACTTGCGATTTTCTACGAAATTTGACGAAAATTGTCCAAGTTCTGTTCCAGTGCACATTAATCCCTGTGAATTTGACCAAAATTCGTAAAAACTCACAGTTCGGTCAAGTACTGGAGCGTTTTGATTCATGTTCATTTTTTCTAAAGTTTGAGTGCTACTGAGAACAATATCCCTGGTGTCAATATTGACATTTGCGTTGGCATTCATCACTATTTTGTTGTTGTGCCAAGTACATTTTCATGTAAATTTAAGAAATATAAGCAATTATCAAGAATTACTATAGCTAAAACCACTAAAATCATTCCCTGTCAGCCACCTAGAGCTTCCAGAGTAGCACCAAGTCTTAATATTGGAGGAATATACCTAAGTATATCGAAACTCACTGTCTAAATTGATTATGTCCAATACTAATCCAGACGCATTTTTGATAGACGGAAGCGTTGAATGAAACTGAAATTATTAGAATCTTATGGAATAACAAACATTGAGCCTTTTTCTTTAGTGGAAGAGATAAAGGATCCAATGCATCCTTAAGTGTTTTTCGTCTGCGTAACACTTCTAACTTGGCTACGTTTGCATTAGACTTTTTCGGAAAAAACAATTCACTATTGCGAACAATTTGTTTTAAATATATTTTTACTTATAAAAGTGTAACAAATTGTAGACGATAGTGAAATAGCTTCGTCTAAGCACAATTGACAGGACGATAGTAAATGACTGTTTCTGCATTACATGAAGCAAACAGTAAATCGTTAAATTGATATCGTTCAGTCGATACTATTATTTAATGTTTACATGAAGCAAAACTATCGCCAAAACGATATCGATGGACGTTTGTTGTCATACGCGATGAGAGCGTTTATGGCACGTTAATTATGCCCATTGCTAGTAATGGAATTCAAACCTGCATTCGAATTTGAATTTTAGTAAAAAGTTTTCAAGAAATTAAATTGTTTACTTCCATATTCTGAGCAAGTGATCGTATCAAAAAATCGTATCCTAGATTAAGTCAGATTCGAACTATACTGTACTCAAAACGTCCAAAAAGTATTTTCCATATGGCGGCTGTGCATGTGTCTGTCTGTCTGTCCGTCTATCAACAACTTCTGTGAAAAATCACCGATTTAAGTAATTCTTTTTGCAGAGAGTTAACCTAAATAGGACCCAAGGGCTATTGATTTTTTCATAGTAATTTGAGGACAAATTAACCGTTGGAATCGGATTATTTTTGCGTAGTGTTTGGACTGGAGCCCTATTATTCGGATTATTAAGTTAACTTTGTGCAATTCCGACAAGTTTTGTTGTTCACTTTAATTTCTGAAAAATTGCACCGATTAGAATGATTCTTTCTAAAAACTTTTAACGTGAAGTATTACTATATTTTTGGAAAATGTTTATCTAAACTTGGACTCAAAATTTTGGGCAATCTTAGAAGCCATTTTTTATTGGCACACAATAACTTATGGTAAAAAGCACTGATTTGACGATCCTGTTTGCAAACTATTGAACTGAACTCAAGACATGTTGATTCTGTTGTTAGTTTGAATAGTGATTTGGAAAGTTTGTGTTTTTGTATTACACTTGTTATTTATTTCATTCTGCTTTGAGGTCGTTCACGATCACTTCGAATGAACAGATTTGAAAGAATCTTTTTGTACGTTGTAGAAGCATGCCAAATTGTATGCTATTGGATGACAGTTTTTATAACGTTGTGCTTAAATTGTGCATGTATTAATAATATTAATTTATTAATATACACTGGCGATCACTAGGATGAGGCCATACATTTTGCAATCGATTGGAAATGTTGTACCCGGAAACTTTTACTACCTGTGAACAAGTACATATTTTCCCAAAAGGAAGTCATAAAATTAAAGGGTAAATGAGAAACTACCGTTGAAATTTCCCAAGATCAAACAATGAACTACTTGAAAAGCGTATAGAAAGATGCGCCAATAGGATGAGGCCATTGCCAATATTTCGTTGCAGGAGTTCACATCAGCTATTTTTTTCAAAGTTTTGTTAAGAATATTTAAAAAAGCGTTGAAAAGAACTGTTTTTATTTAGTTTAAAAAAAAATGGGTTCCGGAAAGACTTTGACAGCGACAGAAAGAGGAAAAATAGATGCTTTCAAGGAGTTAGGACTCTCAGGCCGAAAAATTGCAAGGAGGCTTAATAGAAGTAAGACTGTTGTAAACAGTTATCTTGCGGATCTACAACACTATGGGAAAAATCAAAGGACGCACGGCAGAAGCAACAACATTGCGAGAAAAGCGGTTAATTCTACGGCTTGCCTCAAATTCTACTCTACCAGCGACTAAAATAAGGGCCAACAGCGGAGTATTAGCCAGCATAGCAATCCGAAGGATAATACGAAAAAGTGGTACTATACAGAGAAGAAAACTTAAAAAGAAACCTGTTTTGAGGCAAGTACACAAGGAGCATCGAATGAATTTTGCAGGAGAACATGTCGCTTGGTGCAGTGAATGGAAACGCGTTGTCTTTTCGGATGAAAAAAAGTTTGACCTTGACGGCCCCGATGGTTACAACTTTTATTTCCATGATCTTATTTTGGCAAGACATCACAGCCATACATCAGGTGTAATGGTGTAGGGAGCTATTACCTACAATGGCACAATCGAGTTGGAGTTTTTGTCCACAACAATGAACGGAAACTACTACAAATGTTTACTGGAACGGTCATTTCCAAAAGTGAAAAACATTTTTGGACTACTGCCTTGGATATTCCAACAAGACAATGCCCCCATCCACACTTCCAGGGTTGTTAGAAGTTGGATTCAATCAGAAGACGTGGAACTTTTGGCATGGCCGCCCTATTCACCGGACTTAAACATAATCGAAAATGTTTTGGCATGGTTACTTGTAAAGTGTATGGAGGCGGCAGACAATTTGAAGTCAAGGACACTTTAATCGAAGCTATTCGTGATGTCTGGGCCCAAATTTCTCTTGATTATTTAAAAAAAAAAAACTATATGATTCTATTCCAAACCGTCTTATAGAAGTCATATCGAAAAATCGCGGTCATACTCATTATTAATGTAGAAAAACGTAATAAATAAATGTTTTAAAACCATAAAATGTAAACATTTTATTATTTTTTTCCTTTCTTTCGAAGATTTTGCATGTGGGCTCATCCTAGTGGCGCATCTTTTTATACGCTTTTCAAGTAGTTCATTGTTTGATCTCGGGAAATTCCAACGGTAGTTTCTGATTTACCCTTTAATTTTATGACTTCCTGTTGGGAAAATGTGTACCTGTTCACAGGTAGTAAAAATGTATGGCCTCATCCTAGTGATCGCCAGTGTATGTATGTCACTGAAGGCCAAACGTTTCAGGCCTACCTAAATTTTCTACCTGAATAATACACAACATAAAAGTCGAATTTTACACCCACGTTTTTGAACAGGAGGCGTTTTGTTGAAAATATTTGTCTTCTTATTTTGATGTCATATGTTTCCCCGTGCATTTTACATGATTATTATTCTACTAAAGAGTGTTTTTCGGTGTTAGATTTTGTTTTTCCTTTGAGCACTGAGGGCGGCCTTAAACTTTTGACCTGCAGTGTATATAATCATAACCAAAATGATTGTGTAACATGGAAGTCATTTCGACTTTTGGTAAGTAGTTTTCGAGAAATTGCGTTTTTTCGGAGGAATTTCAATTTTAAATCGGGATTTTACAACTCATGGCGATTGCAAAAATTCGAATGTTGTTATGTATACATGTGGGTTCGTTCAAATAAAATTATAAGTAGGTATTAGATAAGTGGGCGCTAAATTCCGGAAAATACCAAAAAGTTTTTCACGATCCCATCTCTACCAAACATTCCAGAGTAAAATGAAAAGCTTCTCTCAATCGAAATAAATGTCCTTCGCAAACAGTATAAAACTGCAGGTCCCTATCATTCGTGTGCCAAACACCACGAATGGCTGCGATAAGCTGTTGCCAACGTATTCTTTGTATTATGTAAAAGCTACCATTTAATCGATCAGAGGTGTGGGTTTTTTTTTACCAACAAAACCAAATTATTTAATTCAATTTAATAGTTTTTTAGTCATCAATCTTGTTTTATTTAAAGAAAATAAAAAAAAAACAAGATCAGTAGAAAAAGTAAAGTAATTGAATGAAAAATAAAAGATGAGCTGATGAAGTAGGTCAGGAAATTGAATTTTCTGCAAAAATAAATTATTTGAATTAGAAAAACTTGAGCTATTCCAATTTTCAGAAAATAATGGTGAGAAATTCACACGAATTGTTTACTATTATTTTTCGAAATTCGCTATCGCTCAAGTTTTTTCTTGAATAATTCTTTCTTTCTTTTCGGTTTCTTTTGTTGAAACAATTTTTAGTGAGAAAACAATTTGTCAGCTTATTTTTTGCTTACGTTTACTTTTTCGGTCGATTTTTTATTTTATTTATCACTTTTTATTGGTTGAAAAATAATTTTCTTAAGGATGATTTATTTGTTTGCTGGTTAATTATTTTTTTTTTTTGCTACCATATTTTTCTGGTCGTTTAATTATTTACCTGATCACTTATATATAGATGCACTGTAAGCATTCAAAAATATAGGTACTTTGTATTTAGAATTATGTCTTTTTATTCACCTTAAAAACATGTTTCACGGATAATTTATTAATGGATTTTTTCCTTTATGGCTAGAGATAACAAGCACAATAAAATTATTTATTTGGAGATTAACACATTACACTTTATTTTATATTTTAACATCTTATAGTATAACACGCGTACATATAAAATCTGTTTTTATTTAATTTTTATTTTATAGGTAAGTTTTATTCAAATGGCGAATATTCTTCGGCAGCTGTTGTCCTTCACTAATTGTACAGGTTTTGTAATATTTGTACATTTTTCCAGAGGGAGACCTTCTCCAATAGACAGTCTGTAAAGCATTCCTTCCAGGAATAAAACGAGTTGCTACCCCAATGAGTCGTTCAACATTGCCGAATGGCATTTTATTTTTGTGCTTGATAAATATTCCTTATTGTATTAGAAATACGCACGACTGAGTGCGTTAAAGCTTTTTTGGTATTTAATTTATTTTCGTAATTGTTTCCCTTTTTATAAGGCTTTGAGTTCTTTTTTATCTCTGAAGTTGAAAGCAATTTACCGAAGACCGATTGAATCATAAATTCATACGTGTTGGAAGACAAACAAGTGTGGTGAATTTTATTAATTAGCGGTGCCTGAAAATTGTAGAGGATGTTCATTTGTATTTGAAGCTGTAGGACACTCCCCGTTTTGTAAGCTAGATAGATTAAATGTTGTGCAGACGCTTTTTGAAACCAACGGCAATACGTTTTTTTTTAATCCGCACGCGTAGTTAATTATATATGTAGGTAGTGGAACCGAAAATTTAAAGAGCTGTTGATATGGATAATTTTATCTTGAGATGCCGAGATTGTGATTGTGAACAAGATTATATATTTACCATATAATGTAAAATATTTAAACAAAAAAAAAAAAAAAAACAATTGTACACGAATCACTCTACTTGTTTTGCTTTAGTTCCACTTATGCGCCTCTAACTGTCTAAACTTCTCTTAAACTGCCTGCTCCAGAATTTTACGCCCCACTCTCTTGGGTTCCTCTCCATGGCCTAACTGGCTTAACAGTTATCTTTCTTCAGCAGGATGTGACTAATCCGCTGCAACTTTCGCTTTCGTGTAACAAGTCTTCAGCTTTCTTGTGATAATAAGGTTCCCTTTCCAGGCACTGCATCATCTCCACGAAGCAGAACAGTGTTGAAACCGAATGTACTACTTCTCCAAATTTTATACATCATACCGAACGCACAATTCGCTTTCCTGATCTAATTACTTTGAACTGATTCGGTACTAACCTCAACAGAGGCAATGTTTTAAAAATCCAAAGTAGTCTTTTCCTTACCACCGACAAAGCATTGCGAGCATGTAGTTGATCAACCATGGCGGCCGTATACAACCTTGTTGGCCGCCTCTTGCATGTCCACAGTATCGACAATTAGTCCGTAAGCTGTCGATGTGGTAATCGCAGGAGGACCCATAAGAGAAACCTGCTTGTTTATTGACAAGACACCTTTTCAGATTCTCTTTTATGAGGTCAAGATTATCTTAGCTTTTATACTGCCGGAAGCACGAAAATATCTTTTCAGTTCTCTTATTATTTAAGTCGATTTTCTTTGAAAGCTTGACTATCATTCTTCTCTTCCCGTCGTCAGGGTAGTTCTCAGTATCTCAACTCTTCTTTTCTATCAGGCATGGAAAGGATCTGCCGATTTTGTTGGCTATTCAGAATTATTGAGCATTAAATATTTATCCACTGTGTGGTTCTAAACGATAGAAAAATGATTCAAATGAAGATCTCTTCTACCATCTGCAATAGTGCTATGCAAACTTATCATTGTTTCCATTTTTCAATCTGCCTCCACGTTTCTACGGGAAACTATGATATCTTTTCTGGATACAAAAACCTACATTTTAGCCTAACACCAGAGCTCTTTCCTGCTGCTCGATTGTATGTCTGTAGTAACACATACACAGCTACTCGAAGCATTGTATTTTCCTTCGGATATCCAAATATTTCGGCACGACAATCCGCCTAAAAGCACAAAACATAACCAACTACCCGTTGACATACTTGCTTTTCAAATTTATGCAAAGTCCATAAGATGGACTCAAATTGAAATTTTCAAAAAAACTAAAAAACTTATTTTACCATATTTAAAAAATTTGAATGCCATATCCTCACATATTTCGAAAATTAATTTTGTATAAAATCGTCGTAAAGTGCATACCGTTATTAGATTTTTTAGCGAAAAACTAAAAAAAAGAACTTCCGCATTACAGATATGAATTTTCATCGAAATTTTTAGAGCCGTTTTCGATAAAATTATGATTTTTTTAAATTGGCCCGTTGATTTTGGGGTAAAAATGAAGTTTCTGATTTCGTCTTGGAGTTTGGTCCCACAGGCCCTTAGATATAAAATTTTAAGTTAATCCGTCCAACCGTTTTCGCTGCAGTTCGAGGTACAGAAAGATGAACTGTGAGACCCACTTTTTTGAGTTTCTCTATAAGAGAAATACAAAGATTGAACAAAATCTTAAAATCGAACATTTTCACGCAAACAATAATTGCCTTCCTCTTACCCCCCACAGCCGACTTGTCCGCACTTTCAAGAAACACTAAAAAGCAAATCGGCTTTCTGCCCGTCGCGGGCACATGCAGGTGTACGAGTAGACTTTGTGTAGAAATCCATTGTACTCTCGCGAAAGGTATGTCCGCAGACCGCGTTCAGCGTTTTGTGTGTGTTAGTTTTAGGTGTGTATGTGGGCTATACGCAAATTGCAAATGTCACTGAAATTTCCAACTATTATAAAATCAAACTCCGGTAGATTTTTTGTTTTCCCCTCACGGGTAAATTACGACGTTTGTGCCACTTTTACGTGCTATAGAAATCGTTCTTTTCTCTTTCGCTAGTGTAAAATAGAATGCAGCACTGGGATGTACAAGGGGCGGCTGATAAGTTCCTGAAGGTCCAGACCCATAAAATCCGTCGATGCGTTGTTGCGTCGTTTTTATCTGACAGCTAAATACACCCATTCTTATGGAAGGTGGCCCATAACCAACGGATATATGAACTACGACGGATAAAGTTATTGATCCGTTGGCAGTTCACACATTCACGCATTGAAGTTTACACATTCACATATTGAAGTTTACACATTCACAAATTGAGAGTAAGCGCATTCATTGGTGGAAGCATTGAGAGAATGTAGAGAAACTGTCATCGCCGTTGACAATCGGACAGCTTGAAGAGAAAACACTTTCAGCAATAACAAAATGTCATTGGCTGTCAACGAAAGTATGCGACGGATTTTATTGAACTGTTCTTTCCGGTAATACGTGAATATCAACGGCAACATTTAACGGAACGACGACGACGGATTCTATGAGACGGGGCCTTGAGATACTCAACAACGCGTCATCTTCTCATTAGTGATTGCACTAACTGCGGCACTCTTTAGTAGTATAAATCACTTCGTATCAATAATAATTCATTTTGTTACTATTTGTGGTAGGATAAACATCACCATGTCAGCCGAAATCGGAAATTCTCGCAATTTTTAGCACCGCGCTGTGATAAAATAAAGAGATGTCATCGACTCTGGGCCTTCATATACCATGGTCAAAGAATGGGCTATGAAGACCCCCGCCCAGGGCGTCCTGTGTCAGTGGTTACTGAAAGAAACGTCGGAAAAATTAAAAAATCAGTTCTGGCCGACCGAAGAATAAAAATGTTGCAGATAGCGGACAAGTTGCACATCAGCAAAGACTGGATTGGAGAAATTTTGCACTAGCATTTAAACATGAAACAATTTTTTGCGCGATGGATACCGAAATTGCTCATGCCGTTCGACAAGCATCGACGACTGGAGTGCTGTTAGAGTTAGCCGGGGACAATCTCAAAGAAATTTGCAACCGAATCGTGACTGTAGATGAAACTTGGGTTCGCCAATACGATCCGGAGTCCAAACAAGAGTCTATGCAGTGGACTGGAAAATGAGAGAGGCTGCCAAAGAAATTCAAGGTGGAAAAGTTGGATTCGAACTTCTGGCGACTGTTTCTTGGGACAGCGAAGGTGTTTTGCTGATTGATTACCTACCAAAGGGGACTACGATAAATGGTTAATATTATGCAAATTTATTGACTCAGGCACGTGAAGCGGTCGTACGGAAGCGGATTAGGAAACTCAGGCACGGACTGTTGTTTTTGCAGGATAATGCGCCTGTTCATAAGGCGTAGGTTCCGCAAAGACACAGCTTTGACAATGAAATACCACCCACCTATAGTCCAGACTTGACCCCTAGCGACATTTTCCTTTTTTTCCAATTTGGAAAAGGAGTTACGAGGCCGGAGATTTGCAGATGAGAACGAGATCAAGTTGGCCGTAGAAAGTCATTTTGAAGGCAAAGAAAAAGAATATTTGTTGGTGGTATTAAGGCACTGTATATCCGATGTGAGAATTGCATTTCACTCGAGGGAGATTATATTAAGAAATACAATTTTTTAATCGGATCTATTCTTTCACTTAATGCCTTAGACCGCGAACTTATCAGCCGCCCCCCGTATTCTATAAAGCGATAGGCCATGATTCTATAAAACGATCATGTTTCTAAAAAGAGAGAAACGATAGACACAGGAAAAAATCGGCCATATCACGATAATCTATAACTTTATAGGAAGCAAAACTTTCACTAGTGATATCTTTAGAGATTATTATCCGATCGCTAAAAGGCTTCCACGATATCATACCTTTATGTATGCCTGTAGTTCACAGTAAACCTGTACTAAACTCACACCTACTTATTTCAATTAAGTAGTCCAACTTATACTAATTTTCAAGAGAGATCCCGCGAATTGGGAACCTTGTTCGTCAGAGTGAAGAAGCGTTCTCATGTTCTCATTCCAGAAAAGTCATTTTATCCGTGACTATGACTATAGCCAATAGATGCCTTTCTTATCAGATACATCTTTTTTTCCAAAACCTTATAATGTACCATTAAAAAATACCAAAATTCAATCAAGTTCTGAATTTTGCGCCATTTGTGCGGTAAAGTGTTGCCAACGAAAAAAAAGACAGCGTGGCAGCTGACAGTTCAGGGTTATTAAAAATGGAGTGCTACGTGAAAGAACAACGCGTCTTCATTGATATTTTTAAAATAATGAAGGTTTGGCAGCTACAGTTCGATTAGAATAGCAATTTAACTTCAAAAACTGTGAAGAGATTAATTCAAAAATTCAGGGCGACTGGATCAATTAGTGATCTTAGACACTCTAGCCGTCCTTTAATAAATCGTTCAACACAAAACATCGACACAGTTCGTGAGAGTGTTGTTGAGAGTCCAATAACATCAATTCGTCACCGTGGTCAAGAATTGGACAGTTCGAGAAGCTCTCTACAGCTGACTCAAAAACTGAAGCCTACTGACAACGTACAGCGAAGAAGAACGAAGAAAAATCATCAGACCATTCTTCTTTGAAAATGCGGCTGGTCAAGCAATAACAGTTGATAGAGCTCGCTATCGTGACATAATAATAAAGTTTGTGCCTAAATTGCAAAATATGGATGTGGACGACATGTGGTTTCAACAAGACGGTGCCACATGCCATACAACCCGAGAAACAGTTCAATTACTGTATGAGTCATTTCCTGGTCGTGTAATTTTCCGTTTTGTTTATCAGAATTGGCCGCCCAGATCATGCGATCTAACATCGTTGGACTTTTTTATTCGGGGTTTTTTGAAGTCTAAGGTTTATAAGGACAAGTATTGGTTTTATGTAAACTTTCGAACTCGAGATTTCAACCAATCTGGATGTGCATTCGAATTTGAATTTTAGTAAAAAGTTTTCAAGAAATTAAATTGTTTACTTCCATATTCTGAGCAAGTGATCGTATCAAAAAATCGTATCCTAGATTAAGTCAGATTCGAACTATACTGTACTCAAAACGTCCAAAAAGTATTTTCCATATGGCGGCTGTGCATGTGTCTGTCTGTCTGTCCGTCTATCAACAACTTCTGTGAAAAATCACCGATTTAAGTAATTCTTTTTGCAGAGAGTTAACCTAAATAGGACCCAAGGGCTATTGATTTTTTCATAGTAATTTGAGGACAAATTAACCGTTGGAATCGGATTATTTTTGCGTAGTGTTTGGACTGGAGCCCTATTATTCGGATTATTAAGTTAACTTTGTGCAATTCCGACAAGTTTTGTTGTTCACTTTAATTTCTGAAAAATTGCACCGATTAGAATGATTCTTTCTAAAAACTTTTAACGTGAAGTATTACTATATTTTTGGAAAATGTTTATCTAAACTTGGACTCAAAATTTTGGGCAATCTTAGAAGCCATTTTTTATTGGCACACAATAACTTATGGTAAAAAGCACTGATTTGACGATCCTGTTTGCAAACTATTGAACTGAACTCAAGACATGTTGATTCTGTTGTTAGTTTGAATAGTGATTTGGAAAGTTTGTGTTTTTGTATTACACTTGTACATATTTATTTCATTCTGCTTTGAGGTCGTTCACGATCACTTCGAATGAACAGATTTGAAAGAATCTTTTTGTACGTTGTAGAAGCATGCCAAATTGTATGCTATTGGATGACAGTTTTTATAACGTTGTGCTTAAATTGTGCATGTATTAATAATATTAATTTATTAATATACACTGGCGATCACTAGGATGAGGCCATACATTTTGCAATCGATTGGAAATGTTGTACCCGGAAACTTTTACTACCTGTGAACAAGTACATATTTTCCCAAAAGGAAGTCATAAAATTAAAGGGTAAATGAGAAACTACCGTTGAAATTTCCCAAGATCAAACAATGAACTACTTGAAAAGCGTATAGAAAGATGCGCCACTAGGATGAGGCCATTGCCAATATTTCGTTGCAGGAGTTCACATCAGCTATTTTTTTCAAAGTTTTGTTAAGAATATTTAAAAAAGCGTTGAAAAGAACTGTTTTTATTTAGTTTAAAAAAAAATGGGTTCCGGACAGAAAGAGGAAAAATAGATGCTTTCAAGGAGTTAGGACTCTCAGGCCGAAAAATTGCAAGGAGGCTTAATAGAAGTAAGACTGTTGTAAACAGTTATCTTGCGGATCTACAACACTATGGGAAAAATCAAAGGACGCACGGCAGAAGCAACAACATTGCGAGAAAAGCGGTTAATTCTACGGCTTGCCTCAAATTCTACTCTACCAGCGACTAAAATAAGGGCCAACAGCGGAGTATTAGCCAGCATAGCAATCCGAAGGATAATACGAAAAAGTGGTACTATACAGAGAAGAAAACTTAAAAAGAAACCTGTTTTGAGGCAAGTACACAAGGAGCATCGAATGAATTTTGCAGGAGAACATGTCGCTTGGTGCAGTGAATGGAAACGCGTTGTCTTTTCGGATGAAAAAAAGTTTGACCTTGACGGCCCCGATGGTTACAACTTTTATTTCCATGATCTTATTTTGGCAAGACATCACAGCCATACATCAGGTGTAATGGTGTAGGGAGCTATTACCTACAATGGCACAATCGAGTTGGAGTTTTTGTCCACAACAATGAACGGAAACTACTACAAATGTTTACTGGAACGGTCATTTCCAAAAGTGAAAAACATTTTTGGACTACTGCCTTGGATATTCCAACAAGACAATGCCCCCATCCACACTTCCAGGGTTGTTAGAAGTTGGATTCAATCAGAAGACGTGGAACTTTTGTCATGGCCGCCCTATTCACCGGACTTAAACATAATCGAAAATGTTTTGGCATGGTTACTTGTAAAGTGTATGGAGGCGGCAGACAATTTGAAGTCAAGGACACTTTAATCGAAGCTATTCGTGATGTCTGGGCCCAAATTTCTCTTGATTATTTAAAAAAAAAAAACTATATGATTCTATTCCAAACCGTCTTATAGAAGTCATATCGAAAAATCGCGGTCATACTCATTATTAATGTAGAAAAACGTAATAAATAAATGTTTTAAAACCATAAAATGTAAACATTTTATTATTTTTTTCCTTTCTTTCGAAGATTTTGCATGTGGGCTCATCCTAGTGGCGCATCTTTTTATACGCTTTTCAAGTAGTTCATTGTTTGATCTCGGGAAATTCCAACGGTAGTTTCTGATTTACCCTTTAATTTTATGACTTCCTGTTGGGAAAATGTGTACCTGTTCACAGGTAGTAAAAATGTATGGCCTCATCCTAGTGATCGCCAGTGTATGTATGTCACTGAAGGCCAAACGTTTCAGGCCTACCTAAATTTTCTACCTGAATAATACACAACATAAAAGTCGAATTTTACACCCACGTTTTTGAACAGGAGGCGTTTTGTTGAAAATATTTGTCTTCTTATTTTGATGTCATATGTTTCCCCGTGCATTTTACATGATTATTATTCTACTAAAGAGTGTTTTTCGGTGTTAGATTTTGTTTTTCCTTTGAGCACTGAGGGCGGCCTTAAACTTTTGACCTGCAGTGTATATAATCATAACCAAAATGATTGTGTAACATGGAAGTCATTTCGACTTTTGGTAAGTAGTTTTCGAGAAATTGCGTTTTTTCGGAGGAATTTCAATTTTAAATCGGGATTTTACAACTCATGGCGATTGCAAAAATTCGAATGTTGTTATGTATACATGTGGGTTCGTTCAAATAAAATTATAAGTAGGTATTAGATAAGTGGGCGCTAAATTCCGGAAAATACCAAAAAGTTTTTCACGATCCCATCTCTACCAAACATTCCAGAGTAAAATGAAAAGCTTCTCTCAATCGAAATAAATGTCCTTCGCAAACAGTATAAAACTGCAGGTCCCTATCATTCGTGTGCCAAACACCACGAATGGCTGCGATAAGCTGTTGCCAACGTATTCTTTGTATTATGTAAAAGCTACCATTTAATCGATCAGAGGTGTGGGTTTTTTTTTACCAACAAAACCAAATTATTTAATTCAATTTAATAGTTTTTTAGTCATCAATCTTGTTTTATTTAAAGAAAATAAAAAAAAAACAAGATCAGTAGAAAAAGTAAAGTAATTGAATGAAAAATAAAAGATGAGCTGATGAAGTAGGTCAGGAAATTGAATTTTCTGCAAAAATAAATTATTTGAATTAGAAAAACTTGAGCTATTCCAATTTTCAGAAAATAATGGTGAGAAATTCACACGAATTGTTTACTATTATTTTTCGAAATTCGCTATCGCTCAAGTTTTTTCTTGAATAATTCTTTCTTTCTTTTCGGTTTCTTTTGTTGAAACAATTTTTAGTGAGAAAACAATTTGTCAGCTTATTTTTTGCTTACGTTTACTTTTTCGGTCGATTTTTTATTTTATTTATCACTTTTTATTGGTTGAAAAATAATTTTCTTAAGGATGATTTATTTGTTTGCTGGTTAATTATTTTTTTTTTTTGCTACCATATTTTTCTGGTCGTTTAATTATTTACCTGATCACTTATATATAGATGCACTGTAAGCATTCAAAAATATAGGTACTTTGTATTTAGAATTATGTCTTTTTATTCACCTTAAAAACATGTTTCACGGATAATTTATTAATGGATTTTTTCCTTTATGGCTAGAGATAACAAGCACAATAAAATTATTTATTTGGAGATTAACACATTACACTTTATTTTATATTTTAACATCTTATAGTATAACACGCGTACATATAAAATCTGTTTTTATTTAATTTTTATTTTATAGGTAAGTTTTATTCAAATGGCGAATATTCTTCGGCAGCTGTTGTCCTTCACTAATTGTACAGGTTTTGTAATATTTGTACATTTTTCCAGAGGGAGACCTTCTCCAATAGACAGTCTGTAAAGCATTCCTTCCAGGAATAAAACGAGTTGCTACCCCAATGAGTCGTTCAACATTGCCGAATGGCATTTTATTTTTGTGCTTGATAAATATTCCTTATTGTATTAGAAATACGCACGACTGAGTGCGTTAAAGCTTTTTTGGTATTTAATTTATTTTCGTAATTGTTTCCCTTTTTATAAGGCTTTGAGTTCTTTTTTATCTCTGAAGTTGAAAGCAATTTACCGAAGACCGATTGAATCATAAATTCATACGTGTTGGAAGACAAACAAGTGTGGTGAATTTTATTAATTAGCGGTGCCTGAAAATTTTAGAGGATGTTCATTTGTATTTGAAGCTGTAGGACACTCCCCGTTTTGTAAGCTAGATAGATTAAATGTTGTGCAGACGCTTTTTGAAACCAACGGCAATACGTTTTTTTTTAATCCGCACGCGTAGTTAATTATATATGTAGGTAGTGGAACCGAAAATTTAAAGAGCTGTTGATATGGATAATTTTATCTTGAGATGCCGAGATTGTGATTGTGAACAAGATTATATATTTACCATATAATGTAAAATATTTAAACAAAAAAAAAAAAAAAAACAATTGTACACGAATCACTCTACTTGTTTTGCTTTAGTTCCACTTATGCGCCTCTAACTGTCTAAACTTCTCTTAAACTGCCTGCTCCAGAATTTTACGCCCCACTCTCTTGGGTTCCTCTCCATGGCCTAACTGGCTTAACAGTTATCTTTCTTCAGCAGGATGTGACTAATCCGCTGCAACTTTCGCTTTCGTGTAACAAGTCTTCAGCTTTCTTGTGATAATAAGGTTCCCTTTCCAGGCACTGCATCATCTCCACGAAGCAGAACAGTGTTGAAACCGAATGTACTACTTCTCCAAATTTTATACATCATACCGAACGCACAATTCGCTTTCCTGATCTAATTACTTTGAACTGATTCGGTACTAACCTCAACAGAGGCAATGTTTTAAAAATCCAAAGTAGTCTTTTCCTTACCACCGACAAAGCATTGCGAGCATGTAGTTGATCAACCATGGCGGCCGTATACAACCTTGTTGGCCGCCTCTTGCATGTCCACAGTATCGACAATTAGTCCGTAAGCTGTCGATGTGGTAATCGCAGGAGGACCCATAAGAGAAACCTGCTTGTTTATTGACAAGACACCTTTTCAGATTCTCTTTTATGAGGTCAAGATTATCTTAGCTTTTATACTGCCGGAAGCACGAAAATATCTTTTCAGTTCTCTTATTATTTAAGTCGATTTTCTTTGAAAGCTTGACTATCATTCTTCTCTTCCCGTCGTCAGGGTAGTTCTCAGTATCTCAACTCTTCTTTTCTATCAGGCATGGAAAGGATCTGCCGATTTTGTTGGCTATTCAGAATTATTGAGCATTAAATATTTATCCACTGTGTGGTTCTAAACGATAGAAAAATGATTCAAATGAAGATCTCTTCTACCATCTGCAATAGTGCTATGCAAACTTATCATTGTTTCCATTTTTCAATCTGCCTCCACGTTTCTACGGGAAACTATGATATCTTTTCTGGATACAAAAACCTACATTTTAGCCTAACACCAGAGCTCTTTCCTGCTGCTCGATTGTATGTCTGTAGTAACACATACACAGCTACTCGAAGCATTGTATTTTCCTTCGGATATCCAAATATTTCGGCACGACAATCCGCCTAAAAGCACAAAACATAACCAACTACCCGTTGACATACTTGCTTTTCAAATTTATGCAAAGTCCATAAGATGGACTCAAATTGAAATTTTCAAAAAAACTAAAAAACTTATTTTACCATATTTAAAAAATTTGAATGCCATATCCTCACATATTTCGAAAATTAATTTTGTATAAAATCGTCGTAAAGTGCATACCGTTATTAGATTTTTTAGCGAAAAACTAAAAAAAAGAACTTCCGCATTACAGATATGAATTTTCATCGAAATTTTTAGAGCCGTTTTCGATAAAATTATGATTTTTTTAAATTGGCCCGTTGATTTTGGGGTAAAAATGAAGTTTCTGATTTCGTCTTGGAGTTTGGTCCCACAGGCCCTTAGATATAAAATTTTAAGTTAATCCGTCCAACCGTTTTCGCTGCAGTTCGAGGTACAGAAAGATGAACTGTGAGACCCACTTTTTTGAGTTTCTCTATAAGAGAAATACAAAGATTGAACAAAATCTTAAAATCGAACATTTTCACGCAAACAATAATTGCCTTCCTCTTACCCCCCACAGCCGACTTGTCCGCACTTTCAAGAAACACTAAAAAGCAAATCGGCTTTCTGCCCGTCGCGGGCACATGCAGGTGTACGAGTAGACTTTGTGTAGAAATCCATTGTACTCTCGCGAAAGGTATGTCCGCAGACCGCGTTCAGCGTTTTGTGTGTGTTAGTTTTAGGTGTGTATGTGGGCTATACGCAAATTGCAAATGTCACTGAAATTTCCAACTATTATAAAATCAAACTCCGGTAGATTTTTTGTTTTCCCCTCACGGGTAAATTACGACGTTTGTGCCACTTTTACGTGCTATAGAAATCGTTCTTTTCTCTTTCGCTAGTGTAAAATAGAATGCAGCACTGGGATGTACAAGGGGCGGCTGATAAGTTCCTGAAGGTCCAGACCCATAAAATCCGTCGATGCGTTGTTGCGTCGTTTTTATCTGACAGCTAAATACACCCATTCTTATGGAAGGTGGCCCATAACCAACGGATATATGAACTACGACGGATAAAGTTATTGATCCGTTGGCAGTTCACACATTCACGCATTGAAGTTTACACATTCACATATTGAAGTTTACACATTCACAAATTGAGAGTAAGCGCATTCATTGGTGGAAGCATTGAGAGAATGTAGAGAAACTGTCATCGCCGTTGACAATCGGACAGCTTGAAGAGAAAACACTTTCAGCAATAACAAAATGTTATTGAAAATTTTATTGAACTGTTCTTTCCGGTAATACGTGAATATCAACGGCAACATTTAACGGAACGACGACGACGGATTCTATGAGACGGGGCCTTGAGATACTCAACAACGCGTCATCTTCTCATTAGTGATTGCACTAACTGCGGCACTCTTTAGTAGTATAAATCACTTCGTATCAATAATAATTCATTTTGTTACTATTTGTGGTAGGATAAACATCACCATGTCAGCCGAAATCGGAAATTCTCGCAATTTTTAGCACCGCGCTGTGATAAAATAAAGAGATGTCATCGACTCTGGGCCTTCATATACCATGGTCAAAGAATGGGCTATGAAGACCCCCGCCCAGGGCGTCCTGTGTCAGTGGTTACTGAAAGAAACGTCGGAAAAATTAAAAAATCAGTTCTGGCCGACCGAAGAATAAAAATGTTGCAGATAGCGGACAAGTTGCACATCAGCAAAGACTGGATTGGAGAAATTTTGCACTAGCATTTAAACATGAAACAATTTTTTGCGCGATGGATACCGAAATTGCTCATGCCGTTCGACAAGCATCGACGACTGGAGTGCTGTTAGAGTTAGCCGGGGACAATCTCAAAGAAATTTGCAACCGAATCGTGACTGTAGATGAAACTTGGGTTCGCCAATACGATCCGGAGTCCAAACAAGAGTCTATGCAGTGGACTGGAAAATGAGAGAGGCTGCCAAAGAAATTCAAGGTGGAAAAGTTGGATTCGAACTTCTGGCGACTGTTTCTTGGGACAGCGAAGGTGTTTTGCTGATTGATTACCTACCAAAGGGGACTACGATAAATGGTTAATATTATGCAAATTTATTGACTCAGGCACGTGAAGCGGTCGTACGGAAGCGGATTAGGAAACTCAGGCACGGACTGTTGTTTTTGCAGGATAATGCGCCTGTTCATAAGGCGTAGGTTCCGCAAAGACACAGCTTTGACAATGAAATACCACCCACCTATAGTCCAGACTTGACCCCTAGCGACATTTTCCTTTTTTTCCAATTTGGAAAAGGAGTTACGAGGCCGGAGATTTGCAGATGAGAACGAGATCAAGTTGGCCGTAGAAAGTCATTTTGAAGGCAAAGAAAAAGAATATTTGTTGGTGGTATTAAGGCACTGTATATCCGATGTGAGAATTGCATTTCACTCGAGGGAGATTATATTAAGAAATACAATTTTTTAATCGGATCTATTCTTTCACTTAATGCCTTAGACCGCGAACTTATCAGCCGCCCCCCGTATTCTATAAAGCGATAGGCCATGATTCTATAAAACGATCATGTTTCTAAAAAGAGAGAAACGATAGACACAGGAAAAAATCGGCCATATCACGATAATCTATAACTTTATAGGAAGCAAAACTTTCACTAGTGATATCTTTAGAGATTATTATCCGATCGCTAAAAGGCTTCCACGATATCATACCTTTATGTATGCCTGTAGTTCACAGTAAACCTGTACTAAACTCACACCTACTTATTTCAATTAAGTAGTCCAACTTATACTAATTTTCAAGAGAGATCCCGCGAATTGGGAACCTTGTTCGTCAGAGTGAAGAAGCGTTCTCATGTTCTCATTCCAGAAAAGTCATTTTATCCGTGACTATGACTATAGCCAATAGATGCCTTTCTTATCAGATACATCTTTTTTTCCAAAACCTTATAATGTACCATTAAAAAATACCAAAATTCAATCAAGTTCTGAATCTTGCGCCATTTGTGCGGTAAAGTGTTGCCAACGAAAAAAAAGACAGCGTGGCAGCTGACAGTTCAGGGTTATTAAAAATGGAGTGCTACGTGAAAGAACAACGCGTCTTCATTGATATTTTTAAAATAATGAAGGTTTGGCAGCTACAGTTCGATTAGAATAGCAATTTAACTTCAAAAACTGTGAAGAGATTAATTCAAAAATTCAGGGCGACTGGATCAATTAGTGATCTTAGACACTCTAGCCGTCCTTTAATAAATCGTTCAACACAAAACATCGACACAGTTCGTGAGAGTGTTGTTGAGAGTCCAATAACATCAATTCGTCACCGTGGTCAAGAATTGGACAGTTCGAGAAGCTCTCTACAGCTGACTCAAAAACTGAAGCCTACTGACAACGTACAGCGAAGAAGAACGAAGAAAAATCATCAGACCATTCTTCTTTGAAAATGCGGCTGGTCAAGCAATAACAGTTGATAGAGCTCGCTATCGTGACATAATAATAAAGTTTGTGCCTAAATTGCAAAATATGGATGTGGACGACATGTGGTTTCAACAAGACGGTGCCACATGCCATACAACCCGAGAAACAGTTCAATTACTGTATGAGTCATTTCCTGGTCGTGTAATTTTCCGTTTTGTTTATCAGAATTGGCCGCCCAGATCATGCGATCTAACATCGTTGGACTTTTTTATTCGGGGTTTTTTGAAGTCTAAGGTTTATAAGGACAAGTATTGGTTTTATGTAAACTTTCGAACTCGAGATTTCAACCAATCTGGATATTAATATCACAGAATGGATCTCTCAATTCTGACTGCCTGTCTGGCTGTGTATATGGCCGACTTGAGCCTAAACGGCCCCACGGATTTTCTTCAAACTTTATATCTGGGATCTGTAGTTTTGTTACACTATTATCCCAAATGAACGTTACTTTACATTAGTAATCCATCTTTTTTCTCGAAATAAACGATTTTGTTCGAATTTTGTATTATTATACGTACTAGGCTTTTGGCAAAAACCCGTATAACGGTACGTTAGTTATTGACTGGTTTTTGAAAATTGGCTATTTTTCGGCAACGACTCAATCGTTTTTGTTCGAAATCAATATCCAAGCAATATTTGGTACATCCAAGGTCATGGTTTACCAAGTTTTGTCAAAATATATTTTTTTTTTCGATTTTTTTTTTTGTTTAAATTCCAAACTTGAATGATTTACAAGTAAACAACATATATATAAGTGCAAGTACGTGAGACCCAGTCGTGTCCTTTATTTCTTTAGGTCGTAAATTAATTTTCTGACGCACTCCTTAAATCCTTTCATAAATCCCTTTTGATAATCTACCGTAGTCAAGGCCGAGTATCCACGCTTTCAAAAGGTGCTGCTAAAAGTTAAACAATATACATAAACACAAACCAGCAATAGACTTTGCACGCTTTATTAAATGGCAGTGGAATTTTTGGCAATGCCAAGAAAACTTTCCATTGATAATAGGTTGCTAACAAAAATATTCCACGACAAGTCATAGGAACTTAAAAGTAGATTAGTTGAAGAAGCTCTTGGACAATTTTTGTTTTGAACCAATGTGGCCACACGAGCTTCTAATTCGTTTTTTTTTTTTTTTTGTTTTTGGAAGTATGTGCTCCGGTATAATAAAACAATGATTGACGTCAACTGGAGCATTTAAGTCTAGGTCAGGAAACAAAAATCCAGAATTATCCGCCTGTTATGCACTTGCGCAAGTGCATAACAAATCACCCCACGGGTGCACTGACGGATTTCAATTAAAACAAATCTTATACAATGCTGATTCAATATTGAATAATTTTCCCTCATCATACAAACAAAAAAAGTCATCCTAATTGTCTGACATTTACACTCTAATCACACTCCCAGCGAGTGTTTTCTATATCAGAACTCATTGTTTACAAAATAAAATAAAAAAATACACCACAAACAAGCGAACACTCCCTTAGTATAGTATACCATAATAAATGTTGATACCCCATCCACACGATCTGATAAGGAATCCATAGCCGCGCCAATTGCTACCATACCATAGCAAAACAAAATACTAGAGAACTGAAACCTTTATAAAGCGGCCAACAGTTGCGATCACCAGTTGAGACCACAGAAAGCTTCAGCTCATGGAGGAGTTCAGCGCGAACAGTGAATAATAATTTATAAAAATTCAATCAAACTAACATTTGTGTTAGACTTTTGGCTTAATTGTGTTCCTTAGAAGAAAAAAAAAGTGTATTTTCTGACAAAATGACTGCGAATAACATTAACGCATTGGTCGGAGCCACCACTCGTTACATCGCCGGACGTAATGCCGTGCAAACCGTGTACTGGAGATCCAAGGAAGCCGGAAAGATGTACAAATACAACAAGACCTTTGAATTCGACAGGAGCCAACAATTGCCACCACAGAGCATACGATTGACCAATTACACGAGGAATTTCAAGAACCCCAGTAATTGAGAAGATCACTAGATCGTTCAGAAAAAATTGTAAAAAATGTAAAAAAAAAAAACCAAACTTTTGTAATATAAATTAGGTTGATTAGTTATTTTTTGTGATGTTAAGTGTTGTTTTAAAAAAACAAATATTAGATGACGTTTACTGAGTTGCTAAGGTCTACCAAAAAGGTCGCAGACAGGGTCAAGCTGCGAGATCGAAGTACAAAATGTATTTTTTATAGAAAAAAAATTATTTGTGATTTTTGTAAAGTAGAAAAAAAAATTATAGAAATTAAGTGCGAATAAAATAGATAGAAAATCATAAATTTCTACATAATCAATTTGTTTAATAGATCACTTTATGTACAGGGTGTTTCTCAAGGAGGGACCGCTACTACAGAGTTTAGGAGTGCATTGAATTTCGAGCAAAAATATGTTAGAATCATTTCTACCATTATTCACTTATACCAAATTTTCACCAAATCTAAATCAATCTTACTTTTAATCGAATGAAAAATATCCACTATACAAAATTCTAGAACATTTTGAGTACTCTTTGATTGTAAGTTAGAGATATATGTATGTTCTCGATTTTTCCTTTTTTTTCGAATATTTTTGATTTTAACATAATTATAATAATTATTTTTTTCTACTTCACAGTATGGCAGTGAAAAGAGCTACAAATTATATACAAGACTTTTTTAATACAAAACATATATTTTACAAGCTACATAAGATAACAAAGTGAAACATCTCGAGTTTCAGAGCAATTTTTCGCCGCCTTTGATCGGTTACGGTACTCATGGTCTTTCAGCTTTGTTTGTTTTATATCTTTTAAAGCACGCGTTTTTCATACAAATTGCTTTTACAAAATTTTTAGCCCATTTAACAGTCTTTTATACTGTGAGAGAAAAGAGCTAATTAATTTTGCAATTGTTCTTAAAAAAATATGTTAAAGTGAAAAATATTCGAAATTAGAAAAATCGGGTTAATTTGCAAATTACAGAAAATCGTGTTTTTAAAAAATGTGCTAGCATTTTATGCACTGGATAATATGTGTTCGATTGAAAGTAGAATTTTTGAAATTGGGATTAATTTGGTGAAGATAGAGCCAAATTAAGAAAATGGTAAACAAAAATTAAAAAAAAAAACTCATGCTTTAACGTATTTTTGCTCAATATTCAATGCTCTACCAGATTTCGAAGAGACACATAAAACAAAAAAAAAAACAGAAACAAAAATCTAAAATCGAATGATTAAATACTATTTTTAGTTGGTTACAGCCTGTTAACACCTGTTATCGGTGTATAAGACCGTTGTCAAGGCGAGGCAGTATCGCCTTATCATCCCATGTTGTTATCGCTGCATGGAAAAGTTAGCCCATTGTATTCAGGAAATTGGCTAGACATTATGTCTACAAACGAAATTTTGTTTTGTTTAATTAATTGAGTAATCAAGGTGTTAGGGACTTAAATAGACCTACGAATTGTGAAAGGCTGATGTTTAATATGACAAGGGAAGTGTGAAGCATAGGTAGCTCTCACTCGGACGATATTTGCCATTTCAGAGAAGATTTCAGACGCCAACATTGAATACCGGAACAATCAGTGTGTTTCATTATGTTGATAACATAAATCAGTGCACGATACACAGAAAAGTTTAGTTTGTACTGAAATAAGAGTGCTAAATGGCCCTGCCGCAACAAGGCGGGATCATAAACCTTGTGATAAAGATAAGATTAGATTAAGATTCGATTACGGCTAAGTGCTAAGGCCTCAAGTGAGTCTATTGTGATATTGAAGTTTGTACTTCGATTTTAATTCCTGTTCAATAAAAACCCAATCATTATCTGTTTGCTTTCTGAGTGTTTTCTTCGTCAGCACAAAGTTTATAAAAAATTGTTAAATTGCCAAAATTCGACGATAAATCATTTAATGTAATGGAGTCTGCTAGTACTACTCGTATTTACTACTTCTTTCTATTATAATACTACTAGATAACGCAACCTATGGCTCCTAATATTTTGAATGAATTTCTACAAGTGTATAATTATTTGTATCGAAAAACTTCCAGCGCCTTGATTTTGTAGGGCTTCTCGACTTGTAGAGAGGGAATGTTCCGAATTCAGTTTTATACACGTGCATTTACTACCAAATCGAAATAGGAACGTCCCCTTTCGACAAGTTGGAAAAAAAAACCGTACAAAATTAAGTCTCAGTTCGACACTAAATCTTTCTACAACTTTAGAAATTCACTTTTGCTAGGGGCATTTGTAGTTTTTTGTCATAGGCTCAAGATGGTAAGTAACCTTTAGAAAGTAAATGGCACCCCTTATATATGAAAATATGTATTTGATTGTTATTTCATACATTCACTCCAACAACAATTCGGAACGTTCTTTCAAGTCCAGAAAGAAGTACAAAATCAAGTCAGTGATATCATTCGGCCATTTTGAAAGAACTATCCGCCATTTTGAACAAATTATTGGGAAAATAAAACTTGGAAATTCGAATTGATTCACATTTTTCCCAATAGATATCATTTTCTAAGTTTTCATCAAAGAGGGTGTTTCGAAAAGATTGAGTGGGCTGGATGTGTCAATATTCTACCGTTGAGAAAAAAATAAAAAATAAGAACATTTTTGTCCGATTGCTTACCATTCTGAAGTTATAGCGACATTTATGTGGTTATTGGTTTCTCGATTTTTAAGTTATTTCATCAGAAAAACTATTGTTAGAACGTTTTCATATCCCACTCATCTGTTCACTTCTAAATTTTCCTAACCATCCTTGTTATTGAATGAAAGAAACCCATGGGCATGACTGCTAATTAGTTGTGAAAAGATTGCGAGAAGACTAATCATAGCGGGAAAGTACACAAAGTACTCGGTGCGGAAAGGGTAATACTATTCCTATATACCTATAGTCTTAATAGAGAGGGAGTCGGTGCAAACAAAACCAATAAAAAAAAACGCTATATGCCAATTGCGTCCCGTATCAACACGCTGGACAATGAAGCTGTATGTACACCGAAGAAGGATAAAATCCATCAGTGTGGTGCATTAAATTCGATATGACGACCAAACTGTAAACAACATGTGAAAACAGCTTATCAGACAATTTTAAAGTTCAAAAAGCTCTTCAAGAAAGTCCACGAGAGCATATGCCTAAGATCAATATTATAGCTAATAATAAGCACTTTACGAGTATAAGTTTTCAGTGTTTCAAGGATTAGTTTTCTTTTGTACCATATAACTACAGCTAAACCGATTCAGTGTAGTTTTCTTTTAACTATTTAACACTTTTCTGGGATGAATTGAAACTGAATTTAATTATTGTCCAACATCGAGAAGTTAAAGACTCTAGAAACGTATTTCACAAGTCGCAAGAAAATTATTATTTTTTTGTTAATTAAAAAATATTTTAAGCTATGGATGATTATTGCAAGTCTCTGAGAACTGCGCAGCGGGCAGTAATTTTTTGTTCCTTAGGAAATGGAACAACACCATGATCTATGAATTTCTAGAACAGGCTATAGTTTCTTAACACAAAAGCCACGGGAGTGTGCTTGGTAGCTTTTTGGCACGGGCGAAAACGAACGGATCTGCTAGTTGTATGATCAAATTTAGTTGAAAGTTTGTCAACACGTTCTAGCTCCTAAACTATGAAAGCTATATGCTCGGTTTTGACATACATAAGTCATGCGAAACAATAACCCAAACACAATGCCTATGTTTTTTTTTTTTTAATGTGGCTCCAGTACAAGGAAATGTCGCTTTCAAAATGTGTGTTCGTAAATAGGCATGTGGATATAACGATAAAAAGACTCCTTTCAGTAGAATCCAAAAATGTTTGTTCGAATTAAAAATTTTAAATTTGCTCTCACAATGGAGAAATGTCTGCGAAAAATGAGTGTTACCTTGAAAACAAAAAATGATAATCGAGCATTTCCGGATCTATGACGACAAATAGAGATAACACATTTCTTGTGTAAGTAACGGATAGTTTATTCCAAATCGCTACCCCACGCGTCCTGAAGGAGCGCTTCTCAATTTCAATAAAATCGGTTCAATAATTCAGAGGTTATTCAATAAAATGGCCGACAGTACACCTACTACTTTTCGTATGGAATAATAGTTACAGTTTGAAAGCGACTTCGTTTTAACGGAACGCTGTATGTGCGAACGGAGTCATGCTTTTAATTTCTTTAATTTATTCTTCGTTAATTTGGTCATAACTACTTCAGTAGTAAATTAAATTGGTAACGTACAGTGGAGAACTAATTTTTAATACCTGGCGCTGTAAAAAATTAGTCTACTCATGGTAACGCTCAGACTTTTAACATTTTATTTTTTACCAAACAAATTAAAGCGTTGTTATACCAAAATTTAAATGAGAAATTTTAATGTAATTTTTTGTTATAATTAAACTTCAACTTAACTTTTTTTTGTTATATTTTGCATTACTAAAGACTATGTCTTCAAAAATTTAATAAATCAATGTTGCGTGTTGGCGAGATCGTAATTTTAGCCCCTACTAACTAGCAAAAACGGACTCTGTTCGCATCCCATTTTAGGTAGTGTGACCAGTTCAGTTTTGAATGAACAGAGGACTCAATTTCTTCTTTATCAAATTAAATATATTTAAACTTGTATTGAATTGTAGAAAATATCAACGTCTACATATTTTGTTTAACTAATTTTTTTTAACTATACTAAAGATAATGAAGAAAGGAATTTTAGTCAGTTCGCTTTGAAAAAAAAAATCCATCTTCCTAGCTCAATATTGAAGACCTGGTAACATACAGACAGATGAACAGACGTACGCACAAAACTTTCAACGCTAATGAAACAGATTAGGTATATTATACTTTTAGGGGTCGTTCTTTATTCTTTCATAGTAAAACAAACTCTTGCGCTTCGACATGTAATAAAGAATCATTATATTTCTACACGGTTGGTTGGAAGACCATCGATGGGGTGGGTGGCAGGATTTTCTCTAACATGCTATCATTCCAGGCGGAGATAATGGCAATCAAAGAAGCTCTATCTTAGCTGAAATGGAATGTAATACCTGCTAAGAATATTAGCATCTTCACTGACAGTCAAGCCGCTATAAAATCTCTAGAATAAATCTCTCCAACATCAAAGGTCGCTCTAGATTTCCGCATATCTCTTAACGAGATGGCAGAGCAATTCAATCTTCACCTGTGCTGGGTGCCAGGGCATAGGGCTGTTATCTTTCAATGTAGGGCATGCATTTGCAGATTCCACCGGAAAAGGAGAATCTCGGCATGCCTTTCGCTACATGTAAGCTGAAGCTAAAAGCTATCAAGGAGACCAACTTCATTTGGGAGACTGGCATGTTCTCAGCTAGATCAGAAACTCTCGTTCAGGTTGGTCTCGTTTAACAGGAAGCATATCAGCACAACAATGAGGAGGAGGAGGAGGAAACAACTCTCCATCTCCTCTGCACTTGTTCGGCTCTCTCTGTCAGAAGAAGGCTTCACTAACATGAATGTTAGGAACCTCCGTCGTTTCATTAGAAGCTCCAATTGGTTCTAAGGTAGGACGTAAAAAATCCTCTGATCCTGTGTGGTATCACAATGGACCTACTCTGGTCTATTAGTGTCACTGCTTAAGGCGCAGTCAGCCACTTGAACCTAACCTATCTTAACATGCCAGCGATTGCAATGACTCGATGGGTGAGTTGCGCTCGGAAAATAAATCTGAAACATAATTGAGCAAATGTAAGGAAGACAAAATGGATAAAATGGATAATAATAAAAGATGACATCTGGTCAGCCTAATTTTGGGTCCGAGAGTGCAGCAACACAGGACCTTTGGCTGAGAACGATAGAAAAAAGGAGGATGGCAACAACAACCTGCTGCTGGGTGAAAGAAAGTTACGGCTGTTGTTTCTTAAAACCTATTAAGGGTATAATGTAGCACCTAAAATAAATCTTTGAACTGTAACTGCTTCACTTAACGACGTCAAACCCTCAGCCGCAGATACCAATGAATTTGCAGCAGTAAAGCTGTAACTAAGAATAGCAAGGACACTGTTACCAGTCAGTTGTTGTTGTTTTTTTTTTTGCGTTATGTACAACTAAAATTTGATGTATCACGATGACTTGCTTTATTCTGCTGTAGATTCTTATTGGAGAAGAAAGTTCTATTCTATGTTTACGGATTACACAATCAGCAGCGAACACCCACCATCAACGTGATGTAATTTTCATTTTACTGGCGTAAACTCGATAAAGTGGTCAAAACTGAACATAACTAGTAAAGATAATTAAAATTTTCAGAAAACTACATGAATAACAGTCCTCTATGCTTGCTAATTCATTATCATTAGACACGTAATGAGGAATTCCTGTAGCCCATAAACAAAGTCTTCTTCTTTCCTAAACTATAGAAATGATTAAACCTCAATTTCCTATTTTCCCTATCTTATCTTAGTCATTGTTTCTGCACACTTAAAGATAGACAGTGTGACTGTTTACTGACGAGACGAATTTACCAAAACAATTGTTCTTTCCTGAACTTTATTACACTTCTTTCCCTCCACCAATGACCGATTAAAAGGCTCCCTCCAAAAAAAATAATAATCAGCTGTTGGCGTGTAACTACACTTTGCTAAAAACAAAACAAATAAAAGTCTCTTATCTGTATTTAGAATTTGCGTTGACGATAGAGATTAAACAACATAGTGCGACAACACGACCCAGAAGCATGTTATCAATCAAACCCTGATAAGGGAGGCTGTAGCGGTCCAAAGTCGCGCCACTTTGTTTGAGCACCCTTCCAATCAACCCCCTTGTTCGCTTGTAGAAGATTGTTAGTAATTTTTAGAATGAGCTGTAGATTGGTGCCAAGTATGACGTCATGACTATCCTCAAGCATTGAACTGATTTTTTAATTTCAGTTTAGGCGAGTGCGAACCTTATCTCGTGTGATGGTGTTTTAGCAGATGCCTTGAGTATCTCCTCTGGTGTTTGCCAAATTAATCGTTATACTCGTAGTCATTACAAATTACTGCACAAAAATAAAATGTGTGACTCAAAAGCTAGTGATTTACATTTCAAGGCTTATCAGCGATGATTATTTCTGGGACACGTATAGCATATTAGATATTATTATTAATTAGTTTTATATAAAATCTAATATTTGGGTAATTTAATTTTTTTATGGTTTTGTCATGACTTGACAACGAAAAAAAAACCTCTTTAGCTTTTCTTGATATCCATAGTTCACTTAAGCCACTTGGTGAGCAAATCAAAAGATAAATAGATGGCAAACAAACAAACAGTCATAAAAAGTTGTTTTTAGATGCTTAACTATAGCTGATTAGGAAGGCTTTATGAGTTTTAAGATTCGATGTATTTTTCAAAACAAATCGCCAAAACGCGACTAGATAAGGAGTTGATGGAGATTAGTATAAATTGGAGCAAAGCGGTTGACCTCAGTATTTTTTAGATAAATGCAGAATGTGTGAAATGAAAAACAATCTTTTACTGTTTGAAAGTGGACACTATGTGAATTCGTTTGGAAAGATCTCAGGATGACAGATGATTTCTCGGATTTGTTTTCGAATACCTACTTAATCAAATTAGACAAATTTAAGACATAAATAAAGGTTTCCCTTAATAATAGTATACAGTTGGATTAAAAATTTAATTGGTTCGTGGTAGTCGTCTTGGCATTCGAGACACCCTGTTTGAGCACAAAACTTTTCATAAGATTGGTGGAGTGTCAACCGATACACAGATAGCATTCAAACAGTTTAACCACTTTGCCATCGGTAGGAGCTTTAGAAACTTAGATCCGACATTGAAATAGTATGCTACTATTACATACATATCTTATGATAACTGTCTTACGCCTCCGTACTACACCCGTTAAAAGCAGTATCCAACACTAGGTACAATATCGACTGGCTTCAGGATATAGTAGTGCATAGGGGGACGAAAAATTATAAGGGCGGATCTAAAAAATAACTGCGGATCTAAAAAAATAAAGATAGGTCTGAAAAAAACAAGGGCGGGTTTAAAGTAATAAGGGAGGGCCTACAAATAACAAGGGCATAAAAGAAATTGAGCTAGTCTATAAAACAGGGCGGACCTGAAAGGCCCGAACAAATAAGTGTGGGCGTTAAGTGGTAGGTAAACATGTTGCTGGAAAAAATAAGGTCGGACCTACAACTTTTAGGGGGGGAGGGGGGGACTGGAAATAATAAGTGTGAAGGCATAACACTGGCAATAGGGTGGTCATATGGCTTAAATGCAACTATCTGGACGCCACCCTTGGAGTTTACTGAAATTTAATACTACCTAAGTTTCAAACCCACTACACCAATCTTTCTTTCTCTCTCTCTCTCTCAATTTCTACTAACGCCCGTGCCCTGAAATAATTTAATGGTATTCATATCCCATTTGGCGCGCGCAAATTATATAAAAAAAAAAAATGAGTCTAAAGAAAAATAAGCTCATTGCTGGAAAAATTAAGAAATAAATGTAATGATGGGTCTGGAAAAAGATACGTTCCTGACAGTGGGGAGAGGGAGAAAGGATTGGAAAAAATAATTTGCCCCTAAAAATAATAAAGGATAGGCCGGAAATACTATAATCAAATTGAAAGACTACTAGCGGTCATAATGAATGAAGCTCCTGCAGAAATCATTTGAAGAAATCCTCATTCCTTCACCTGAATAGGGTATATACGGTCCGGTCTGTCTTCCAAATAGGACTATTCAGGCAGGCCTGTTAAGTTAGCCTGTGTGCATGTAGTGAGCTTAAGAAAGTTATTCATGTAAGAACCATGCTAGGTTTTTATTTGTACTCAAAACCATCAGCTTTTTGAAAGCTGGCATGCGTCGTTCTTAATCTCCTGAGATGATACCCTTATAAAGACATATCGTAAAACGATTAAGAATATCTCATGCCAGCAAAAAGATCATGACTGTATCATACGCCATTTCCCACAGAACTTCTCTGGCAACTCTACTTGTATTAGAGATATGGAATCGCTCTGTATTCAGCCTACTATATCACAAATAAAATAAATTTCAACAGCCATGAGCCACCTACTCACATATTTTCTTTTCAGTATCGGCAATTGAACTTAATTGGATAACACAATTAATTATTTCACATTTTTAATTTGTCGTCTCATCCGGATGCATCATCTAAGATCTAAGCAAACATATACTAGTATACGTAATCCATCATTTAATTCCCCGATTTTAATCAACATTTATTGCGACTTAAGCTAAAGTTACAAAAGTAATCGCCCACTAGCAGCTTCAAGTTGAGCATCAAATAAATTAGATGAGTAGAAAGCTTAAGAATTACATAAAATTTATCTGTGAGTGGATTTAACACTGGGCCAGCCTCATTTACTGCGTACAAGAAGAAGTAACGACAGAATTATCGAAAGTGTCATCGAGGCGAAGAAGAAACTCGCACCGGATGAGCAAACTTTTCGAATGGAATCTGTCGCTAGACTTCGCCGAGCCAACAGCGATCGGATGCTTCTTAGATCCTGGAAAATAGATACATTTACAAAAAGTTTACTGAATTTTGTGTTACAAATTAACCTCCTCGCTCAATCCTTGTGGATGTCGAGTAAGCACAATAGTGAAAAATGTACTGTTTACTTTATAGTCACAGAATGTTAGCACTATATGATCATGCACAGCCTTGACAACTTGAATAGTGCCACGAAATTGCTGATACTGCAAGTCCAACATAGATCCTCGTTGATCACCTACACTCATCCAAAGACCAGGACTCGAATCGGTGTAGTTCAATGTGTACTCCAAGTTGTTGTCCTTTTCATCCCAAACTAGTCGTAGGTATCTATTTGGTGACACTTGACGTCCCTGTGTTGACGTTCTTCTATAATGGACGTTGTAATCTCGAATTCGCTCTGTCGTTGTTGTTATCTGTGGTAAATAAACTTAATGAGAAGAAGAGGATAGAGATGTAAATGAAATGCGTACTTGTTCCGTAATATCGGTCAAGTGAATTAAAACACAAGTGTCGTAGTAATAGGTTCCTGGGCTGCTTTCGGTGTGTGCTATTATTTCACTGCCATACCACATTCCCATTATCTGAAAGTGAATTCATATAGAGATGCTTCAATTAATTCGCAGTTTCGTTGAACTTTGATACGATGTAAAAAGTGCATTCAGGAGGTCATGCAGCAGGAAATGAACATTTCACAATTTGATGCGTCATAAACATGTTTTGAAATTTAGCAAACTGTTTTTTTTTTTCGTTAGGAAAGATAAGGGTTTTAGGTATGTAAGTAGGTAATTGTTTAAAGCTTTCTTATCAAAAGTGCTGAAGGTGAGGGTTATTGTGGATTATATGGAATGGGTTAATAGGTTTGGTGGAATTTACGGTATTCTTTGTGTTATAATAGATTATGCAGGCGTAAAATAATGATTCTTTGTTTCCCTTCTAAACAACTTATAAAGATAAGCATTCGTTAAGTACAGCAAATTTTCAATTGCAATCTTTTCTTCTCGTCAACTGCGCATTTGTCGTGACAATTACGGAAATCATTTTATGAAACCGGACTGTCGTCACCTATTATTCTTCAGCTAAGTATTCACTCTCCAACCATCCAATTTTTATTGAACAGACCTATGGTATAGTTTTTTTAAGAGTTCGATCTTTTTGATTTACAATTCAGGTCCTGTGCAAGGACCAGTTTCTCAAGGCAACATTTTGTTAATTTACTGATTTTTAAAACTGTTCTGCAATCAAAATAGTCGACAAGATTTACAGTAAGTATTCTTATAGGAGGCGCGTAATCCGCTCACAAAATTGTAATTAAGAAATACAAATTACTCCACCGCTTCGCTGCGCCCGGTTGTTTTATTCTCTAATTTCTACTACAACTACTACACAAAAAAAAAATGAATTAAAATTGAAAAAATGGCTCTCAACAGGCAGCCAATCGTTTCAAGCGGCTATATGATATGAATGATTAGAGTCTGCCAAATTTTGAAACTTTCAGCTTTCTGGTTAAGCCTTTTGCAAGCGTTTCCCTTCTTTTTTAAACATCGTCATAAACAGCATTTGTTCAGCAATAGATTACACATTGATAAACAATAAAACTATCCATCGCCACAATCTAGATGAGTGCATCTCCAGCTTAACACCTGAATGGAACAACGCCCTTTTGCAACCATGTATTCTTAAAAACCTTATCAAAGTAGCCTCCCAGATAAAAACAGCACAAAAGAAAAATAATAATATAAAAATAAACGACCCTGGTTGGACGACGAGATTGCAGCAAAGTGAGGAATAGGTTTTATTGGAACTTTGAACCAACTCAGAAAGGAAAACACTGAAGCGGTAAGAAACTCTTGCCCGATTCACAATGCAGCGTGAGAGCGAGACTGGAGCGAGGCGAGAAATCCTCGTCCTCATAAAATCGTTTCCCAGTTCACATTGAAGGCGATACAGCGAGCATGTATTTTCTGTGTAAAAGTGAAAAAGCAACAAAGGCAACACACCATCTTTCTCTTTCTGGCTACATAACAAAGTCGCATCAGCCTGCTGACAGGCAATCTCGTCGCGAGAGTTTTTTAATTTTCTGAAAAGAATGCGTTGCGATAGAACGAGTCTCGCATCATTGTGTATTGCTTCATATATTTGCATAGATCGAAACCTTTTTTGACAACTCGCGCTAGACTCGTCTCGATCTTGTCTCGCTATCACGCTGCATTGTGAATCGGGCATCTATATAGAGGCAAATGCGTATTATAGGCCATAGGAAATGGCCAACGAACTGTCTGAAACCATTAACAGTACCTAAAAGACGACGGAGATATTTTTAAGATCAGGACAAGAATGGAAGCTGAAGCCTTAGCATTACATTTTAAAATGATACTCAACCCACAAGTATTATTGAATTGCAACTAACATACAATTAGAGTCTGGATAGACCACTCGAGGAGTGGCCGGAGGAATTCCGAATACCTCACGAGTTCTTTCAATACGCCTCACCAACATTCCTGGAAAAACGTTTATCTTCTATTAATGTCATATATATAGTAAAGGAAAGGTATCAACTGAGTTCCAAAACTCCATTATTTTTCCAATATTCAAAAAGGGGGATTCGAATATTCCAGCCAACTACAGAGGAATATCGATTATGAATTCCATTCCTAAAATTTTCCCTGAAGCACGTTTATCGAAATGGGTAAGAGACAATAATAAACTAAAACAATTTCAGTCAGGCTTTAGAGTAGGACAGTTGACCAAATTTTTAATTTAACGTCAATTGCGCACTTCCAACAGAAAAATAATCTTTATCCGTGTTTTATAGATTTTAAAGCCTCTTTCAACACTATAAACCGAAACTACTTGTTTTACAAACTTTCGAACATAGGGCTATCGTCAAAGTTTTTAAGCATCCTTTTAAGATCTATGTGTATAGCTACAATACGGGTGCGATATGGAATGAGAAGGATATGAGCTAATGGTTCGAGGTCGGAATAGGAGTAAAACAACGATGTCTTCTTAATCCATTTTTATTTTTCCTCTTCTTGGGTGATATAATGGACAGCTTACCGTCCGGGATATCTATCGAAGGGTTGAGAATAAAAGCTCTGCTATACGTATATTTAAACGATATTGTCATCCTAGCAGAGACACCAATTTCATTCCAGCTTATGATCAATAGGCTAGAAGAATACTGCCCAGCAAATTATCTACAAATAAACACATTCAGATCTAAAGTCTTAATATTTAGAAAAGCCACTGGAAGGCTGGCGAAAAATGAAAAATTGTAATACGCTGAGAGGATCTTGAAGTAGTCAGGTCTTTTAAATATATAGGAGTTACCATAAATTACAACTTATCGGTAAATAAACATCTTGGGTTTAAATTGTCAGAAGCGAAATAGACCATATACTATATGTACGTGGAGAAAACTCCTTGCTAGCAATAAAATCTCAATGTCAGTGAAGATGAAGGTTTTGAAGCTGTTATGAGGTCAGTTATGTGCTATGGGGCACAAGTATGGAGATGCCAGTCATATGATCAGGTGGAACAATTACTGAGATTCTTTATGAAAAAAAAAAGACTCCGACTACCGACTAATACCCCCAATTATAAGATCCACACCGAAAGCGGAATCTCCTCAATTTTAATGTATACTCGTACGCTGAAACTGAACATGAGGTACATACCCAAAGTCTTTGCGGATAACTACCTTCTGATCAAAAAGTACCCGGAAATCAAAGAAAACGGTCAACAAAGCTTTGATTTTGGATCGACTCTGTGGTGGGTTTTTTTGGGTTTTGGCTCGTTTGAGAAGCGCCATTCCAATGATTGTTGGTTAGTTTCGATGTCATATTTTTAGACCCATTTCTCGTCACGGATAATGATGCCATCGATAACATTTTAGCCCAAAGAAAGCATTTTTTAGCGACATCAATACGATGCTGTTTCTGCAACAAATTCAGCAAATTCGCAGAACACACAAACACTGACTTGTTTACAAAGCTATCACGCACAAACATTTGAGCGCCAGATGACAGATGTACCAACCTAAAAAAAAAAACTTTTGAAAATATTTCAAGCGCGGTTTGTTTGAATGGGTTATAATAATAATAATATCTGGGCGCAAACAGCACATACAGACACAGGATCTGTGCGATACACAATGACCTACAGTTTTATGCGGTTTTCGAAAGTCAATTTGTTGGATTCAGAGAAACTTCTCATAGCAGTTTTAGTACAGAATACTTGTCAAGCGTTCGAGAGAGGTGGGACTGTAAGAAAAAAAAACCTTGAGTCTCCCGCTCAGTGATCGCGCAATGACCCACTGACCCACGGCACCCAGATGGATTGGTGGCAAAATAATCTTAGTTGGATTACATACTCGTAAACTGTTCACATACGATGGTCTTTTCTAACAATTATCAAAATTGTGTGGATCGGGGTGGGATATGCGTGACATAATTTAAGGAAAAATAGATACAATTTAAAGATAAATAAATAATTAAAATTTAGCGAATTATATTTAGTACATCTACCTATTATCATCAGAGGAATCAAGAAAAATTAAGAATGCTCATTTGTAAGGTATTCTTGGAAATGAGTTTTAAAGTGTTTTGCATCTTTCACCCTTCTCACTTCAAGCGTGGGATAGTTCCACAAGCGGGTGATATAAACGAAAAACTGTCATTCCGAGGTTAAGCAACGATAACTATTTTGAATAAGTACATGTGACCTCTGTGATACCGGAAAACTTGGCTTATTGTGCAGGTACACATTGTGTTCACGAGTTTGCATGATTTCGTGCATATAAACTAGAGATCTAAATTTGATTAGATTATCAACGATTATCCCACATTTTTTCTAGAATAATCTGAAACATGATCGTATCTGTCCAAATTGTAGATGTAGCGAGCTGTATTGTTATGAGTATAGGCGACATTGAGCTTTCTTCTGCTATCGGAATCAGGATTGCAAAAGATTTCGCATCCATAAAGCAATATGGGCAATATCAGAGTTTTTGCTAAAATTATACACTTCTGAGTAATTAAGAGGAGGCGAAGGGCACCGTATACTTTTCCGATCGCTGTATTATATGGTCCGTCCATGTGAGTGTTCTGTTGAAGACAACTGCTAAGTTCCGTGCTGTGCCTGCATATTCGATATTCCTCGAACCAAGTTTGACAAATGGGAAAATCGACACTTTCATTACTCTCTTACTGATTATGAGAAAATTTGGTTTTGTTGGGTTTAGCCAAAAGTTATTTGCTTTAGGTCGAATATTTTCCAAGTCTTCATTGACCTTTAACCCTCCGCATTCCACTAAGCCAACTAGACAGATAAGATAAAGTTGAACGTCATCAGCGTACATGTGAACTTTAGACTGGCGTATAATCGCAGGAAGTTCGTTGACATAAAGGGAGAAAAGAAGAGGCCCAATGATAGGCTCATGTAATACGGCACTTACTACGGGAGCGAAGCTAGATGATCGGTCGTTAATAACAACTGATTGCTGCCTGCCCTCTAGGTACGAGTATATCAACTTAGTAGAATTGCCGGAGAATCTGTAACTATTTCTTAGTGAATAGTTTACAGTATCGAAGTTCTTGGAAAAATCGACAAGAGTTAAAAACGTGACGTAGTTTTTATCAATCGTCTTTCGCTTGTCATCTATAACACATAAAGGAGTATATTTGCAGCTATGTTTTGATCGGAAACCTGATTGATTGTTATTAAATAAATTCTTTTCTGGCAAAAAAAACTTGCTTCTGAATTGCTTTTTCGAAGACATTTGATAGGAATGGTAATATAGCAATTGGTCTGTACTCCGGTATTCGACTGTGCTCTTTTTAGGAATTGGTACAATCTTGGTCCGTTTCCAACTTTTAGGATATGTAAACGTCATAAGAATTGTATTGAAGACATGGGTTATGGCAGGTAAAATATAGGGGAGTAACAGTTTAATGAATTTTGGGTTGATCTCATCAATTCCTATTGAATTTAATTTAATTGACAAAACTGCATCAACTACATCCTCATCGTTTTATATATTTGCTGTGTCATCTAAATTAAGCTCAACACTACGAGTTTCGCTTAAGACTGGAGCTGTTACAAAGTTTGAATTCAGTAAATCACAGTCAATATCACTTTGCGCTTTCCAATGCCTATTTCACGTAAGTTCTTCCACATTTTTTTGCCCAATATAGATGAAGACGCTTAGTCCTTAGCGGTACGTGTTTCTCAGAGAGAAAATTCAGTTTAGATTACATGTTTACAGAAAATTCTGCTCCAGTCCAAATTATGCAAATCGTGTACAGAAGAGTTCAAAGTTTCAAAATCCCTAAACTGAATAATTAACGGATTATTGTGAGTTTTAACATCAAATTCTAGTGCATTTTTAAGAGGAATCTTGCTAGGACTTTAGATAGCTCTCTTTGGCTTAATGAGTTATAATTAATGGTCATAATCTGAAGAACACCACAATCATATAACATAAAATTATATGCACGATTCCTGTATCGTATGTACATATGTCCGATGGCGGAAATATGAAATGTGTTCATTGAATTTTATACACCTCGAGCCGGATATCCGACATTGTATATCCTGCTTCGGATACGTGTAAAAACTGATAGAAAATGGGTACATAGATATGTCATAACGATTTCTCTAGGTGCTTACATCAAAATCACTGGGAGTCTTTCTGTCTTGGGAACCATATGAAATACTCTTGCTCTGGTGTTTACTTTAGAAAGAGACAAGCAGTTTTCTGCTATGTGCCTGGTGTTGTTCCCTTCATAACTAAGCTCAGTGTCAGCAGGGCTACTGTTGAAGAATTCCGAAAACTCGCAGAAAAAAAAACGGGCAACGAGGATAAAAAGACGCAATAACACTTTTTTTCCGTTTAAAGTCTTAAGAACTCGTTGTTGATATTAATACGAAAATACTTAGGCCCAAGTTTACAGACTTGTAACGCCACTCCAAGTCAAGTTAAACGTTAGAATACAATCACTTTCAATTTGAAGTTTATAGAAATTAGTGGTGAAGTAAAAATTACAAAATTCTGATTGCCAGGCTTCCAAATATTCATGTAACATGCAATCAGAATAGCCTTAACCCTTAAAGGACGAAATAAAATTCTATTACTTAAAGGCCGGGGTGGGAACCTAAATTTTCACAATATTTGAGCTGTTTGTAGTCAATAAATTAAAACCGAACTTTGCAAATTATATGACAAGTCGTCACCAGCTTCCTCAACGAATTTTTCTTGTTAACTGCCTGAAAGTACAGTGAAGCAAACAAATACTTGCTAGTGTCCCTGAAGTTCCTCACGCCGTCTTTAATGATAAAAGTTCATAGCAAAGTCTTTTTCTTAGTTGCATTAGCAACTCAGGAATGCTGTCATCGATGAAGAAATTGACAGGATTGCAAGTAAAAGTTAGAAGGTACCGATATGAATCAGAAAAATGGTAAGAGAGAGGACATACCCTTGAGAAACACCAGCATTAGATACTAAACCGATTTTTTTCTTTAATTAACAAGCTGCGTACCTAACCGAATTTGCACACTTGAATATGTAGAATTAAGAAGAGTGAAATTATTTGGAAAAAATACGTTTTAAACAAAGTTCTAATGTAATTTAATTTTAAAAAGGGTAAAAGACTTAAGGAAAAGTGGTAAATTTGGGTCAAATTGCAACTTTGTCGCAGAACGATGGCCCTGAGTGTCAGCACCGAACTCTTGATCTACGTTTTCGAGACGATTTTTCAAAAGGATGTCACGTATACATATTTCTCCAGAAATACAATCTCCTTAAATGTCTTGCACATAGTGATGTCTCGTCCGCGTCGTAACATGTACCATATTAACCCCCAATCTAGTCTCATAATTACTCTGCCTTTATATGTAAACCTATTAAACAACAATATTAAAGAACTTGCACCTTCACATTTAAAATATTTTCGAATATCAGTTGAAGGAAATCGTTTTTGAATACGAATCTCGAAAACAGTGCATCCAACCATAAAATCTAAAATCCGAAATTTATTTTTCTCTAGAATTTGCGTACAGATATTTAAATTTGAAGACATCCAAATATGTACCAATTTTTTAAAAATATCCACCTATGCATCCTACGGAAAAAGTTTTTCTGGTCCAAATTCTGGATTTTGGAATTCTCCATAACATTTTTGAACATTTTCCAAAATTGTAAAGAATATTTCAGAAATTACCGAATTTTGCCTGAAAAAAAATATTTTATTCGTAAGTTTGTATTTTGAAATTCTGTACGAAAATATTCAACATTGTATGAAATTTTCCAAAATTTCTGAATTTTGCCAGAAGTTTATGGTAATAACTCATGAAGCAAAACTTCCAAAAAATTTCCATAATCTTACGGAATTTTTCAAAATGCTCAATTTATGCCCGAAATTAATGTGAATTGCTATTTGTGTTGGTAATGCAAACCCCCGTTAATATGTATATCGCAAGCCGCCTGCCTGCATTACCTTTACATAATGTTCCCAGCCATAGTAAGTCAGATTCGAGTTGGCATCAGGTGGCTAAGATTTATGTACATACTCTTTTAGGAAAATCTCACATAAGAGCTTTGTTCCCATACTTGACAGAGTTGCGAGGATTTGACTAATTTTCATAGAATTTCGTAGATATTAACAACTCTGGTCAACAGACCTAAGACCTAGGGTGGGGGACACAAGTTGAAAGAAACTTGGTTTGCCAAACCAAAGGCAACTACATATTTAAGGCTCGAGTTGGCTCGAAAAGCTTGTTGATTGAGACCCATTTCTACTCCGAACTTTAGCATCATTTATACAGTTTATGACATATTTAAGTTGATTGAAATTTAGAGGAACATTATTAGCATTAAAAAACAGTCAACATCATTTCAATTAAAAGATCAAAAAGCAAATTCTCCGGTATACCAATTCGTTCAAATCACATTAGATAGCACCCAATGAAGAAGTTCAATCGCCTCACACTTGGACCAATTTTCATTCATATCTAACGACATAAATCAACATATTCACCATAACGCCTGATCTCTGGGTCACTAATTCAATAAATATCAATCGAACATTGATAGCCTACACAGTAGTGTCACATTAACATGCTGGCTGTCATCATGCAAATAAAAGCACTATAATTCGAATAAATAATTGTAAGTCTGACTCATATGTGGATCACATGATATGTAGTTTAACGACTGACTATGCAGACTTCATTGAAAAAACACACACTTCTGGTAAATTCAGGGAATGCTGCGGCCGGACATTCTTGCAAAACATCGATTGTGATGGTTCACTCCCATCGTCAACCATCTCGGCTCGACTGCATTCGATAAGAACACCAAGGATCGACACTATCGCATAATGCCAATTCATTTTCGCTCCCGACACGACAAAACACAAAATAGAAACAAACAACAAATTTATTGATAAAGTATCTGGATTTCTTTCGAAACCACAGATTTGAAAAATAACAAAACAACAATATAACGATAAAAAATCGAACTAAGAGTTGAAGACCTCTGTACACCGTATCTCGATACTAAATTGAATGCGATCTCTGACAATTGCTACAGCCGACTGCTAACTGGAACATCGCGCATCATAGTACTCTTCATTGCGGGGAGCCGAAGAGTGCTGCCGGTCAGCTATGATGTATGATATTCTGAGTCAACACGACTACAATACCCCAACGTACAGGAATGGCAATGGATTAATCAACGCATTTTCCCGAATGTTGGTTCAATTAAAAAAAAAGTAGAGGGAAACGGAAGAGGGGAAGTCGTCTAATGACGAGAATTTGATGAAATTAATTGAACAAATGTCCTATGACCAGTTGAGGGTTGATACAAGTTTCGTAGAAAATGCATTCACGTTAGAGACAGCTTGCTGATAGTGCATAGGTATATTCAGACACACTATCAAAAGCTTGTCTGCATTGTATGGCAATTCATTACCTAATTAAAGAATCTAGATCATGAAAACAACATAAGAGTGATCTGGAAGACAGGAAAGGGTATTGTTTGGCCTTTCACTTAAGCGAAGCAAGAGAAATATTTGTTATTAATCAATTGATCTAACTAGATGAACAAAAGGCTCATTTTTGTACACAAAGGTCAAAGTTTGCGCTTCATTTTGAGTCAATTAGTGTTCAGAAATATTTGGGCATAGAAGTGATTATATTTCGTTTAAAACTTTCGTAAACATTTTAGTTAGTTATAAATTAATGCTTAAGACGTACTTGGAATTAACTATGCACTAGTTTTTGGGGACCTTTCAACTAGAGAATCCGTATTTATTGTCATATAAAGGCTGACAAAAAAAACGGTCACTTTTAAGTGGAGTCAATCTCGAAATAAGTTATTTAATCCTGTCTCTAATAAAAGAAAAATTAAATACGTATTTATGAGTAGTTTATTTCTTTTATTTTTGTGTTGTAACGGTGTGCATGTATCATATAATGGGAATATTTGATGAAAATTTGATTATGAAGTTGTTTGACACTTAGAAATGTAAACTGTTATAAGGAGTGCTGCATACCGTTGGATAGGAAATTAACTTTCGAAGCATATCTCGGGCATAAATTTGAGCCAAACTGTTAAAGAATTAATGTATTATAAGTGGTTTAAGTCAAAACAAATGTCTAGCCCCCTTCTGTGTATTTTTTTTGCTTATCAAAGTACCACCTATCGCCTGCTCAAAATTGATGGTTTAAAGTGGAATCACCCTGTATATTGCATGCGTTACTTTTGTATGGAACAAAATCGTGCACAAAAATGTTCCTAAAGCATAATTCCCATAAATTCGCTTGACTAATAGGAAATTGCAGCTTTCCACTACATACACGGTTTTTTAGCTGTCGACGTATCAAAATTCGCTTATGATAAGTTTGGCGTTAATATAAAATTCTTTGAGTTGATATTTAAAATACGTACCTTCGAATTGCAATTAATGAAGTTCTAACTGAGAATATATTGAAAATGACAACTATTACGAAAAAAAAGTTTTACGATCGAAATTTTAGGTTCTTTATTGGTTTTCGAAAGTGTAACTAGGCATTAGGAGTAGTTTTAGAGCGCAAATATCTCGAAAACAGTGCGTCGTATGAAAAATTAAATTTATTGAGAATTATACGAACGAAATTATTACGATCTAAAGTTTAGATACCGAATCTACATATATAGGGTGTCCCAAAATTGACGCAAGAAGTAATCAACGAACTCTCTTTGCTGTGCATGGTCAGTAGGCTTCAGTTCTTGAGTCGCATGAAGATGCAAATCTTTCGTGAGAATATGCTGTAGAGAGCTTCTCGAAATGTCCAATTCTTGACCATGGTGCCGAATTGTTCCTGGACTCTCAACAGCACTCATAGAGGGCCAGATATCTAAGATCACTAATTGATCCAGTCTCCCTGAATTTTTGAATTAATCTCTTCACAGTTGATGCAGTTAAATCACTATTCCGACCTTCATGCCAAACCTTCATTATTTTTATAATATGTATTGCTCAACAATGAAAACGCGTTGTTCTTTCGTGTAGCACTCCATTTTAAATAACCCTGAACTGTCAGCTGTCACCCTGTTTTTTTTTTTTTTTTTTTCATTGGCAACACTTTACCGCACAAATGGCGCAAAATTCAAATCTTGCGTGAATTTTGGGACACCCTTTATGAATGCGTGCGTTCACACAATAAAGACCATCTATCCGATTGAGATGAAACTTTGGGAAATTGATATTTAAGTGACGGCAAAGGTTTATAAGTATGCTTTAAAGGGACATGATAAATGTGAAACTTCGGTCTACCGACTTTTTTTGACAAATAAAATGCACATGAGGCTTTTTGCTAGCCTTTAATGTTTCTGAAAATTTTTCAAAATTGTGCAAAATGTCCAGCTTTACCCCCTGAATTAATGAAAATCGCTTTTCAGTTCGAATATTCCTGTTTTTTTTTTTTTTTTTTGTATATACATTTTTCCTACTGTGAACCCAATGGTGGGTGCACTATATGGATTTTTCATAATATCTCCTGTGCAATACGTCGAAAGACAAAAATCAATGTGATAAATATATTATAGTAGGGACAATTCAACACAATTATTAGCTTAACACTACTCTTAGTTCTTTTGAGTTGTAACGAAGTTAAGGAATATATATTCATGTATATAATATTGCAAAGAACATTCTCTCACACAAGCAATTTAATAATAAGTGCTGGTTTTCCACACCTCTTGTTGGTTAGAAACAGTATAGAATATTTCTACCCCGCTTTCGAACAATTCCGGCATCTTCTCTCCAAATCCTTTAAGAATAATTGGTGAAAATAATCATTTTTAAGCGAGATTTGAAAAATGTTTACATCATCCCTCTTAGTCGACTAACTCAAGAAAGTCTAAATAGATTATAATCAAATTTTCTTGTACATAAGTTGAGTGGTGGTAAGGTATGAGGCGCCCTTTAAGAAACTTCTGAATCATTATTATTGCACGCCTAACTCAAGAACCACTCAACAAATGTCGATAAAATTTCGGGATTACGATTAAGTTAAGTCAATTGTGTACAATATCTCAAAAGAACTTTCATTTCGACGCGACGTAGACTCTCTAGAAAGGCTACACCAACATCACAATTTCAGACCAAAGTCATTTACACTGTTCTCCTTTTCCAACAGTATCATCTCACAATCTGTAAGCCCATACGTGTGAAAGGTTTCAGCTTTCGATATTGTCTAGTATCCTCATGAACCTGCGAAAAACTATACACATTACATTACAAAGACGTAAATTAAAAATGTGGTTTTGCCACACCCTGTGATTCGAAAATATAAAATTGCTCTGAAATCGCATATAAAACTGTGCAAAGAGCAACAGTTTGAGTATACTTCTTCAGCGTGTTTCATTAACGAACAACAAGTATTTAAAAAAAAGTTCAATATTGCTGCAGTATTTCGCTAAATGGCGACAATGGCAAATCTCGAACTGGTCCCAAATCATTTCCAAATGTCCCATTTTGTTATTTCAAGTGTGTAGATCTTAATTTGAGCAAAATTGACCCGTCCCCTTCCTCACAGATGTCAACGAATTTTCTTTCGATGAGTTTCCCTCTTTCACATTCGTCGACGAATTTGTCGTCGACAAGTTTCTTTTGACGAAATTGCCTTCCTCTAGTAGCCCGGCCCGGTCCCATAGGGGGCCCCTATGTTAATTTAAGGCTGCAGAGACCGAGTTAATCCTTATGGTTCGAGTTTACCATTCTGGTATGGAGCACTAGGAAATTTTCATCCAGATGTCGCATGCCATTGCTTTGGCAAGTACATACAATACTTTCAAGTGGATGTTGAATGGAATGCACTTGTTCTCACCAGTCAGTGCAGTGGTAAATTGTGCTCTTTTCATAGACACGCGCTAATTTTTTGCAAAAGACCTTCATTTCCCAGCATATACAAAAACCTTATCGGATTTCTTAGCGAGGGCAATTACCAATTTAGCTGTTTGCAAGGGAAAACGCCTCCACTAGATGGCTTTTGATTCAGCGCGAAACATAACCGCCACTAGATATGTATGTACATAGCTCATCGACTTGCTGCTGTTTTAAAAAAGCAACCATTTTATTTTAAATTCGCTTTTAAATGATTTTTCGGCTCCATACAAAGTTTTAAATTCAGTGATCCGCCCTAGATTTTGTTTCAACAATTTGGTTATGTATGGGATGTAAGTGTTCCAAAACCCAACTTTTTCACACTAGCCATTTTGAAAATTATAAAAAAAAATGCGGCATATCATATCGCGCAGACTAAATGGAACTGGGCTAATATAAGACCGTGGGTTTCATCATGGCTGTTGGTCTTTTTCATTAGTTTGTGGAATGTTTGCGAAAAGCAACTCCCAAGGCTTCTAGGGTTGATTTTTTTTTTGTTTTTACGTATATGGTATCATTGTTTTGGCTCTTCTCAGGGAACCCACAAACAAATTATTTTCATGAAAAGTATACCTACCTATATTTCTCAGCTTAGATCCGATTAGCTATAGAATTAATGCTTCAAACAGGTTTACATGATTTGAGGTTGGCGAAGCTTATATCCGTAAAAACCAGTCTGCCTTTAAGCAAACATTCCAACTTTGCTTACTATTATTTCAAAAGAAAAGTAAACCATAAACTTAAAAACATTTCAAAAAATAAGAAAACTCATTTTTTATTGCAAAAGTAAAATATTTGTTTAAAGCGAAGAAAATGTTTTTCTTTAAGAGATTTAACTATTTAGGTAAGATTTTCAAGTAATTAAGAGATATTTCAAAATTGTCATTCGCTGTATTCAGTCCAAAAAGGAAGAAAATGGCCCCTAGGCATACATACCTCGATTTCCAAGAGGCTCATCCAAAGTTCATCTCAATTGTTTGGTAAGATTAAACTTTCAGTTATTGGCAAAAAAAAAAAAAACCTTAACCTTTTTCGAAGATGATAAATATGATAACGATAACCCGTATTGTCCTGTCGAATCCATCCCAGAAAAAGATTCATTAAAAGATACATTAAAAGATACATTTTTATCAAAACCTCTAATAGAAGAGAAAATTTTGAACACAAAAGCAAACCCTCCAACAAAACTCATTGAAGAAGATGTTAATGTGAAAAACGCACTGGTCTTACAAGGAGTTTCAGAAACATCACCTCCATTAGAAGCAGATACAAAGAAACCTCAAGAAAAGAGTATGGCAGTAGAGGTTGATACGGAAGTGAACATTCCAGGAAAAGTTCTCGCGGAAAAGAAGATATCAAGACAAGTTTTCCCGGATGAGAACATTTCAGGAAAAGTTCTCGCTAAAGAGAACATTTCGAGACAAGTTTTCCCGGAAGAGAACATTTTAGAAAAAAAAACATTTGAAGAAGCAACACATTCAGTAAAAGAACAAAAGAAAGTATCAGAGCTTTTTTTAAAAGCTTTAAGCCTTACAAAGACTTTAGGAAAAGAAAGTTCTTCCAAAGATATAGATACACCAGAGTTGTGTGCGGGATCAGAAGACGAATCGTCAAAACCTGTATCAGAAGAGGATGATTCATCGAAACCCCCATCGAAACCTTCATCGACACCTCCTTCAGACCCAGCGACACCAGATGGGACACAGCCTCATGGACCTCTAGTTGGAAAGGTCTAATAACAAACCATCAATCTTTAGTCGCGAAACTTTATTTAAAATAGAAAATCTCTTTAGATTCATTCTGTTATCGGACCCGTCATCGATGTAATCTTCGAAAATGATATCCCAAATCTTCTTAATGCTATCCAAGTTAAAGACTCTCGGGCGCAGAAGCTTATTCTAGAGGTAAGAGAAACTTACGTAATTTTGAATACAATTGAAAAATTTTACTTCTCTGAGGTTGTTCAACATATTGGCAATAATATCGTCCGTACTGTTGCTATGGATAGTACTGAGGGCTTAGTGCGTGGCCAACAAGTCGTCGATACTGGTTTTCCCATCAGAATTCCCGTTGGTAGATCGACTCTTGGACGTATAATGAACGTGATTGGCGAACCAATCGATGAACGAGGCCCCATCGAATCCAAGTACCATGCATTTATTCATAATGAAGCACCGGAACTCGTTGAGCTCAATGTTAATCCGACGATGCTAGAGACCGGTATAAAAGTTATCGATCTTCTAGCACCTTATGTGAAGGGTGGAAAAATCGGTCTTTTTGGAGGAGCAGGAGTGGGTAAAACAGTTCTCATTATGGAACTGATTAACAACATCGCCAAGAAACATGGAGGATTCTCGGTGTTTGTGGGTGCTGGGGAAAGGACCCGTGAGGGAAATGATCTCTACATGGAGATGATAGAATCGAAAGTGATTTCTTTAGAAGATGATACCTCGAAAGTAGCTTTGGTCTATGGTCAAATGAATGAGCCACCAGGAGCAAGGGCTAGAGTTGTTTTGACAGGACTGACGATTGCGGAATACTTTAGAGATTTTGAAGGACAAAATGTTCTGCTTTTTATCGATAATATATTTCGATTCACTCAAGCTGGTGCAGAGGTGTCAGCACTTTTGGGAAGAATACCATCTGCAGTTGGTTATCAACCTACTTTGGGCACTGATATGGGTACCATGCAGGAGAGAATTACAACTACAAGCCGTGGATCAATTACTTCAGTTCAGGCTGTTTATGTTCCTGCGGATGATCTTAGTGATCCTGCTCCGGCTGCTACTTTTTCCCATTTAGATGCAACCACTGTACTGGCACGTAGTATAGCCGAACTTGGTATTTTTCCCGCTGTAGATCCATTGGATTCATCTTCTAGAATAATGGATCCACAAGTTGTAGGAGATTTGCATTACGATGTTGCCCGAAGCGTTCAAAAGCTACTTCAGGCATATAAATCTTTGCAGGTAAGACCGTTCTTTTGCTTTTGGTTTCACATAAGGACATACATACATATTTTTGTTCTAGGACATTATAGCCATTCTGGGTATGGACGAACTATCAGAAGATGACAAAATTACTGTATCTAGAGCTAGAAAAACACAAAGATTCCTGTCGCAACCGTTTGCTGTTGCCGAAGTGTTTACAGGGCAAGCGGGTAAACTTGTTCCTCTTCAAAAGACGATTGAAGGATTCAAAAAGATCTTAGATGGTGAAATGGATGATTATCCGGAAGTAGCTTTCTATATGGTGGGCAGTATCGACGATGTCTATGAGAAAGCTAAAATGTTGATCCAACAAATGAAGGCGGCAGGTTGAAACCTTGATAGCTAGGAGTTGTTTTTTTTTTTGTTTTTTTCTTTAATTTATTTGTTATACCTAATAAAAAGGAATCATAGTGCTACGGAGCAGAGTTGGGCAAATTATAACCGATTATGTGATTCCATTTTTGTAATCTGTAATTATCTTGCCGAAATTGGTAATCATAAGAAATTAAAATTACTGCAATCGGAAACGATTGCAAGTAAAATAAGATTTCAGTTTTCAAATGATGTCAGTATGATAAATTATCTTTCCAGTTGTCCTATTTTATTCCAAGTTTGTTATAATCTGGGTTTTTAACTTTACCACCCACAAGGCAAATAATTGTCTTTCCTTTGTATCCTATTCATGCCCAGATGATAACATCTCCTCCGGACTTGGACAACTCGATCTTTCCTCTGGTTATGAAAATAGTATGACCATTCATCGGGTGGGCGTCGTGGCTTAGTGGTTAAGTGCGCGATCATTGAGCAAGAGTTCAAGGTTCGAATCCAAGAAAGCACATAAAATACAAAATAAGTTTTCTCACGGTCCCACCTCTAGCGAACGTCAGACAAACATCCGAGAGTAAAACTGTTATGACAAGCATCTCTCAATTGAAAAAATTGCTTCGGAAACGGCGTAAAACTGTAGGTCCTAACCATTCATTAGGCGCATAGCTAGGTCAGGCCCTGTTCTTGCATGTTATTTCAGTGGGATGTGCACATGTTGCTTTCCCAACGTAGCGTGTAGCGTTTATTTGAAACCAGACTACAATATTGTTCTGATAACAATGAACAAATCAGAGGACCCCTTAAATGCCCGAGTTCAGTTTGATGCCGGCACATACTTCAATAGCATAAAGTTTGGCTTGGAAAACGTTGAGACTTTTCCAAGTGGTTTTGAGATTTTGCAATTGAGTTCGTATACCCCAGCACCAACACCAGAATCCATTTTTGATTAGGAATCTCAATCTCGAACCTCCTGCCAAAGCAATGTGATCTGGACATAAAGTCGGAAACCGTGCTTTGCATTTCTTGATATGGTAAGTCGGATAGCAGTGCCACCTGATAACAAGGAGTATATTCATCCGTCTTTCGAAGACTTACCACCCAGTGTGGTCGCCACTATTTTGACAAAAATATGCAGGTAGGTAAGCCCGATAATAGCCTCGATATCTGTGATACCAAGGCATGCAAGTCTTTAAAAACGTATAAGCTCATTGATGGTTGTATTTTCCTTGGTTTTCGTGCACCAGACAATGGATGCATATGTTAGGACGGGTCTCATTACCATGGTATATAACCAGTAAGTGATCTTTGGGGATAGACCCCACGTTTTATTTTACATACGACGACAGGCCAACATGGCCTTGGTCACTTTTGCAATTTTGTTTTTAATATGGGAGTTTCAATTAAGTTTCTTATCAAGGACAATTCCTAGATATTTTACTTCTTCGGAAAAACCAATAATTGCCTCATTTAGCGCAACTGAATTAAGGTTCAACTTCTTTTTTCTTATGAAAGGTCGATAGATCTTCTCAAGCGCACCAGTCAGAAACTTCTAGGAGCAAAGCCTGCATAAGTTGACACACATTGTCCTCATGTTTACCCTTGAATATGACCACTAGATCATCTAATAATTCTAATTATAATAATTCATTTATACTTACATGCTAGACAAAAACGCTTAAAACTAGCTTAACTAATTTAACTACTTTTTATTCTATCTTACTGGCCATATGCGGGCGCTCTAAGCTAAACTTAATACTTAACTATGTCTTTCGACTTAATCTATTACTTATTACTATTTTACTTAAGAAGAATTATGACTAAGAAAATTTTGATTTTGAGAAAAAAAAAAAAAACTTAGTATCTGAACTGCTTATTTTTGTTATCTTATATATAAAACTTAAAAGCTACCTTAAAAATAAATCTTAACTTAACTACTTACATAATTAAATATGCATATATATTTTTTATTTTTTATTTTTTTTATTATATCCAAGTGCTGCGCCTACCTTAAAATACTAAACCTACACTTATACTACCTAACCCTAGACACCTAAGAACTATGTAAGCCGGCCAAGCCAAAAATATGGCGGCCAACTTTGCCGTACTAGGCACCTACCCCGGATCGAAAGGGATCGACGAGGGAGCTCAATCTAGTAACCACCAAAATTGCTGGTGCTGCTTACTTACATCTATAACATCGCGCCGCGATACCGATCTACTGAATCGCTCCTCAGTGCTCTGTGCGACGTCTCGGCTGTAGTTGAGTCGCCTATCCACAGTTGTCCGGGCAACGTGGAAGATTAACGGCACCGCTGATCTATCCTGGAACAGACCTGCCTGATCAAAATAGACGAATGCTTCTGGGGGGACAAAGCCGTTAAGGCGCACCCTCTCATGGTACCTATGGTTGGGGTAATAAGCCCCGAAGATCAGGTTATTCATCGAGGTCATTGCTCTTGCAATGTGCCTTCGAGTCATCTTGACCAGGAAATTGTCCACTCTTATCAGATTCGCCCTGTTGTATAGGACCTCATTAGAATAGAATTTTTTGTACTGAGACTCTGGTGTTCTGTACAAGTGAAGGCAAGCCCGAAGGCAGGCCCTCTCAAACACCCGAATCCTTTCCATCCTACTTGCCCCTATGTTGAACCACACGGGACATCCATATGCGAGCATAGGCCGAATGAGGGCCGAGTAGCAGATTACCTTTACCCTTGCATCGAGTTGCTTGCTATAAAAAAGTCTCTTTGTAAGGGCGAAGGCAGCTCGGGCTCTGGCCAGAGCAGCATCTATATGTTTGTTAAAATATAGATATTGGTCTAGCCAAAGTCCAAGGTATCTGACCACATTTTGACACGCAAGTGGACGACCGTGCTGTCCAACGATAGAGAACTTTCGCCAATTCTTCCTGGTATCCCTAGAGGCCAGAGACAACGGCGTTCTGAAAAGAATGGTTTCCGACTTCTGAAGGTTGATCTTCAACTTCCAGTCGTCGCAATATCGCTGAATCTGATCGAAGTCACTCTGCAAGAGTGTTGCAATGACGTCGATCTTAGGTCCTGATCTGTACGCAATCAAATCGTCCGCGTACGCTATGGCGTGCTGAAGAGATCCTATCAGATCAGCCGTGTAAATATTGAAAAGTATCGGCGAATTAACCGCACCCTGTTGCAGACCATTTTTAATTTCGAACGTCCTAGCAGAAGTCACATTGCCATTTTTCACAACGAACTTTCTACTGGTGAGCATATTAAGCAACATGCACAGTAGTGGTTTGCTTATGCCCAACCTGCTCAACTTGTAAAAAAAGCCCTTCCAACCATACGGTATGGAAGGCCTTCTCCAAGTCAATCAGGCAGGCACCCGTGCATTGTTTCTTGCTTTTGTTCCATTGGATATCCGACACCAGTTTAGACGCGGCATGTATTGTATCATGCCCCACCTTGAAACCGAATGGGTTATCCGGAACTATGTTATTGTCCTCATTTATTTATGATCGATTCTTCTGCGTCTAATGGCACTAGTGATAGAATCATAACCGGTATTGTCAAAAGCACCCTTGATGTCAGGGAAGACGCATAGAGCTATCTCTTTGGAGCGGTAGGCAGTTTATATCTGGATGACCAGATTTTGAAGACCGCCTTCCGCATATTGACCTTTTCTGTATGCGGTTTGACTAGAGTGCAGAGGTATTGTTTCTTCGAGAATGAACGTCTAGCAGTCTCTCTACGGTTTTCAAGCAAAACGGTGCTAAGCTGATTGGACGGTGCGATTTAGGCAGCTCACTCGGTTTGTTTCCTAGCTTAGGGATAAATACCAAGTTTACCTCCCACCAAGTTTATATAATCCCAGGTTGACGTTTGTCCTAAAAAGGACTACCGAACGGGAACGATATAATCAGCGGAAAACACCATTCCTACACGGTGCCTTGGCTGAACACTTTTCCAAACAAGATGTTAACTCTGCTGATGTTACCGTATTATCATATATGATAGTCGAACCCGGGAAATGAACTTGGAGCAAGGGGTCCAGGTTTCCCTTCGATTGGATGTGTAGGTGTAGGCGATGTTCCTTTCAGAGAGCCTTTTGAAGGGACTCAATGTTTTCGCTCCATGCTAATCTCTTCGATTTCCTCAACTTTCCTCCGTGAAAATGCAAATATCCTTAATAGATATTAAAACTTTAATTGTTAATAATGATTTCATAACTAAATGTCTTTTATTTTGATGTTTTATAGGCAATGTCACACCAACAAAAAAAATTTTATTTTTTTTATTATTAAAACTGGAAGATGCAAGGTGCTAGCACACTTGAATATTTTTGACAGTAAAATGTTTACTGCAAAATGCATGATAGGTAAAAATTATTACAGCTGAATACAGTCACACCGCATTTGTTATCTCCGTAAGTTCTCAAAACAAACAAACCTCTCATTATGACAGTCCATCGAAATGTCAACAGATTATTTCCCATGCAACCCAACGAATTGGGTTTTATCAAAAAGAAATCAAATTTAAACATAAAGCTACGATGAATTCAGCCAAATCAAAGAAAAAATCCAAATCGGCAAAGATTCCCAAACCGATTAAGATAAAAAAAGAAGATGACCACATCATGTATCCGATGGAGCATTACGTCGACGACAGAGTGGAGTTGATTCGGCAAATTTTCGCCTCACTTAAGCCGAAAACAATCACAAATCTTGCCCCGGAATTTCTAAAGGTATCGCTATCTATCTATCCAGCTCTTAACAAAGAAAACTTTCCTCATACTGTCATCTCTAGAAAAATAAACTCGAAGACATTCAGGAGCAATGTCTAAACGAGATCCTTGGCATCTCTAAGAAGCGACTTCTATCCATCATCAACTCGACCAAGTGCCCAACCGATACGGAAACGTCAAGTGAAGACGACGTGAATAGCATCGTGGGTAAAGGACAATACAACACTCAACTTCGTACACGTTTTTCTAAATTTTATTCGCTTTACAGAACACATTTCCCTGGAAGAGATATCATCGGATAGCGATATCGTCGTACAAAAGGGTTCAAAGGCTTCCAGGAACGATGGCAAGTTGAAATTCATTCTTTATTTATTTCTCAGGCAATTGGTGGTAGAAAGTAGGCTCGTAGGTTCACACAAAGTTGAGAATTTTCATCCATGCTATCGGAGATGGAAATGATAAAGTCTCCAGTTGTGAATAAGCCCTTATGGCGAGCGAAAGCAATTCCGAATTCTGTGGGCGTTTTCGTGTCTTGTGAGACGACGCTTTTTAGATTTCTGCGCAAGCTAAACTGTCTGGCCATTCCGTCGTCCTTCACAACTGCTATGACGGGACAATAAATTTGAGGATTGGCAAAAGCCAGTGCAGCTTTAGAGCAGGTATTACTAACCACGATGCCTTGACATGGAATAGAGTAGATGGTGCGTAATACAAAGTTTACAATTCCATCTCCACAGGAGACGTTATCCAATGATGGCACTATAATCGGTTTATTGCCGACAGGTAGTAATTTCTTTGCAATGAGTGGAAATTTTTTGCGCAGCGGGCTCTTCTCGATTAGCAGGCTATCCATTTGCTTTATTCTGTCATGATTTTCAAGCTTCTTGAAGTCACTGCATGTTTTTAAAGGCACACTTCCCATGATGGTCTTCTCAAAGTTGTTACACTGATTAATTGCATTTGAAAGCCCTTTCTCCAAACCAGAAGAAAACAAATTGTCCACCCACAGCGCTTCCAGTTCCATAAGATAGTCAGCAATATCAATGAACTTACTTTCTATGTATTTAAAATTGACGGATCCTATCAGTTTTACATCTTCATTGATGAGATTCCTGACGGCATGAAGAAAAGCCGTACTTCTAATTCCAGGAATTACCAAAAAATGCGCCCCAAACTTGACGGCATTTTCAATATCAGCAACGTCCTTCTCTGCCAATTCCTTCCCCTCGATGTAGTAGGGTACTTCTACATTCATGTAGTTGGATATGTAACCTGGTCTCGTCACTTGCACTGTGATTGGACGCATGCTACCACATTTCATCACTTTGGCCACAATCTGATCATGGTTGAAACGAACAACATCACCAACCTTCATCACGTCCAGATATCGCCACAAGTTACTCGTATAGACAATCTCTCTAAATCCGCAGTACTTGTAGTCCTCATTCGTTGTCAATACCATGATGTGTCCCTCCTCGAGGAAGCTCTTGCTGTCGTTCCTCATGCGACCGGTGGTGAGTAGTTCCCCATTGATTTCGACAGCAATGCCGATGGGAGTTCGATACAAACTCTCCATATAGAACTTGTCTACGGATGTGTTGATTTTAAGAAAGATCTGATTGAGATCTTGAGGCTTGTTGCATTTCGTTTGGATGAGAAGTGTACGAACGTCATTCTGGAGGAGTCGATCTAATTCTTCTTCTGTTGTGCTGGTTTCCACTTTGGCAATAATTCCCAATTGATGATAAAGGTTTCTCATATGGCCCTGATTGCGTTTGTGATACTTGCATTCGGATATGTATGTCTCCAGTTGTTCTGGAGTGACTTGGTGAAATTCGCCCGTGTTAATTTGGGGAAGGACATAAAGTCTAATCAATTCTGGGTTTTCTTTCTGGCCATTTTCTACTACGTCCATGATGTTAGATTTTGAAACTTATTTAATTTTTTTTTCCTTTATTTACAGGCAAAAAGAAACAGAAAATCAAAAACGAGGGTGACAATCAAAACAGTGAGTATTTTGTTATTACTTTTTATATTTTCAGAGTGATTTCAGTTCGCAAGGTTTGTTAGGCCCTTGCAAATCATGAGCGTTCAAGTGTCTTTTCTCATTACTTCTTCTTTGTGGTTATTCCGAAGAAATTTGCTGTTCAGAATAATTAGATTGATATTTAGGTTCACCGGCAGACATCGTGATCTTGTTATCTTCCATCCACTTTGTATTTCTGTATTATATCACAGAATGTCTCCTCTCAGCGTAGCCAACGCAGTTTCTTCCCCAACTTTTTCGACTTCGAGGAGTTCGTCTACTTCTTACTTACTTAAGGTGGCGCTACAGTCCGGGGTGGACCTGGGCCCCAACCAACAAGCGTCTCCAGTCAGCTCGATCTTTACCTAGCTGCCTTCAGTTTCGCACGCTAAGTTGGTTGAGGTCCCCTTCCACTTACGTGCGCCACCTGAATCGCGGTCTTCCTCTACTGCGCTGTCACTCGGTAATGGATTCGAAGATTTTTCGGGCAGGAGCATTGGTGTTCATGATTCAGCCACCTCAGTCGTCGGACCTTCACTCTCCTGGCTAAGTCGATGTCGCTGTACAGCCCGTACAGTTCGTGATTATATCTCCTCCTCCACTCACCATCTATGCAGACGGGACCAAAAATCACCCGAAGAATTTTCCTCTCAAAACAGCCAAGAGCAACCTCATCCACTTTTGATAAAATCCATGCCTCTGCGCCATAGAGTAGGACTGGAATGATTAGGGTTTTATAAAGGGTCACTTTAGTTGTTCGAGAAAGGGCTTTGCTGCTCAATTGCCTTCTTAGCCCAAAGAAGCATCGGTTGGCAAGAGTTATTCTTCGTTTGATCTCAGCGCTCGTATCGTTGTCTGAATTTATAGCGGATCCTAGGCAGACAAAGGCCCTAACTATCTCAAAATTATATCTGTCTACGGTGACGTTCTGCCCTAGACCTCGGTGTTGGTTGTCCTTTCTTGTTGACAGCATATACTTGGCCTTGCCCTCATTCATCGTTAAACTACTCACGAAAACGCCTCTGACATCACGCTGCGTTCTTCCGATTATGTCAATATTGTCGACGTATGCGAGTAATTGGACAGACTTTTGAAAAATTGTGCCTCTAGTATTGGCGCGTGAGTTTTGCACTATTCTTTCAAGAACGATGTTAACGGAATCGCATGATAGTGCGTCGCCTTTTATATATACTCGTATATATAAGTGCTGTCATACGCAGTTTTAAAATCGATGGAAAGGTGGATAAGCTCCTGGGTTTTTTCCAAGATCTGCCGTAGTGCGAATATTTGGTGGATGGTGGACTTTCCTGGCCTAAACGAACGGCTCCAGGCGTTCACAAACACGATAGATAAGATCTTATAAGCGATGTTAAGGAGACTGATGCCTCTATAGTTGGCGCAGTTCAGAGGACCTCCTTTCTTGAGGATTGGGCAAACAATACTGAGGTTCCATTCCTCGGGCATACTTTCGACCGACCATATTTTACAGATGAGTTGGTGCATGCTTCTTAACAAGTCATCGCCGGCCGCTTTGAACTGTTCGGCAGCTAGGCCGTCAGCTCCAGCAGCTTTGTTGGACTTAAGTTTAGATATGGCTATCTTCACCTTGTCTAGATCGGGTGGAAGGGAATTGTTGATTACATCGTCCAGGTTGAATGGTTCATTCTCCCTGACAGCGGGATTCGATTTGTCGTCGCCGTTATACAGTTTGTAGAAATGGTTCTTCCATATCAGCATCGACTGCGTTTCTACTACGATGTTCCCTTGATCGTCCTTGCAGGCTTCGGTTCGGGCCTTGAAGCCTTCGTAAGTCCTTTTTACCCTTTGGTAAAACTTTCGAACCTCATTCCTGTAGTAGCATCTCTCTATTTCCTCGATCGCTCGCTTCTCATGCTTCTTCTTTTTCCTCCTCAAAAGCTGGTGTTCGTTTCTTCTCTTCTGCTCGCAGAGCTCGCGAACAGCTCTAGTCTTATGCAGCGCCGCTTTGTATGCCTCTTGTTTAGCTGCTGCCGGCACTCGTCGTCAAACAGGGGGTTTCGTTGTGGTGGCGGAGCTTTTTGGCAATGTTACCACTGGTCTTCAATACTCGATGTCGGAAAAGGATTGGCGATCGTCTACTACTAGACTTCACATTAAAGGTGGCAGGATCTCTTCATGAGGACAGCAATGCATTGTACTAACTGTAATCGTGTTTTGTCCCACCACAGTTAACCCCCTTCTTTACTAAAGCTGCTGTGACCCTCTCTCGTTATACAGTGGAAAATGAATTGATGCATTGTCTTTATAGATGGCTTGTGTCTACCCTTGGAACGCCCATCTTAAAGTATTTCTTGTCCTTATAAAATATTTGCAACTAGAACTATTTAATCCGCAATTAGTTACTTTATTCTAATATTTTGTTCTCTCTTCCTTCAGACAAACAGTTCAGCGTTTTGGAACTCCTTGAACTGCAGGCCAGAGCTCGAGCTATCCGATCGCAGTTAGCGTTAGAACCTGTTACCAAGATAGAAGTTGACACAGATTCAGATGAAGAAGAGTCACAATCGAAAAAATCTGCTCCCATAGCGAAACCATCACATAAAAAGTCGGATAAAAAGAAAAATGGTCGCCCAACGGCGGGTAAACCTGACGCAACTAAAAGGTCCTCTACTGCCACAGTAACAATCAGAACAAATCCGAATGGAGAGCCTGCTCCTAATGTGCCAACAAAGCGAATTAAACTCAAGAGAAATTTCCGCAAGCAAGCACGCGATGATGATAGCAATGACGATGCCGCGATCACTGAAAAGACAATCAAGGTAGCTGAGATAGTGGAACCAAAGAAGGAAGCACGTTCACCATCACCGGACGTTATTCCTATTATTGCAATTCCTGAAACACTCTGCATTAGTGATTCGGATGATGAGAATCTAGTTGGAAAAGGCACTTCCAAAGATATAGCAACGATTAAAGCTGGCGAAAGCTCCAAACAAGTGAAGATCTTAAGTGTTGTTAGTATAGAAGCGCCCAGAAAGCTGGACAATAAAACTACATCCACGGAAACAACCGATAAACCCGAAGATTCACCAAAACAAGCAGCTCCCGTTGAAGCTGAAGAAGGCGAAATTATCGAAGAGGAAGATAAACAACAGGTAGATCCACCAAGTGCAGATAAAACAGAGACTGCGACTGAAGACGTCTCAAAGGCGAAATCTGAAGAAGTTTCAACAGTAAGCGAAGAAAAGCCAAACACCGCCACAACCGAGAATAGCAAAATTCCCGAATCAAACATTAACATCCATCAACAAAGTGCAGACACTTCAGAGAGCGATGACGATACCAATGATGATGTTATTTCCTTAGAAGGTGGAGATCTGGAGAACGAAATGAAAGAACACTTGGAGGAAGAAGTTGAAGAAATACAACAACCAGATGATGTCATCTGCTTGGACGATTCAAGCGAAGAAGAAGAAATTAGAGATAAGGTAAAATATGGTTTAGTGTTGTTACAAATATTCTTTAATTTATTTTATTTATTTAGAAAAGCGAATCATGGAATGAACGATGGTTGAAGAGCAGCAAAGTGAGTAAAGTGCTCGCTGCATCACGTCTGGGAAATCGTGTTCGAAATAAAATCAAGGAATCTAAAAAGGCAAAGAAATTAGAAGAGGCTGCCGTGATTGAACAGGAACAAACAAAACCTCAGGAAGTGATATTTACCTCACAACATGAAGATGGTTCCGTGGAACAGTATAAAGAAATACTAGAAAACATCCATAAGAAAACGGACTGAAAATATTAGTAGAATTGATTGAATATTTGTGTTTTATCGTGCAAATCAATGCGAATAGTGTTTAAGTAAAAGTTTTGAACTTAGCAAGTGTGAGATGCAGTTCTATATGCATAAAGAATATAGCATTGCTAACAAAAAAAATCAGTTAAATAGAACTTGTGAAAAATAAACTGAGCCCATTTTATGATTAACTCGGAGCAAAAGAAATTTTTATTCATTCTAATGTTCATACTGGCAATTAGCGAAGTACGCCAGCAGGCACAAGATAACAACGTGACCCCTTGTGGAACTCGTAGTGGTTGTTAAGTGTTAACAATGCCTGGACAACAGTGAATGTCTGTATAAGTTATTGTCTTTTTCTGCCTTGTTCGCTGCACCACCCTGTTACATGAGTTAAATTCATCCAATTCTTATTTACATATATCCTGACTCATTCCTCTATCTCTTCTCTAGATGCCGGAATTTATCTTAAACTGTTTTGCGCCATATGTCTAGTTTTTGAAAAATGTGACCAACTCAGTGCCACTATGGTTCTTAATCCATCATATGATAAAGATGTTTTATAGAAATACGGTTAGGTCAAATATCTCATAGACACTGATTTACACGCACCTTCCGTTTTCTAAGAACAATAATGATGAATTGGATTTAAAATTCCTCGGACAGCCGTCTTGATAGTACCAATTAGTTCCAGAGAAAGACTGGAAATACCTGGACACCTCAATAGAGTTAGGCATAGAGCCCTATTAGGTAAACTATCCTCCTACGGACTACCTGAAAAGCTCTGTAGCTGGGTGAAAAATGTTCTTCAATGGTGTCTTTTCTGCTATTGTAAACGCTGCAGTGAATATCTTGAAGTGGAGGAAAACAAACTTAGTTGACTTCAATGCGAAGAAAATCTTTTTCCAGGAAGAACACATCTACTGTACCTCATCTTCAAATAGACCAAACCCAAGGAGACATCTTCTTGGAGTCACAATCAAATTTCGTGCAACATAGCACGACCACATTGTCTAGTATCCATGAAATTGAGTTACCTGAACTGAGTAAAGAGATGCATTCTCTTCATCTACTCGACAGCATACAGAGAAAAGCAGTTCGCTTAATAGATGATCTCATACTAACATCTAAGCTTCTCACCGGATGTTGGCTCAAGCTGCTTCCCCTGCTTCTACAGACAACGAGTTGATGTAATTCCGCTTGCCACGCCGCACAGTACCTTACACTTCTCTCAGTTCAATGCGATATTGGGCCTCGAACTTGTTCCTTCCTACTTCTGCTAAGCGAGCTTTGAGTTCTTATGTTCTTCGACATGTCTCCACATCTCTCTACTCATAAAAATCTCTAGCATGCTGGTGGGAGAGAAGGCGACAAGAAAATTAAAAAAAAAAATCATATCACACATAATACAAGACGCAGACAATCACCCCGATTCCCGATGGAGTTAAAACTCATTGGTCGCTGGAGATTAAAACTCATTGGTTGCTAAACACCTCATTTCACTTACGGCATAAACTAAATTTAATTTTTTTTTTTTGCATAATTCATCTCAAGATAGGCCAACCTACGAGTATAATGCTGGGAAGAAGCCCCGTGATTTCTTCTGGATGCTGCTGTAAATATTTCTGCTGGAAGTTAAGAAATCTGGGCTTTTGAGGGACCTTCTTTTGCCAAAATCCAGGAGGGTCCTCACATTCCAGAAGCTAGTCTGTGTCTATGTCATTAGTCAAAAGTCGTCAACGAATGATTGTTTCTTATCCAAGAGTCGAAACCATGCAAGGTATATGAAAAGAAGGTAATATATTCGGCGTGGAATATCTGTATCTTGGAAACCATGGTAATTGTTTCAAAAGCAGATTTTCGTTGAACTGTTAAAGAAAATATAACTTTTTCAAAATTATCCAGTAGTAAAGAACCGTACTTGAGAGAAGTGCGATCCGCGCCATATTTATGAGCAAATATTTTACGACCTTTGTTGTTCAGGATAACATTTTCTACAAAAAAGTTTTCAACCATACTCTTGAATTTTGCAGAAATGTACCAAATTAAAAGTTGTCTTCTTATGCAGATTATTCAACTTCAGGCAATCAAACTTTTGAAGATAGTAGTCATTATCAAGGCAAATAATAAAAAGTTAGAGGGTGGGTGTGTCTACATCTCTCTGCTTCCAAGAGTGGCTTTTTGTTAAAGTTATTTAAAGTACTCAAACTTTTTAATTGTAAAACTAACTTTACTTTAGATGGCGCTACTGTCCGGGGAGGACCTGAGCCTCAACCAACAAGCCTCTCCAGCCTACTCGATTTTGTGCTAGCCGCCTCCAGTTTTGCACACGAAGTTGAGGTCCCTTTCCTTAGCACTTGTGTGTGCCACCTTAGGTGAGGTTTTTTTTTTACTGCGCCGTCTATCTGATATGGATACGAAGACTTTCCGGACCGGAGTGTTGATGTCCATTCACTCTACATATCCTAGCCATCTTAGGCGATGAATTCGAACTTTTCTGACCAGGTCCATGTCCAACCGCTGTTGTGTCTTCTCCTCCATTCCCTTCAATACACCAAGAGTGTTTTCATCCACCTTTGATAATGTCCATTATTCTGCGTCATGTAGAAGGACTAGAATGGTCTTATATAAAGCCACCTTATTTGTCTGTGAGACGGCTTTGTTACTCAATTGCCTTCTTAGTCTAAAGAAACAGTTGTTGGCAAGAATGATTCTTCGCTTGATCTCTGCGTTGGTATCATTGTTTTAATTTACTGCGAAGCCTAGGTGACGTTCTGCCCAAGTCGCTCATGTTAACTGTCCTGATGAAAGCATATATTTTGTTTTACCTCGTTAACCGCTCCAATACTCACGAACGCACCATTGACAGTCCGCGGCTTTCTTTCAATAATGTCAATGTCATCGGGGTACGCTAGTAGTTGCATTTTATACAACCCACGTCACCTTGTAGTCCTTCTGACATCAAAAGTATCGATGGTGTTGTTACCGACCTTGATTGAGCAGCGTGCATTCTCCATTGTCATCCTTCACAGATGAACGAGTTTAGGTAAATATGAAACAGAAATTGGTAAATATGGTATGGTTGTATGAGGGTGTTCACACAGGACTGACGGACTGGATTTACGTCAATCCGGATTTTTAGATTTTTTAAAATTTTGGGATTTTTTCTGACGTTTGAAAACGTCTATCGGTTGTCACTTCACAAAAGTGTTAAACAACATTTTGAAATAAAATTAATTCCAAATAAAAACAATTCTGTAGTCATTGTTTAATTAAATTTCTTCAAATTTTCGAATTAAGCAAAAAAACAAAAACGAAAACAAACCAATTTGATGGACACTGACAATTAATATGTCAAAAAGAATCCGCGGAAGTATTCAGACAGGACTAATAGTCTGAACACAAAATGTCAAAAAAATCCAGTCCGTCTGTCCAGTGCCAACACCGTCTACAGTAAATGCAAATGAAGGCTACTCTTGTAGTGTAATACATTGTTGGATAGGAAATTTAACTGGCTTTCCACCACACCACATTAACAAATTTGATTTAGGCCATTAAAAAATTTAAGTATTTTACCCAAAAAAATAACATTTTTTCTTCCATAAAATGGCATGGCGGTGTGGAGGAAGTAAATTCCTAAAATTAGCACCACCCTAGTTATGGAACTGTCTAAGTATACCTATGCTCTGCTAGGTCAGAAGCTACCTACTTACAAAAATGGCTGCTTGCTAGATCTTCTAAGCTTCTAGACTATTTTGCTTGAACATCGGACAGAGAACTGTCTAGGCCTACCTAGACAACTGACTGTATGGAGATTGAATTTTATGAATAACGTTGGGTTTTTTTTAACTAAATTTTCTACCTGAACAATACACAACACATTCAGATAATAAGAGTCGGTTTTAACATCCACGTTTTTGAACAGTGGGCTTTTTGTTTACAAATGTGGGAAAACCCTCTTTTGTGGTTTATTGGGAAGTGTTTAGGTTTTTCATAATTATTAAATTTTATGACTTTTGGTTGTTGATTCAGCACTTGTTTATGACTCCTTACATCATAAGGGTTCCCAAATCCTAGAATTTGTCGAACTAATAAGTTATAAGAATTTATTTGAGATTCTTCACGTCTTGAGTAAACAACTTGTTAAAAATGGGAAAAGTAGCGGAAACCACAACTGAGAAACGACCTGCAATCATCACCCTTCTTAAAGAAGACAAATCGCAGAGGAAAGTTGCCTCGCAGTTTAAGGTATCAAGATGTTGCGTTCAACGTACCATTGAACTACATGCTCAAAACAAGCAAAAAGGGTTTTTATTGGCCAAAAAGCATAAAGACTGGACGGAAGAAGATTTCAACAGAGTTTGGAGCGATGAATCCAAGTTCGAGGTATTTGGCACAAAACGGAGAGTTTTCGTTCGATATAGCGCTAAACAAAAGATGCTGCCAGACTGTGTGATTCCTACCGCCAAATATGGGAGCAGTTCTATTATGAACTGGGGATGTTTCTCTTCAAGTGGAATGGGAGATATGACTCGAGTGATTGGAAAAATTAATAAGGAGGCAAAACAATATTTTTAAGAAAGCGCTGTGACCTCTGGGCTAAGACTTTGTCAAGACTACCTGCAACAGAAAGAAGATGAAGAAATCTTACAAATCAATCACTAGATTTAACCCTATAGAGCTGTCGTGGGAGGAACTGGATAGAAGGGTCCGGGATCAATGCCCATCATCAGAATCTGCTTTATGGAATATACTATTGGATTGCTGGAGAAACTGAAACTGATAGCTAGAATACCAAGAATCGTAAAAAAAAGTCATCGAATGTAAAGTTGGCTTTTTCGGCGAAAAATCGGTTTACGTCATTTTTTCTTCTTTTAAATAAATTCAATTGTGTTAAGAACAAAATGAAAATACTTTTCTTCTTATTTTGATTTCATATTTATTATTCTATTAAAGAGTGATTTTCGATGTTAGATTTTGTTTTTCCTTCGAGTATTGAGGGCTGCCTCAAACTTTTGGCCTGCAGTGTATATTTTTTATGATAAATTTTATTTTCCGCAAATACATATTCTTAAAAAAGTTATGGACTTCTTCACTCTCATCTCTTAATTAAAAGATACACTTAAAGTGCACCAACACAGTTCCTAGAACATCCACAACCTACCTAAAACACAAGAGTGGAAATCAACCATATGATAGAAACCCCCAACAACTAGTAGATATATGATTAGCATAGTAAAAGAAGAAGATACATTGCCTTCGCCTTGTAAATCCTTAAGCCAAACAATTTCTTGATGCTGTGATTTTTGTCACTTTATCTTGTGTGTATCAACAATCACTCCTGTCAATAGCACGCCAAACAAGGATGACAACAACACCGCTCTACAAACATACTCCTTCGGAGTGGAGAGTGACTACAACAAGACAATCTGCCAATTTGAATTGGTCCTGAAATTGGAATTTGGAACTGCTTCTACACCCCGTGTCGTCCTTGTCCGCCAAATGCGCACGCATTGTTGATTTTAGTCAGTGAGTAGAGCATTGGTGTTGGTTTCTTAAAATATTTCCTTGAATCAAAAAATTCAGCGTATGTATGTATGAAAAATATAGTTATGCCCAACTGCACACACGCTGAAAGAGTGTATTTTCAAACAATAAAATTATGAAAAGAATCGGGCGCAGGATCTATTATTTGTCACAACATCAATCGCCGAATTGAATGAGAACCGCTTTTTTTTGTCGGAACCCCAACGGCTGCTGGTTGTTTTGATGGATTTTTGTTAGGGGCAAATGTATGCATGCGCAAATATTTCAAGTAGGAGATGGATTATCTTGATAGGATTTTACTTCTCAATTGTGCTACAGGAAGTTGTGTTTTAATAGACACAACATCGTTTGTCCAGCACAGGAAAAGTTTCTGGGTAAATTTTTATTTTTTTTTTTTTGAATGGTTTTGGCTAAATTGTCGGCATTCCTGCGTAATGATGAATGCTGGCTTCTTGACCATTAATTTCAAACCGGAATTTTGTTTCCAACAAATAATTTGTGAAAAGAATTAAAGTTAAGAAATACATACAACACCTAAGAGTTGAAAGTTGAAGGGTTGAAATTGTTTATTTTCTGCACCACCTCGCTAATCATTCCACTTGCATCACCCTTGGACGCCAAAAAATAAGGTCTGAACGACAACCCCAAGAAAGCACCCATGATTATCTTCACCAAAAGAAGAAAAAAGGAATAAATTTAGAAAACCCATGCTGATATCCTAGATGCAATTGGGAATCAAACCCCACAATAACACTGTGGGGCATAGTGCCCTATTAAACAAGCTAGACACTCAGGGACTACCACAACAGTTCTGCTACCACAACAGTTCTGGATGCACAATTAGCTTCATGACAAAAAGAATTGTAAGCAATTCAAGTTGTGGTCGATTTTTTGTAAACACTAGAGTACCTCAGGGTTCTACACCTTCACCAACTCTGTTTTTATTCCACATCAATGACCTTCTAGAGTCCACAAACGACAGCATGCCCGTAAATGCAAATACTCGTAGATCACATCATCAAAGATGCGACCAGATGAATTCATTAAATGTAGATCTACAGAAAGTCTTGCAGTGGAGAAAAGCCAACTTAATCGACCTCAAGGCGAATAAAAGTCAAATTATAGCCTTTTTCAGAAAGAACTCTTCTACATAGCTTCAAATGAACAAAGAAATTATCCATCCCAAGGAAACCATGCATCTTCTTGGCGTCACAGTCAACTCTGGTGTAACATGGCACGACCACATATCCAACTTCGTAAAATTAACATCCATAAAGTTGAGTTACATATTTAGAGTAAAAAGCACAAGTTAGACCAGGACTTGAGTATTGTTCTCACGTTTGGAATTCGGCCCCAAAACATTTTCTTCATCTGCTCGCAGTATACAGTATACTAACTTTTAATCTTCAACCGTTACCTCATCGAATACTGGTACCAGACCTATAACAATACTATAGATAATATCATGGCAGATATTCTGAAGACCTCAATAGAATAATCCCTGGAAATGCGATATTTGAGCGTTCTACTAAGCAAACCGCCAGGGCCCATAGAGGTGCTATGTCCAATTGGCAACGGACAACCCTTTATCAAAACTCCTTCTGCTACAGGACAAGTAAACTGTCGAATTCACTCCCAGGAGGCATATTTGCAGTAGTTTTTAATCAACAATTCGAGAGCAAAATCAACAGGCATCTACAAACATCCTGGGGCAGTGGCTCAGCGTTAAAGGTTCGCCTCTCCTGAGTGAAGATTATAAAAAAACACCCGCGCATCCTTATTCAAAAAAAAATAAAAAATATAAAAATATTTTTATTATATTTTTAGTGAATCCATTCAGAAGTTCTATCATATGGCATGTTTAACTCGGAATAAAGGTCACGACTGGGTTGCACGTACTTGCTCCATATGTGTTGAAGTCGAAAAAATGCAACAAGATTCCATTTCGTTAAAGTTTAAATGCCATGTCCTCACTATGCCTAAAATGATTGAGATATCAATTTTTAATAAAATCGTCTGATATTTAACTGAGATATAACCAATTTACGGTAGTCTGCTAATAAGTAAAGTACTGCTGCATTTACACGAGCGACACATAGTGACAATAACCATGAGTGTATTACCACGTTTATATGGCGGATTGAATCCGGATTCAATTCGGGTTGAGTGTCATGTAAACTCAAATTGGATTGAAACAGGATTGACTCGATCCGATCACAAAATTGTCTGCGATCGACTTGAGTTTTTGCATGTAAACGCGGGTCGAAAGATTGAGTTTGACAGACAGAGAAAAAAGAGATATCGATAAGTGTTTGGCTTGCATACACAACTTCGCACACAAGAGAAGTGTCAAACTCAATCCTCTTTCGATTCCATTCTAACTCGATCCCTCAATTCGGTTACAGCGAAAACCTGGATCGAAACTCAATCCTTTTTCAATCCGATCTCTCAATCCGGTCATATAAACGTGGTATACTCGTATGTCATGACACTACCATTTAAACGACGAAAAATAATGACGTGCCGAAACACAGTGTCATTTTACTTAAATGACACGGAACAGTCATAATCAAAAGTATTTCGTTTTTTGTACAGTGCCACAAGTTTTAAAGAATAGAAGAGGACAACAAAAATAGCTGTCGCTTGTTTTGATGCTATTTTACTTGAAGAGGAGGAAGCTGCCATTGTTTTTAGAAGGAAGTGGTTTCTATGAGACATTACGCGACCAACTTCAGCAAAATTGTCCTAAACTATTTAAAAATTTCTTGAAATGATTTTGATTTCTTGATTGAAAGAATCGTTCATCTGGTAAGAAAGGAAGTCACAATCATGCATGAATCAATATGTGTCGGAGAATGTCTTGCTTTACCAATGCATTTTTTTGGGAGCAAAACAAACAATTTTCACCAAAACAACAGCTGTGAAGTGAAGTGAATACTTTCATCTTTTAAAAAATTGCTTCTGGCCTTTTAGGCTGTAGTAAGAGGTACTGACAAACAAACAGATGAACAGGACTGCGAAACCCACTTTTTCAAGATTCTCTATTATACACGTAAACCTCACGTGACAATAAAACAAATAATTCTAAACCTACCTCTCGGAATGGTGCTTACTCGTAAATAAACCCTACCTCCAGTGTAATTCTTTTCTTGTCTTACCTCAACCTGCGAACCCTGAAATTTTGAGTGGATAAACGTGGGACACCCTGTATAAATTCCCTTGTCTGAGGTCTAAGGGGAAAAAGTCTCGAATGCCAAAGGACCTAGGAAGCTGACATTTTAGAGTGGGATATTTGAAAGACTAAAAATCATTCAAATACGTATTTGCAGTATGTATTTTGAGAAAAAAAAATACGATCCAATAGGGGAAACCAGTAGGTTGGTTTGGTTAAATATATCAAGAAAGGATAGTCAGCCAAACCGGGGTAACTTAGAAAATCTGATGGTATCTTCACTGAGAAAACCATCAAATTACATTTAGATCATAGCCAGGTCCAATCACCAAGGCGCAAAAACATGTTGAGTTTTCGGCAAAACGTGGGACTTATCACCGAAAAAGGTCCATTGATCTGTAATGATAATATATTTCTTAGCATATGCGTCGGTTGTTTGGTAAGAAAAGCGTTCGCGTAAAAATGTCACTGCTTCTTTCACTAAATTCCAAAGAACTGTTTGTCTCCCTAGCACGTCTGTCTCTGATGTAGATAAATTGTTGCTTCTCCCTTGATTGTTATTTATATCATGGATATTAAATCGAGGTGGATTTTGGTACAATCTGCACAGGATTTCCGATGACTGTTGTCTTATGGACATGCCGCCTGACGCAATGACACCAGAATGTCGACTTTTGCGCAACTTTAAAGTCGACTTTCGTCGCTTTCAGAACTGGTTTTGGCCAGAATCTCAATATTTTAGTCGAATTTTAACGTATGACTCCTAACGTATACGTATTCAAAGATCTGGTACTGGTGATTTCGTGGAGGATGAAAATATTAGGCAAACATTTATGTGCCTTTCAACGGAGATGCTTTTAAACTATGTTGAGAGTAACAGATGGAGCAGAGAGTATCTGCATGTATCGGTTTCAAAATAGTGCGAGAATGCAACTGGTTCCAGGTTACAATCGGATTACTGGAAATGAATTTTCATATAAACTTATTAAATATGGCTCAGAGGAGGGCATCTCAGGACCAAACCCAGATTTGGGTCTTCCTACGCCCTCGGTAAGCACTCCCATTCACGATTGGGTAGTGTTGGATAGTTTTTTCATAATTTTGTGTCTTATCTCTAAATTCTAAAAGGAACCACGATGATACTGTGGATTTTAACTCATGCGTTTAACCTATGAGATACTCGTAGTTGTCTCTATGTCACGCAGATGCAAAGATCAGCTGGCAGTGTCCATTGCCACGAATTGGTTAAAATTTCAGCAATTTCAGCGCCCAAGTGAATGCCCTAAAACTTTATCAAAAACACTTGTTTGAAACACGTTCCACCCCCACTACCAAATATAAGAAGCAAAGACGAAAAAAAACACTGTCAATCCTCTTATTTGTGTTGGTGGTACATGCTCACTATTTCAGATGATGATATTCCTTCCCACCCCCGTTCATCGTCCTTTTTCCCTCTTTAACATCCGCCAGAGAGAATTCAATTCGTTGTATAGGTCTAACTTGCCTTCGCATGTATTAGAGAAAATAAGAACACAAACGAAAAAAAAAAAAAAATATCTACTACTCCACAAGGAATCCCTTATCCTTACGTTCTCCGCAAGGCGATTGAAATGCCACAATTCAGTCTACAGAAAACGCGTTCGTGAACAAGAAGTAGCCGGCTGTGGCTACACTCTCGGCGTGTAAATTTTTTGTCGGTATGATAAACAAGTAATACACCCTGTTAGAGTTCTGTAAGTGTGATACTAAAATTAATCTCTTCGTTTGTTATAACTGCATATTTGCATAATATTTTATTTAAATTTCAAAAAGAAAAAGTGAACACAAAAAAGGATACATATCTACCTACATATATCTAAGGATGCGACAAAGTGGGATTAATATTTAAAAATAAAATTCAAATTTCATTCATTTATCGATTTAACAAAAGGATACTCTACCAGAAACAGGATACTTCGATACTCCTTAGGAGTTTTTTTTTTTTTTTTGTCATTTGTTTAAAGCGCAACACAAACACCTACGCGTGATTGTGATTTCCTCCCTCCAATAGCGAGGGCATCCCCTATTTTTTGTCCTTTTCCATTTTGGCTTCTGTTGCTTGTTGTCCTGGTAAGGTGCCGTCGAGCTAACATGGTTTGAGGGAGGGGGTGGTGATTTCAAGAAATTAGTATCTACCTGCCTACCTTGTTTCCGAGGGGTAGTTAGTAATCGGTAATAAGCCATTACCCCTCATGAAATATGAATAAAAATATGTATATTGGCGCAGAGGGGGTTGTGCTCTGGGGCGGAGGGTGGCTGATCGAATTCACAATTTCAATACATTCCACCACCGCTTGCTCTGTTAACATACAAAACATATCACAGTAGAACGGTTGATACATGCGAGAGAACTTCCCAATTTCGACGAGGGATGTTGGGGGGATGAATGATATAAAAAAAAAATTCCTCGAGAAGAAGAAGAAAAATACAAAATCAATAATTTTTCCTTTTTTTTTTCTTTTTGTTTTGTTGTTGGTTTACTTGCTGCTGCTGCTGCGGCTTGCTGCTGCTACTGCTGCTTTTGTTGTTATTATTATTACACCCCCTTTCAATATTTTGATATACGTACACTTACACGCGTATATAACTGGAAAATAATATTTTTCGAGTGTCAGAAATGGAAAGAAAAATAATTTCATGCTTCTGACGCGAAGCTGAAGGGGAAAAATATGAAAAAAAAAAAAACCGAGAAAATATTTTCCCTTTTTTTCCTCTTTTCGTTGACGAAGGTGGGTGGAAGGTTGATATTCCTTTCCACCCATTCGTGGTGTACAAGGTATAAAGAGTGTCGGACTGGGATGGGGGGGGATACATACATATATTTATTTTGTTATTATGGACTCGTACTCTCGGTATAACGAATACACTTGCAATTTTTTTTTTTAGACTTTTCATTAATTTGTTTTCGTTTTTTTTTTTTTTGTGCGTTTCGTTGGAAAATCGGATTTTCGGTGTACGGCCTTCTTGTCGGGGGTTGATCAAAATGAATTGAATTTGTATAGAGAAGTAGTAAGATGGGCGGGAGTTGGGGGTGGGGGATGATGATGGTGGTGGTGTTCATATGCGAGAGAGCGAGCGCGCGCGAAAGCGAGAGTCGTTCCGAGAGATGGGAGAACAAAAATATGAAATTAATTTTTCAGTGGTTAAGAGAAAGTGAAAATGAATAAACGCGTATCATTGTGTGTGGGCGGCGGCGGAAGATTAATTAAGGAATACGGCCACGATTTGATTTTCATAATTGAACTCTGCATTTTAATTATTGCAATGACTAAGGGTTGAAAGTGTTCGCTGTTATTATTCCGGTTACTATGTGGTTTTTGTGTTATTCGTGTTAAAAAAAAAAAAAAAAAAAAAACGTTATGTTCGAAATGTACTGAAGAAATATGTGAACTTTTATCCTTTTTTTTAAATTATTCAATTCAAGATGTGGAACAGAACTCAAATGCGTCTGTTGGACCGGTTAAAGGTGTGATACAGTGTTTATTAAATTTTACGTTGAAAAGCAATTGTTTTTGAAAAATATTATGGTGTATAGACAGGGTGTCAAATTAGTAGCTGTACATGGAGAAAGCTCTGCAAGTACCATCAAATGAACATTTTAAAATTTTTAGGGTGTATAGACATTTTTAATTCTGATGCCATTTGGTAGAAGCGAGAATTTTGCTAAATCACATTTTGCAGACTCATTCGAAATTTACCGGACTGAGCCATGACAATAGAGAAATAGTGATGTTGATTTCTATATATTATGTATTTGGAAAATTTGCAAATTCAGTCCTGAACATATTGAACAAATTTTAATTTTCAATTCGAAGTAGATTCACCGAGCGTGAGAGTGAACTAAGCTTATGCTGTAATAGGTGGTTCTAAACAGTAATAATATTGGAGATATACTGAAATCGTTCTTTTATCAAAATATTTGCTTGTATTTATATATTATTTTATAGTTTTATTTGTGTTTTAGCCTCACTAATATTGAAATCGGTTTATGTTTTGTTTCCTTGTTTTTAATGCGGAGCGCATCCGGTTAAATAAATATTTTACCGTCCTTAAAATTTGATTTAAAAAAAAAATCATTTAAGAATTAAACTTGTCAACAAATTTTTATTTTTCGCTAAAACATTGTGGAACAAAACAACCGTTTTTTCTGTCCTTTTAGTCCCATATTTGTCGGTGTGCTGAACACGAACCAAGAATCAGAATATGCCTATCACGTCTATCTAAATAGATTTTAAAGGACATCTTCATGTGATCGCTCTCTTATTATTGTATCGACCATATGCAACACAATGGTAACGCCGAAGCTGCTACTTTAGTCTCCGTTTCAGCGTCATTATTGTATACGCGTCATTGATTTTGCGTGTATCTCTAAACACAGATCGCTTCACGCTTCAGCTTCAGAGTCACCTTTCTGTTCTGGCAGTAATAGAGAAGACATTTTTTACGATGGGAAAAACATTTCCACTGTTATACAAGAAAAACTACAAACGTGTATTATAATAATAAAAAGTCCAATTTTTTGAATCATGCAGCAAAAATAAAGTGCATGACTAATAGTGCAATGATAGATTTAAAATCTAAACAAAATCATTAAAAAGGTAAAAAAAAATAATTAAATTTTACAAAATTTAGTATGCATAACCTTGTATATATCAAATATTGTACAAATATTGATTTCGAACAAAATCGATTGGGACATAGCCGAGAAATAGCTAATTTTCAAAAAACAGCTAATAAGTAAAGTACCGCTATACGCATTTTTTTTTCAAAACCTAGTACGCCATCTATTGGCGTATGTCTACTGTAACTCAAATATAGAATTTGAACAAAATCGTTTGAGACACTTTAGAGGAAATCAACATTTGACAAAATCGGCAAAAGTACCGTTAATTTTTTGGTTAGAATGAAAATTCCGATTTCTCCACGAATTGTGAACCCACAAACTCCAGATATGAAGTTTGAAGAAAATCTGTTCAACCATTTACTCACTTGTTTGAGATTCTCATTATAGTAATACCAAAATTGATCAAAATCTCCTCGTCGAATTTGTTTACAAAATCAATACATGCCCTTATACATAGGTGCAAGTAAAAATGTTGATAGACGTGAAAATAAAATGAAGTTTTTAATATGCTAAACTATTTAAATATGTGTAAAATATTGGTATACAAAAATATGCGCATCATTGACTGAAACAGGATTTCTCGATCGCATGATAATGCCCTTCAAAATTAGTTCACAGCCAAGCATTCAGGACGTACTAATTCAAAGCCATGTTAATATGAAATAGCCCGAAAATGTTATTTTTCGAATGTTCAAACATCAATATCTTAAAAACATGTCGTGATAGGAATATTCTAATGCAAACCAATATTTATATAAATTAATTTACAGAAGTTAAAGGACAAATACTGTGTTCCAGAGTGAAATTGGCATTTTAATTTATCCGGACTTTATACTATATTCCACCGAAACGAAATCTAGAATTACATTGAATTCGCCTAAAATCTTTACAAATTCACAGGATATCCCATACACACATACATATATGAAATTTCAAAATCCGTAATTTTATTGTAATAAAATTTTCTGTGCTTAATAACTGCATCAATAAATAAAAAAAACGGGACCTTTCATCAATTTCATACACTTATGGCTGTTTTCGAAATTCAAAAAAGTATCTATAATCAAAATTAAAGGTAGAATAAGCATTGTCTTGAGGTTCTTATACTCACCTGAAATTCTAAACTGGTTTATTTGAAATAATTAATAGCTGTCATACGTACAAGATTTTCATCACATTTCAGCAAAAATCTTATATTGTAATGTACATGTGTCTAGCAAAATCCCAGTACATACAAAAATGTTAAAATAGTATTTTTAAAATATTCTTCTTATACATATGTACATTCATACATATATGTATGTAATAAAAATATAAAAAAAAAATACGTTCGCAAACTTTTTATCACTACTGTAGCCGTAATGTGAGTGAACAGTAGTGTCAGAATTAAATTTGTTCCACTTTTTTAAAAGTACTGTGAACATTATTATGCAATAATTATATTTAAATGGGCTTCAATTTATATATAGCGATTATTTTGAATTTCACATCAATACGTAATAGCCCGTCTGTGTGGGTACTTTTCTGGAAGACAAATGAAAAATGTCAGATTTCGGAAATCGAGAGAGAATCCTTAAGCCGTTTTGGGCGCCGTGGCTCAGTGGTTAAGTGCGCAATCACTGAGCGGAAAATTCAAGGTTCGAATCCCAGAAAAAAAAAGAAAAAAAAAAGTTTTCTCACCGTCCAACCTCTCGCGAGCATCTGACTAACATCTTAGAATGAAATTAGCCTTGTTCAGCAACTTAGCGCTACGACCGACGTAGCAACTTATAATAAATCGCTTAGCGTCTCTTCCTATATCTTGCTAAGCGAAGAACAGCTGAGGCTACCAAGAACACAATTGAAAGTTTCTCATGTTCTTAGTTTGCCTGTATTTCGAAGAATATCTAAACTATAATTATAGTCACATATGAAACTACAATACATTCAACAATTCTATTTTCCAATTTGAATTTATTTTAATAACCTACATAACTGTAACAATTTAAGAGAAATAAACAATTTTGTTTTATTTTGACACCAAAACGAGAAAACACCTGCAATAAAAATATCTGATTAGTTTTGATTTGCTACGGTTCGTAGCAGAAATTTTCCTGCTATCATTTTGCGGGGTGCCTGCCTATTCGACGAAATTTATTTCGCAAATATAACCACATTTATCGAAACAAATTTTGTTTGTTTCGCAATAGTTGTTTCGCAAATTTTCATTCAGTCTTTGATTTATCTAGCGACGTGATCATTTCGCAATACTATTCCCGCGCTTTTACATTTCGCTTATGATTAGGCAGCAATTTGTAGTTTTGAAGGAATTTAATTCTCTAACTGTGAATTCCCGTTTTAGTGCATTGTCGTTTATGTAATTGGAAAAATGACACTTGGCATTCATTGGTTTTGCAAATACCGGCCGTGTCTCAAAGTGTGACTTCGAATTCAAAAACTTTGTGTTTGGTGGCGCCATGAGCACCTGCATGTGAGACCGAAAGCCGTCCGGTGTATGAGTCGAAGAGATGTCCTATAGTGTGAAATCCTTTTATCCCGCGAAGAGGGCTACACAAGTACTGTTAAGATACAGGCGCCTGCCAGACAAGAAGCATTTACAATTGTACCCAACCAAATTTTTCGGGATTTCGAAATAAGGGAACGAGTAAAGCTAAGTAAGTTAAAGCTTATCAAGAAAACGCTAACTTATCAAATAGCAAAATTATAAAATTGCGAAATAATGAATGCAGAATATCTTAAGGTCAAATAATTACGAGCCTAAATAAGAATTTGCCAAATAAAAACTGAGTAAAAACAAAATGCGAGTTATTGAAATGTAAGACTACAATTTTCGAAATGATTATGGCGAAATGATAAATTGCCAATCAGCGACCCCTATCCCATTTCGCGGACAGTTTGAGTAGCAAGGTCGCTATGTTGCTACGGCTATTAGTAACCCTGATTGTTTGCTTCGCCATAGAGCCATATTGCCGAACACGCCCATTGCCATGAGAAGCTTCTCGAAATTCGAAAAACGACATAAAAATGTAGGTCCCAACCATTATTGTGGCGAACAGCACGGGTGGCTAAGTCAACTATACAGGGGTATAGGCTGTTAACGCCAAAATATTTATTTATTTATTTAAACCTATTTTAAATCAAAAATTTACACCACAAATTTGTTTCCTTTGATTTTAAATCCTTTGTTTTTGTAAAACCTTTCAGCTATTACTTATTTGAAACTATTAATTTGTTTGTTAGGCGACATTCCTCTGGGAAAAATTATAGAACATTGACTAAAGAGAAAAAGTCATATTTCTCTCAATTTCGTTAAGTCTCTCAATACTCTTATGGTTTGCTGATATTTGTAGACATACCAACCTAATACAAGAACCTCAAGATGGTGTCCTACCTATCTCAAATATACGGACTGATTTTCACCGTATAAACATTTTGAATTTCGAAAAAAAGAAGCAATAATTTCCCTCACCTAAAGTTCACTCTTGAACAGCCAGTTTGTTATTCCTCTCATAGGTGAACTTTCAAGCAATTCTTTTGCACATTGTTTAGTTATAACCTAGAGCTCGAATACGTAACTGTGATATTAACAGGTGGTTCGTTGATTCTGTATGACAAGTAATCCTGCTGAGAAAGAAAGCAAGAATGTGGCCACAACCGCCCTTCGTTCTCCTCTGCACAGTTTTAGCGGTACCAGTAATCCTGCCGAAAAAATAACGACATTTGTAGACGTCACTTGTTCGCTCGTTTTTGGTGTCAGATATACGACACTAGGAGTATTTGAATCCGGATATGCGATCTCGGATACTCGATGCCAGGAAGCTACTCGTATAATAATCTTTTCTGAAATTCCTATAATATCCTATTAAAACATCAACAAGTTTTTTCACGGTCTCACCTGTGACTACTGTCGTATGATTTGTTCAATCCTTTAAAGATGCGCGTGGAATGCGAAAACTGATGGAAACTTATGTCTGAAAGCCCTGGAACTTTGAAAAAATATTGCATATAGTGTTCTCTTATGACTTCTAGACAAATATTAGATGAGATTCAGCGTACCTATAACGATTACTTTGGGGTAAACACAGGAATTAAAGGCTTTCAGAATTATTTTTTCTGTTTCTAACTCAATAATTTTGTACTAAGTGTAGTGTAACTTATGTTGTTAAGATCAAACGAAAATAATATCTTTCGTAAATAAACCTGCATATTTTATTAAGGGAAGGAATGATCATAAATGCTCGTACTCGTATGTATGTATGTGATTTTGACCAAACTTCATATGTACTATATTTTTACCTTCTAACATTGCCTTGAATCTGAACAATAAACATAATAAATTCAATTTTGTAAATCATCTATTTTCAGTACCACTAAGAACCAGTGCTACCAGTGTTTCTTATTAAATTTCCCACAGGATAACTATAAATTTCATTCCATCACTGTAAAAGTATCACAAAATTTACCACACAAAAAACTATGACACTCTTGTATTGATTTAAGAATTTTTCTGTAACTCGCTGAACTGTAGCGCTATCAATCAGAGGAAAGTAAAGTATAGTTTTATGCCCCTTTCTGCCTGTTCTCACTATTACCACTTTGATGTTCAGGGTCACGAAAATCCATCGATCGAAACTAAGTTTTTATGCCGAAACCGAATTTTGGTTTTAAAGCCGAAGCTGAACCTGCTTGTAAGGACAATTACGTAAACATGCTAATCAATAAGTACCTAGATCGGACGTCAAAGACTAAAAGCCGCAATTCGGAAATAATTCTCAGACGCCATTCTGGAAAAAGCATACCGAAAATTGTTTTTTCTTAAATATCTCGCTAAACGTCAATTTTACGAACAGAAATAGAAAGGCTTTTATTGTTCACGATACATATTCTCTACAAAAAAGTCTTAACCGTTTTTTTTAAGTACTTAATTTGTTTAATGGTCAAACTGAAATTGGTGAATCTGGTAGCCAATTAAATTTCCCAAACAAACGGATTGCAATATTATATAAAAATGCAACTATGTTTATTTACTAGAAGACTTTAAAATTAACTTTTCAACCTTATAGTGTAATACACCGTTGGATGCGATTTGATTGGCTTTGCAACCATACCACACTCACCAATTTCAATTGGTTAAATGTTCGACATTTCCATGGTATTCAACTGTTTTACTTTTCCGGATTTTTAACAACGCTAACCCAGAGAATAATTAAAAATTACTTAAATTGAAAATTACTAAAAAAAAATTCCTTTGAAATGAATAGAAACTGGCCTTATTGAAGTGATGCAAGAAAATAATTGCTTTTACTGATTAAAATAAACAAAAATTCTGTAGAAATTCTATAAGTAACTATTCTCAAATTTTGTCTAGCTCATTACATTCACTACAATATAATTCTTCAACACAGCCGTAGCGAAAGGTTTTAAAAGCAAGAAATCATCCAAACACTATGGCCTTATTCACGTGGCGCTCAGTGTATTCCCAGAAACTTCTGCACTGTTATTAGAAAATTGCATATTGTGAAAGATCTAAGAAAAGGTCATCAAAAGACGGCCAAATGAATGACGACAGAAACTATCAATAGCCTTAATACGAGTACCAAACCGGAAAATATCTTCCAAAACTGGAAAATCTGTTCAGTACTTTTCGAGTTTATCGCGTACATCCCCACATACAGACCGAACGTGACATGAAACTTTGATTTTATAGAGATGTAGATCTGCCAATTTATTTGTTAAGTGAACTGACTGAACGGATAAATTTAAAAATTGACTTACTTGTTATTGGATTCAATACTTAGTGATTAATCGCTTATGATAACATTTTTAGAGACGAAATCCAATTCTACCTTTGGTATTAATAAGTATTCATAGAAGCACTAGCCAGCTCAAGCCTCAGAAAATTGGGTCCGATTGATGGAAGTTCTAATTCGCATGTCAGAATGGGCCGTGGGAAGCCTAATATGTATATGTATATGTATATAGGTACAAAGTATAGTCTTCAAATATTGGCGACCGCTGAATTGGTGTTCTAGATTAGATTCATACTTTATTCCTTAAAGATGTCTGAATTCTTTTAAGTTTTTCGAATTTATATACAAATATACTTAAATATACCAGGTATGTCACAAGAAAAAGAGTATGACGTCAATTCGAAACTATCATATTAAAAAAATTATAAAAATTCGAATAGATACCACTGGACTCAAAAGTGAATGCATAGTTTGAGACCTGCACACATTAACATCCAAGACAGCGATTTTGTGACGTTTTCTTTTGCTGATACCCCCATAAATTTTAGACTAAATTTTGAAAATGCTACTGTTTATACAACATGCATCGTAATGTTCGGATTCCTTAACTTTATTAAGGACACAGATGACCCCAAATCAATTCTAGAGAAATTCGGCAAACTTACATACATGCCATGGTAGGTATCTATGAATACAAAAAATCTCCATTTTTAGAACTTCATTGTAAACCAACAACAGACAGAAGGTATCCTACTCGTATAAATAAGTTATATCCCGTCTTCATGCCTCCAAGCTTCCAAGGAGCAGCATTCGCAGATCTTATAGAAATAAATTTCCAATAATAGCCGGATAAAAATAACATTGACGCTCATCAAAACGATGTATACCTAGGTAGGAGTAACAAGAACAAGGAACAATTACCTTCATAAAATTCTTGCCTGACAATAGTAATGCATTTAACGATGTCATTTACGGGCAAACAACTAATCACTGTTTATACAACCACATTGAAAATGCATGCAGTGTGCGCGCAATTAGAAAGTGAAAATAATTCTGATTTTATAACTTTCCTTTCATTGTGATTCGGCGCACTACAAGCCAACAAATGCCGGCTTTCGATTTCGACTCCTATTCGGGAGAATGGTCAAGGTTCAGTTCTATGTTTCAAATACAAGGCTCTTTTTACTTTCGTTTTTACTCGTGTAATAATACATATTCATCCCTCGTGGCCTCTGTGTGGGTGCGTGTGTGTTGGAACCATCCCCCAACTTGGCACACTCGAGGTTGTAAGTATTTCGGTATACAATCGTTTGCGGTGGGTGTTTTACAATGTTTACATTCTTGTCATTTCAGATAATATTTGAGTTTTGTAAGAGGGCTCTTACCTATTCTCGGACTCGTAGAATGTGGTTGGTTTATGGCTTTAACAGAGTAGTAGTGGTGTTTATAATGTACCTAGGTAGGTACGTTTTTTTTTTAAATTTTTATTTAAATGACAGAAAAATACTTGAATATACACCAAGGGTCACTCACCCCTCACAGAGAGACCAATGTTAAACACGCAACCAGTTTAAACCTAAGCACCATCGCCTCGGCAGTTGGTCGATGAAGGCTGTTATTTAAATGGGGTTAGACATGACATGTGACGTTTTAAATTGGATTCCCCTATGATTGATATGTGGGCAACGTGTGTGAGTACACATTACCTTTTCACTCCTTGGGTGACAACGTCAGAGACACCCCAATGCGATGATTACTAGCAATTAAGTCGTTTGACTTTTTTTTTGAATGAAACGACGTCTTTGAAGTAACTTACAATGATTTGTTGAGCGAGAAACATACAGTGTCAACAATGCAAGAAACTAGGTCAGAAGTATAAATTTTAAGATACATTGCTCCAAAGTGCTCTTCAAGATCTATTCAGCTAGCAATATATATATCATAGTACATTGTATACAGTGCAATGCCGACGGCATTGACATTCATTAAGACTTCCTGTTGACACTTTAATTGTCTCCTTTCGTGATGGCGGAATGGATCGGTAAGACGTTATAGGATGATATGCAACTTAATTTGTCTATACACACATGCATATACAATTAAATTAATTGAAAAAAGCCGGTGGAGTACCTCGTCCTAGAATTACAGGCTTTCTAACTTACGAGTGAGAAAATAGTTGGAAAATGCTGAAATTTGCGTCAACTTTCCTGCATATTGGCTCATTTATAGCTGACCGATTCAACTATCTTGGAAAAATTTTGCATCAGGGGTATATTTCCCTTGCAATTCATGGTAACACGAAAACAAAGAAGGAGAAGGACCAAATACAACGTTCGGTTATGTTATGCAGGGTTTTCTCTACAAAGACCAGGCATCCGAGACTAAAAATTCGGAAATAATTTCCATAAAGCTGGAAATGGTGCCAATAGTTTTATTTTAAGTTCGTGAATAAGGTATCAATTCGTGCCTCGGGAAGTTCATGATTTTTCCAGAAATGCGCAAAAAAAAAATTGTCTTAGGTTCTACATCAGGCAAACAAACTTTGGGAAATAGCAGGCCTTATCAAAGTAAAAAGTAAAATTTTGAAAAAGTTGAAAAGCAAAATTAGTTTTGGAGGTTAGTCTAAAAGTTAACTTTTGTTTATTATTTATCAATTGAAAGGTGACGATGCGCTGACTTCAAGAATATATGGTTCCGTTATTTGCACTTTATCACGCCTCGAGAAAAATAAAAAAAAAACTGCCAAAAAAATAACCTATCCCTCTGAACCTACTGATCCGAAAAATTCGTGGGTATTTTGAAAAATTACAGGAAAACTATTTTCAATATTATTTTCAATTTATCTCTCATGATAATAAGGCGAATCGTTTGTAACACTTTTTTTTATAAAAATCGTCTCAGTCGTTTAGGCATTAGGAAAAAAATATGCTTATTCCAATCACACATGCAAACATTTGATCAAAATCTTTAGAGCCGTTTTCGAGAAAATCGATTTTTTTCAAAAACGAGTTGTAAATCCACTGATCGCAGATATGAAGTTTGAAGAAAATCCGTCTAACCGATTAGGTTGCAGTCGATGGGACATGTGTATGTACACAAAAACAGAATTGATAGACACGCTTTGTTAAGTTTCTCTGTTATATTAATGTCAAATGTGAAACAAACACTTGCCGAACAGTGAGCATAGTATAAAGTATAAGAACTTTAACCCTCGATACATGAAGCACTTTCATGCTTGACTTTGGCGACAGGAAAAAACAATAACGATTCTGCAAGGTTCCTAAATATATAAATCTGTGGCGTAGATGCATCCACAGGCTCATCATTTAGTGCTGGCGCTAATGGCTAGAAACAAATAAGACAAATATCACTAAACGAATGCAAACATAAGGACGGACAAATGAATACAAATACATATTTAACGTGTAACACGTACATTTTTTTAAAACTACATTTATTAACATTGAAGTCCACGAGGTTTGAGATTATATTATATACTCGTAAGTTGCTCGTGAGACTAATTGGCTCATGCATGCCATAATTTGTTCTATAGATGCAATAACTCCAAACTACGTAGGTTGTAAGACTATTACGAAAATTAAACCCAACTGAGGATAACAAATCATGGGCATAATCGCAAAATGAGTTGTTGTAAAGAAGTTATATCATTATTTACCCACCTTTGAGACAAATGTGAGATTTATAAAAGTTTTATGCGATGCGTATATGGTGGAAAGTTAAATGGATCGTCCCAAGGAAGCCCTTTCAATGCGACCAGGATAAAGTTTCGCTGAAAAGCCTCAATCCGATGTACTTCATAAAATGGAGTCCGGAATAGGAACGGACGAAATAGTTATACAGAGAAGTATGGGTTTTGAAATCCTGTTGACCAACATTATAAATAAAAATATCTGTATGACTTATACATGATGTAATATAGTATAAAGAGAATAGGACCTAAGTGTCTACCGAGAAGAACAGTAGATTGGACTGCAAAGGATTGGAAAGTAAACCTCTAAATTTGTCCTTATAGGACCTCGTACTAAGGTATGAACTAAACAGTGCAATAAATACAGTGGAGAAACCTTATACTCTAAGTTTATATTCAATTATAGTGTGGGAAAGTAGATCAAATGTCTTGGAAAAGTCTGTGCAGATACTATCGACCTCTTATCCAATTTCTAAAGCCTTAGAACATTTGTGCAAAAAAATTAATTAGTTAGTAACAGCAGACCTCATTCTGATAAAATCATATAGCACTTTGCATATGATATTACGACAGACTAATGTTATCTTGTCGCTGACTATTTGTTCAAAGAGTTTTGGGATACAAGACAGCTTTTAAATAGATCTATAGTTGGGGATATAATTTTTGTCACCATTCAAACGGATACTTTAGAGGAAGAGCTAGTGTATGACGACACCTCTTCAGGACTTTTAAAGCTATTCTGTCAGGAACTGTGGAGTAATCATATTTCAGATGTGAAATAAATTTAAAAATAGTATCTAAATTCAGAGAAATGATATTAAAACAAGTTTGGGGACGATATTTGGACTGTGGAGCATCGGTAAATGATTTACAAAAATGGTCAATCGAGTTATTGATTGTGCAGTCATTATAAGTGAAATTAGCAGCATAGCCATCAGATTTTTTCTTAGAGTTGACAAATTTCCAAAAACGTTTAGACTAATTATTTGAAGTGTTTCCATTTCGCTTATATAATTAATGTATAAGCTACTGGAAAGGATTTTGAATTCGTTGAGAAGCTTATTTCGGCACTTTTTTCTAAGACGGCTCCAAATGCACAATCCTCAGGAGAAGACAAAATTTATATTTTGTTCGCGGACTTTTAATATAGCGATTGAGAATTTTTCAATATCTATGCAGTTTATATTCATTTTGGCTCTTTTTAACTCTATGACGCCTGGCCTATAAATGCTTAGCAAGAAAAATTGAGGATGAGCTGAGAAAAATGTTTTCTCAGCAAAAAATAAATTATTTGATCAGCAAAACATATTTTTTTTTAGATTAGCAGAAAAAGTAAATAGTAATCTAGAAAACGAAAACAAAAAGAGAAACTTGCGAAGTTTTGACTATTATTTTCGGAATCGCACAAGTTGATTCTCCAACTGTTTCTCACTTTTCTTTTTATTTTTCTTTCTGCTGATCAAATAATTTATTTTTGCTGAAAAAACATTTTTTCGGTTGATTTTTTTTTTATTTTCTGCAGATCAAAAAATTAATATCTGGTCAAAAAATTATTTTCTGCTGATTTAAAATGATTTTCTTGTATGTCTGCTGGCAAAATATTTTTTTTTGTTTTGCTATCATAGTCTGCTGGTCATTAAATTATTTAGCTGATCATTAAATAATAGATACGTGCAGTTAATTTTGAGCTCGAACGTAACGTAACATGCCATTCCGCTCAAACCACTGGAATGATGTTTCACAATTTACTTGCATTCCCTTGAAATATCTGCGTACAACAGTGTTTGTAAAAGTCGTTGTTGTCAATATTATGCATTGTGAAAAATAGGTACAACATATTTATAAATTGGGCATACTTGTGTTTTTTATATATTTTTTTTTTAAACGAGATTAAGGGCTCACATGCTCATGTGTCTTATGGACGAACCGCCACTAACGTTACTAGTAATCTGAAAACAGAGTTTTCCCGTCTTTCATTAAAATTGGTAAGGTCACGTTTGGCGACTTAATTTTATTCAATTTTCTTTTTGTAGGTTGTGAAGCAAATCTTGATTTGACCAAAATGTAATAAAATAAACCTAAACTTGAATATGTAATTATTTTTCCGTACCACCCCAACATTATATCACACAAACGTCATATTGAAATATTCTAAACATGTCTATCATTCCAAGCTCTATTTGGCTCCACTTAACTGACGAATGGGGTTTTTTTTCGAATTAATTTTTAATTTAAAATTCCACATTCCAAATGACAGTTGGCATACCCACGAGCCACGACATTCCTAAGAACCTTTCCTCACCCCTACGAATAAACAATTTATTTTTTTAAATTTCAATAAATCGCATTTTTAGGGGAAATTCAGAATTTCAAAAATGTCCTTGTCTGCGTTTTAGTACCATTCTGCTGGTGGTGTTCATTAAAATTCTGTTCCGTCCTGTACCACACGCGGTATAACGTTCAGATACGCACAATTTTTCAACAAACTCCCACAAAAAGAAAATAAATTCAACCAACACTCACACACTTACGCACCTTCAACTGGTACACTAGCTATACCTATCTGTACCTCGTATTATTTTTATATTTTACGATTTGCTTGAGAGAACCCTTAAGGGTGAGAGGAGGGGTGGGTGTTCCTGAATAAAATTCTGAGAAGAATTTTTTTTCCAAAAAAAAATAGAATTTTGTTCTTGTTTTTTTTCTTTAACTTGAGAAATTCTCTTGAACGACAACAAGACCAACAACAACTATCCCTGAAGCAAGCCTGTGCCACCCCCACCCTACATCACACACCACATACTAGCATAGTTGAACATGTATACTATACATATTCAGTTATAATATTATTCTGCAAAGTCCTGATATACTGACTTTCATTTATTTATTTTTTTTTTTGCTCCTTCGTCGGCCTGTGCTGTGCTCTCCTTTGTGAAAAATACTTTCGAGCATAAAAATTTTCTTTTTCCTTTTTCACAAGAAGACGACGACGAATAAGAAGAAATGTGTGTCTAGGGTGGTAGTGGGTGTACTGGTTGTACTGGGTGGTCGTAGGAGTTAGAGTTTTTGGGAATTTTAGTTTTTGCGATGTATGAACGTGTGTGGTTGCTGCAACCCCCTCCGCCGGTTTGGGATGTAAGAAGCAACAACAAGGAGAAATACTTTCGGATGAAAAGTAAAAGTTTCATTTTGCACACATTTTCCTCTCTCGCTTTCAGGGTTTTTTTTTCTCGTTGCCTTTGCCACCCCCCTGGAGCATGGTGCGAGCGCCTTTTTTGATTTTGGGACTCCTTGAACCGAAATGAAATAGATGAAAATGAAAACTATGTGCGTCGATAGATTCGGTGAGGGGGTGGCAGGAAGGCAGTGGTGGCAATCTAATGGGTAAGGAGATGGAAATTCAAAGGAAGCAAAAAAAAAAAAAAAAAAGTGAAGAAGAATTTTCTTTTTCTCGGAAGGTATTTCTCGTATATGTGGAAGATGAGAGTTTGAAATGTGTATATTAGTTGCATACATATACATATATACGAATATGTACACTTTCGGCAAAGCAATAGCATTGTAAGAGGCAGAAGATTTGTGTATCTTCCCCGAGCACACACACTGGGTGGTGTAGTTGTTATAGTCTTGTAAAATCACAGAGAGGTGCCCCGAGGAAAAAAAATTCGGATTTATCCTTTTACTGGGTAAAACCCGAAGAAAAGAAAAATACTTTCCTGCTCTTAATTTCATACAGGATGACTGGAGGGGGTGAGTCCGAGCGGCGGGGGTGGGAGTAAACTTTTATCTTTTGATTACATACGCTGGCAACCGGAGTATACATCAACGGATATGAGATTTTGTGTGATGGATGCTAAGTCCATGTGTGATAGGCATACGCAAGATTAAATGAGAAAACCATTTTTTTCCCTCCATCTTCTTTTATTTTAACGAATTTTTCGTACAGAGGCGGGGGTAAATTGGAAAATACGCATACAAGAAATAAGTTATTAGTTCTTGGCAATGGGTTTGGTTATGCGTTGCTTATTGATGATTGTGAGTTGTGCCAGCAATCTTATCACGAAAAATTTGAACACAACCACATGACTAAAAGAAGCCTTGGTTTTTATATTAAAAAAAAATCCTCATATATGTACATATGCATACATGTATGTACATATGTACCTGCCTCCATTTTATACAAGTTTTGGTCATATTATACACTAAGCATTCAATCGCACCTAACTGGGATCTACAAAATAACTCTCGTAAATTCAAATTTAGAGGTTTTTCTTGGGAATTTTGCTCTTACCGAAGCCGAAAATAAGATGGCAAGTAGAAATTTATTGTCTCATTTGACCATTCGAGTGATATCTTGAGCGCACATGATTGTTAATTTTAATCAGTGGGCGCTGTGGCTCAGTGATTAGATGCTTGATCACTGAATGAGAGATTCAAGGTTCGCGTCTCAGAAAACATCGAAAAGTTATTTTACGGTCCCACCTTCGAGAACATCTGAAAAATATCCGAGAGTAAAATTGTCAAGTAAATCTCTCAAAAGACAAATTGTAGCTCGAAAATTGCATAAAACTGTAGGTCCCTACTGTTCATGTGTCGCACAGCATAATATGAAATTAGATGCATGTAAAATAAAACAAAATGTGTTTTAAAGCAGCTAAAAGGGTTTAAAAGTCAACGAAATTATGAAATCCAAATCTACTTCCTTTTGTTTCTTCTCTTCATGGCAAATCGATTGATATTTTGGGGTATCGTTAACCTACTATGTTTCAAACGGGTGGGCCATCTGATGATTTATTTTTAAATTAAATGTTATTTTGACACTGACATCACCTTCGCGCTTAAAATATTTACAGGAACACAGTATCAAATCTCCGCGGTATGAAATGAATCGATTTATGCTTAAACAAGATGGGAAATATTGAAAACTTATTCCCAAAGTGACTGCTGTGTTGCCGAAACAATACGAATTTTGAAAAGAAGTTTCGTTCGAAATAATACACCAACCGTGCCTGTTGTACGCAGGTTTGTGAAGAAAGTTAGTGAGATTGACACATTTACTGCCCGAACAAGATGGTGAAGCTGAAGCTGTAATACGCAGCGCTGTCAAAGTTGAAATATACGTACTCCCTATAGCACGCACACAATGCATCTGAAGTACGAAAAGTAGTTGCAGCACAAGTTGAGTCAACTTCAGTTTCCGAACGAGCTACACTACTTTTTGACAGTTAAAAACAAAAACAAAAAAAACGAAAATGGCAGAGCCATCTACGGAGAAATTCATACCATGCGATTTCTTCTTCCTCAGTCATTATTATAAAAATTATAATTATAAAATCCAGCACAAAAAACATTTTCACGAAACACAGTGCGATTAGCTTTCCGTTTTGACAGTTTGAGCAATCGAGCTGCGCTTCACCATTGTGTACGTGCATTGCTAATTCAGTGAGCGACTTATTTGACAGTTTGTACTACAGCGACTTCAACTGCTGCAGCGCTTCTCCATTGTGTTCGGGCAGTTAATTAATTAATCTCGTGTTCGTCGTGTGGAGAAGCGAATGCATCCTCAGCGTGTGACTTTTTGGTGTGGTTTGTGGAATGGCGGCATTATTGGCACGTTTTCTTCGAAGATGAAGATGACAACAACGTTATGGTCAACAGAGAGTGCTGCAGAGGCTTGATAATCGATTTTTTTTTTAATCAAAAACTGAAAAACTGAACTTGGACGACCTCATGTTCCAGCAAGATGGCTCTGCGTGCCATAAAAGCCATTTAACAATCGATCTTTAGCGCATTAGATTCAATAATCGTATAATCAGCCATTTTGGAGATGTTGCTTATCCTCCGCGATTGAACGCCGATTGACTTTTTTTTTGTTTCCAAGAAACATCCCGCTGTTTTAGGATAAACGCCGAGGGCTGAAGTCTTCTTGACAGTTAAATAATTTGTGTAAGAGAATGGTTGCATCTTATACTAGTAATTACTCCAATGATTCGATTCAATTGAATGATCTGTGTTCAAATCCCAATAATGGATAGAATGTTTTTATTTTATTTTTTTTCAAATTTCAAATTTTTGAATTAGCCCCACAAGCCCTCGCTTTAATTGAGTATTGCCCAAATATAAAAAATGAAATATTTGTTGCAGTATTGCATAATGAAAAAGGCCTTGTCCTTCCAAAACAAAACAAATGAAAGTTTTGTAACTCTTGGAATTAGTGATAAAGATACGAGATAGAAAAATGCAGTCTTTCGGACCAGGCCAGGCTTCATTTGAATTTTTCATAATTTGAATTGCAATTTATGATCTAGATTTGTATATACCAAGGTACATACATACCTACATACTAGGGGCGGCTGATAAGTTCGCAGCCTGAGATACTCAAAAACGAGTCATCTTCTCATTAGTGATAGCACTAACTGTGGCACTCTTTAGTAGGAGTTACGAGGCCGGCGGTTTTTCGGCGGTATTAAGGCATTTCACTCGAGGGAGACTATATGGAGAAATAAATTATTTTAGTCGGATCCCTTTTTTCACTTAGTGCCTTAGGCCACGAACTTATCAGCCGTTCCTCGTATGTATGTTCACTTACATAGATCAACCAACTCGTCGAATAAACTTCGACGAAAGCAATTCAATGCTAATATTTCACTCAATAACCCAACAAAACACAGTGCGAACGCATTCGTAACAAACAGGGGTTGTACGAATGAAATTTACGTGATATGTCATACGAACGATTCGATTGAAACTATGGCATACGAATGCTTACGGATCGAAATATGTTGCTCTGAAGTGAGGATTGTACTAGATGGAATATCAGCAAGAGGTCGTTTTTTATTACTACTAACCTAATCGAATGACATTTCGAAAGAACGTTACATGAAAGCCCTCGTTCACAGAAGACTAATACCGAATTGCATTACTGGTTATTCGATCGCGGATAATGCTATACCAAATACATGCATTTACGTGGCGAGCTGTCGGATGAGACGATTTTATCCCAAGATTATGCGACTATTCGAAAATCAACTGTTCCCTAAGGCTGCGGACACATGAAGCGCTTTTTAACGCGCATTGAAACTTCTCTTTAGCGAACGAAAAATCGAAAAAATAAATATTTTAATTCAATAATTTTAATTCGCGAATAATTCCCATAAAGCTGAAAATAGTCTCAATCGCTTTACTACACCAAATCATTTACCAATGAAACCTTTTTTTTTCCAAAATACAACGCCATCGTTAAAAAAGTTTACCAAAGATTTTTCGATGTCATATGTTAATCAGGATTAAAAAAAGAAAAATTTAAAAAAAAGTTTTTTTTTGACTCACACACCCAAAGGTTGTGCTTACAGCCTAAAATTCGACTCAATTAATTGCACATACACCCTGTTTCTGTCGTAAATACTTGGTTAATGGTAAATATTTATGCTGCTGTGTACAGTCAATAGAAGTTTTAGATATTTAGTAGTATACACTCGCATTTAGTGGTCTTTTATTTTATCCTTTGAAAACTAAATAAACAAAAAAGAAAGTAATGGAAGGCAATCGTAAGAAAGTGCCTATAGATGTAAAAAAATAATTGTAAAGTTAAAAGCTGAGGGAAAAAGTTACGGAGAAATTAGTAAAACAGTTAGTAGACCTCGTGCCACAATCCAATCCGTAGTAAAAAATTTAGAAAAAAATAATTCATATGACATGGCTATAGGAAGAGGCAGAAAAAAAAATCCTAACTGCGCGAGATGAACGAGTTATTGAGCTAATGGTCAAGGCTGATCCAAAAATTGGGGCACCTCAAATAGCTTCAAACCTTGAAGTGTCTGGGGGACAAGCGGTAAATCCTCAAGCCATTCGCAATTTGTTACATACTAAGGGTTACAAAGGGTTCGTAGCTCGTAGAAAACCTTTCATATCAAGGCAAAATGCCATCAAGCGCTTGGAGTATGCCAAAGAGTGTGCCAACAAACCAGATGAGTTCTGGAAACAAGTAATTTTTGTCGACGAGAGTAAATACAATATATTTGGTTCAGATGGTCGACGTTTTGTGTGGCGAAAACCCAATAATTCGATGAATAAGGAAAACTTAATCCCGACTGTTAAACATGGCGGTGGAAATGCCATGGTTTGGGGTGCCATGGCAGCTAACGGCGTTGGAAACATCACTTTTGTTGAATGCACAATGGATAGATTCCAGTATTTGTCAATATTAAAAGATAACCTTAAAGCCAGTGCTCAAAAATTGGGAATAGGAGACGGATTTATGCTGGTGCAAGATAATGTCCCCAAACATAATTCCGAATTAATAAGAACTTGGTTGATCTACAATTGCAAATCAAATCTCCCACACCCCCCTCAATCACCCGATCTCAATCCAATTGAGCATTTGTGGGATTTATTGGAACGAAAAGTCCGGCAGTATAATATAACAAATAGACAGCAGTTGAAGCAGGTTATACTAGAGGAGTGGCACAACATATCTCCTGATGAAACTAAAAAATTGGTGGAATCAATGAAAAATCGTTTGAGGGAAGTCATTTTAGCCAAAGGATACCATACATCCTATTAATGCTCATTTAAAGCCTTTAAAATAACAATAAATTTATGTTTATACGTACTGTATGTGCAATTATTTGAGGTGAATTTATGAAGTTGAATTTTGATTTTTGTTTTTTTTTTATCCGACAAGTAAAATATTTAAATATAAAAAGTTAATTACTGTGCATTATAAATGAAAGAAATGATATTTAATAAAATTTTCTAAAATAAACTTTTATTTTTAAAAATAAGCCTTTTTGTGTGCGAAATTATCTGCTGTATGTGCAATTTTTTGATACAGTGTATACGTCCGTAAACAACATATAGCATACACTCAGAGTCAAAAGTGAGTGTACACCCATCAGCTGAAAGTTTTTCGTTAAATACAAATCTACAGAAATAAGTTAGGCCAGATATCGATACGTCAAATTAAAGCCTCAAATATATGCTTTCAAATAAACACGCATTTGAATTTTTAAAAAAACGAACATAAAGGAGTAACATTTAGATCGGCAGATACGCAAACAAGAGATAATATCGGCAAAGTCCCTATGAGAAGCCTTGACAAGAGAATGGGCTAAAATTCCAGAAACCATCACTAGAAATCTTGTCGCATCCATGCCTCGAAGACTGAAAGCCGTTTTAAAGGCCAAAGGAAAGCATACGAGTACGAGATATTAGTAACTAATTTCTCATATGACTAATTGCCTTGAACAAAAATGTGCACTCACATTTGACTCATATTTCAGGCTTTTTTTTAAATTGGGTTAATTATATATCAATTTCTGCGACTGCGGTGTGTACGGTTGGCTCCATTTTGGATAAAAAGATGCCGAAATTTGTTTTTCTCGCGAATGTTTCGTTAAACATTAATTTTATGAACAAAACGTTAAGACTTTTATTGTTCGTGATGATTTCTACAAAAAAAAAACTCTTAACTATAATTTTCGTAAAATTTATCGTTTTCGTTTCGTATATCGTCGAGTTAGATCCACGAGAAGTCGTATGATTTTTCCAGAAATGCACAAAATAAAAGTTGTCTTCTTGTACAGGTTTTTTCACTTAACGCAGTCAAACTTTAGGCCTAATCAAACTAATAAAAAAGTTAGGTGATATTAGGTGGTTATCTAATCTACCTGTCCCCATTTCCATGCAAAGGGTTTTTACCTTTTAAAGTACTTAAAATCTGCATTGGTTAAATTTGATGGATGTAGTATGATTGTAAAGCCAATGAAATTTCCTATCCAAATACTAGAGGACGTCGAATTTTCACAAACAAAATTTGTGTAGAAAGTTAACATTGATGTCATCCATTAAACTAAGGCTAACCTTAAAGTGTAATAGACCGTTGGATAGGAAATTTAAGTGGGTTTACAATCATACCACACTCACCAGTTGGACCATTAAAAAGTTTTAGTATTGAAACAAGTACTTATTATACAAGAAAATGCACTTTGCTCGGTAACATGAAATCTTTTCATTTTAATAAACCCACAGACATTTTATGAAAATATTTGTTGGAAAGTTAACATCGATGTCATCTATTACATATAAATAAAGGCTACCTTTATAGGGTAATACATCGTTGGATAAGAAATTTGATTGGCTTTGTTCTGTAGCCCTTTAGCTAGGAAATAAATTTTCTTGTTGTGATACACATACAGTGAATATGTATGATATAATAATGTAAATTGAAGTTTTTGCATTATTTTAAAAAAACTTAGATAATCACAAATTTTTTTGTTCTTAGTGCATTTTTATTAATTATTAATTCATTGTAATTTACTTGCTAGACAAAATACGCTTAAAACTAGCCTACTCGTGACTAACTTATCTATGTTAATCTAACTTAATGGCCTATGCGGGCGCTCTAAGCTAAACCTAATACTTAAAACTATGTCTTTCGACGTAACCTAACTTAAATTTCTAATTATTTATTTTTTTTTATTTTTATTATTAATAATTACTAAGAAAAGTTTTATTTAAATGAAAAAACTTATTACATGAACTTTTTGTGATTGTTTCTTATACATATAAAACTTATAAACTATTTTAAAATAAATCTTAACCTACCTTATTCTACCTTAATTTATCTTACTCTAACTTCGTAATTATATACGTATTTTTTTTATATTCCAGTGCTGTTGTTTTTTTTTAGATCCAAGTGCTATGTTGTTCTTGTTTTTTTTTATATATACATATATATATACATATACATATATATATATATGTTATCTAAAAATCTACCTAAAAACTACCTAACCCTAAGCTATGTAAGCCGGCCATAGAAAAACCAGCCAACATCAAACTGGCTACCCTGGATTATGGGGAAACAACGAAGGAGTTCCCTCTTGTTCGGCTAGCCACCAAAAATGTCCGTACTGACATTGTACGTCGTCTATATCGCGACTCGATACCGCTCTACTAAACCGGAGACGCTCCACACTGCTGTATGCGACGTCTCTGTCGTAGTTGAGTCGCCTATCCGCAGCTGTCCGAGCAACATGGAAGATAAGCCGCACCGCCAATCTGTCCTGGATCAGACCTTTCTCATCGAGGTAGAGGAATGCCTCTGGGGGAACAAAGCCGTTAAGGCGCACTCTCTCGTGGTACCTGTAATTAGGGTAATAAGCCCCAGAGATCAGGTTATTCATCGAGCTCATTGCTCTTGCAATATGCCTTCGAGTCAGCTGGATCAGGAAATTTTCCACCCTTATTAGGTTAGCCCTGTTGTACAGGACCTCATTGGGATAGAATTGTATGTACTGGGACTCTGGTGTTCTGTATAAATGAAGGCAATCCCTCTCAAACAACCGAATCTTTTCCAACAAGCTTGCTCCCACGTTGAACCACACGGGGCATCCATATACGAGCATGGGCCGAATGAGGGTCATGTAGCAGATTACCTTTACCCTTGCAACGAGTTGCTTGCTTTAAAAAAGTCTCTTTGTAAGGGTAAAAGCATCTTTGGCTCTGGTCAGAGCAGCATCTATGTATATGTTTGTTAAAATATAGATATTGGTCTAACCAGAGCACCAGGTATCTGACTACACTTCGACACGCAAGTGGCTGTCCGTGCGGTCCCACGACGGAGAACTTTCGCCAATTCTTTCTGGTATCCCTAGAGGCCCCAGACAACGGCGTCCTAAAAAGAATGGTTTCCGATTTCTGGAAGTTGATCTTCAACTTCCAGTCATCACAATATCGCTGAATCTTATCGAAGTCAAGTTGCAAGAGCAGTGCAATGACCTCGATTTTTAATCCTGATCTGTACGCAATCAAGTCGTCTGCGTACGCTATGGCATGGTGAAGTGATCCTATGAGATCGCTCGTGTAAATGTTGAAGAGGATCGGTGAATTAGCAGCACCTTGTTGCAAACCGTTTTTAATTAGAAATGTTCCAACAGAAGTCACATTGCCATTTTTGGCAATGAACTGTCTGCTGGTGAGCATGTTATAAAGTATGTACAGCAGTGGTTTACTTATGCCCAGCCTTCTTCAAGTCAATCAGGCAGGCGCCCGTGCATTGGTTCTTGCTTTTGTTCCATTGGATACCGATACCAGTTTAGACGCGGCATTTATTGTATCATGCCCCGCCTTAAAACCGAATTGGTTACCCAGAATTATATTATTGTTCTCAGTCCACTTAAGCAGGGCTCTATTGATAACTTTCTCGAATACCTTGCTGATGTTCGGAAGGACACTTATCGACCGGGGATTTGCCGGATTGGAGGTGTCCTTACCCCTTTTGAGGAGGGTTCTATCACTGCTGTTTTCCAATGCACTGGATAATGTGCATTATTCAGCGCATTGTTAAACAGAGTGGTGTAAATGTCCACAGCTTCTTAAGGGAGATATCGAAGCACAATGTTCGACACTCCGACGATTCCCATAGATTTCTTCCTTCTCAATGATTCGAAGATCGCTTGGAGCTCCACCTTCGATATGTACGGGGGATGTACCCTTTCATTGGCGATTACATTATTTGCCATAATATCGTCATTTAACTCGGTAAAACCTATGTTCTCGGATCGCCAGTGCTCCATATCATTTCGAAGGCAGAAGTTATGCACAAGGTCGCGATTTTCCAATTCGCGGTTCGGGCAAATGGTATCATTCACCTTGTACAATTCCCGGAAAATCGCTCCTATAGCTTCTACCTTCTCCTGACACGGAAGGTCGTTTTCATTGTTCCTCCGAAATATTTTATTTATTTGCGGAAACATACTCGGGTCCACAACCCGTTTTTACAATTTTACGAATTTTGTTGTTCCAATGCAAATTTACAGAAAGTCTGTAGTTATCCCTGATTAATTTCTAGAGGTTTTTAATCGACGACTTCAGCGTCCTAACCTCCGAGATTTGTCTGTCAGTAAACTGTCTGTACAAGGTTTTTTAGTCTCGACAGCTGTCTACTTTTGTATTGGTGTAGTGCGTCAATTGTTGCATTGCGGAATATGTCTGCGTTGTCAGTATGTTGATACCGAGGTATCGTACTCTCCATAGTTCGTTTAATTGTCTCGTCCATTTGTTTTAGGTACCAATCAATCTCCTCGTTTGACAGATTCCTATTGGACGGTAGGTAGAGCGAGTTCGAGGAGAGTGCTCTTGTCATAACTCTGGAGAAGCGAGTCCAACCACAATCACTCAAATTTCATTAAAATCTGTTTAGTGATTTTCGAACACCCTTCCGTTATAGTGTCTCTTATTCTTCGGATTAAAAATTAACCAAAATAAATGAAAAGCTAGAAGAATTTCACGGAACAGTAACGGGCCCGACTAAGCTAAATTTATTATTAATTTTATTGTATCTGAGAAACGAATGCTTCCGCAAGTTTCTGTCGCAAACAAACTAAAGCCTAATATGGTTGGACCTTCAGCAGAATTAATGTGAGAAAAATATACGAGTATGTCGATATGATCAACATGAAATTAAGTTCTGGAAAAACAGATGTGAAAGATGTTATAAAAGATTGAGCCAAGAACGGAGCGTTGTGGTATACTTGAATATTGTTCATTAGGATAAAAATGATTATTTTCGACCACTGAGTCCTGCACTTATCCGGGTTGCAAGGAGGATGAGAAGAGCTTTGAGCTGAGCTCTCTTAGACATTTTAGTTTCGGGAAAATCCTGAAGTTCACTTGACATACAGGACGTTTCTCGGATTCCTAAACCCTATCCGAATTTCCTATGCCTACGTTAGAAGGATTCAGTCCGAAATGAAATACTTGTTTTTTTCTCAAAATTGAATTTATTTTTCAATATAGTCTCCTTTCAGATACACATTTCCTAAAGATTTTATAACCCTTCCCAAAAATATGATTTCTCAAACTCTGCAAAATAGGCATTTGTTGCATCGATAATTTCTTCATTCGATGAAAATCGTTTTCCGCCGAACCATATCTTCATATTAGGAAACAAGAAATAATCGCACGTAGCCAAATCTGGAGAATAGGGTGGATGAGCAGTTCATATCGCAATTCAGCTAATTTAGTTGGTGCATTATCGTGATGAAACAGCACTTTTTTCTTCTTCAAATGGAGTCGTTTTTCAATCAATTCTGCATTAAATTTATCTAATAAATTGGCATAGTACTATCCGGTGATCGTTTTCCCCTTTTCCAAATAGTCAATGAAGATTATGCCGTGGGAATCCCAGAAAACAGTTGCCATGACTTTTTCGGCCGACGGAACCGTTTTTGCCTTACGTTCGCCTGCAGAAGTCCACTGTTTTGATTGTTCCTTTATTTCTGGCGTGTAGTCGTGTATCTAGGATTCATCAACTGTTACGAAACGCTGTAAAAATTCACTTAAATTGCGCTTGAAGAGTTCCAAATTCTATTTTGAAATCTTCACCCGAACCCGTTTTTGGTCCACCGTCAGCAAACGCGGCACCCAACTTGCCGATAATTTTTTCATGCCCAAATGGTCATGCAGGAATCGAATGACGGTATCATTTGAAATTGTTACAATCTCACGAACCTTGACCTGGCGATCGTCCAACACAATATCCTGGATTTTGTTGACCATTTCTTGCGTTGTGACGTCAAATGGACGTCCTGGGTGCTCAGCGTCCTTTGTGCTCGTACGACCTCAATGAAATTCAGTGAAGCACTTGTGTACCATTCCATGCAAGGGAGCAGAGTCTCCATAATATTTTTTAAGTCTGTCTTCAGTCTCTTTAATGGTTTTACCGCGCAGAAAGTAGTGCTTTATTAAAACACGAAACTCATTTTTCTCCATTTTGACCAAATCTCACAAGCCAAAGTTCTTTCGATCACTGTAAAAAGCTACGTGCTTGACAGATCTATTTGATTTTTTTTTTGTCTATGCCGAGAAAGAATCGAAGATGTCAGAAACAAATCCTCTATGCGATCCGAGCGCCATCTTGCGTTAAAGTCACTGACTTATCGAACAGCTCTTGTGAGCCCTTGTGAGGTAAACACTTACATACATACGAGTATATCAAAAGTGAAAAACTATTTTCCTGACTTTAGTAGATTTCTCAGGATTTACTTTCTCATTTTTGTCTAAAGTATTAAATTATTCCTTCAGTGAGCGAAGGACTTTTTTTGTTCTTCAATGTGTATGAGCTTGGCTGTGTGAATGCTCAAGTCTACGTATATATAATACACCCCTTCTTCAGGTAGTACAAGAGTCAATTCAGGCCGGAACTAACTATGTCCCTACAAAATCCAGAAATTACACAAACATAGAGAGTGCTCTATACGTGGGTGGTAGCATTTTGAAAAATACTTTAATTATTAATTGAATCTTTTTAAATATACTCCCTAGAACCTCCCCTTCATACACATTCGAAAATTTGTTTGCCTCCTAATCATTAAAAATTCATAAAAAAATAGATCGATATCTATGTGCATAATACCTGATAAGACGAAATCGTAAAATAATATTTTGAGTCAAATGCACATTTCAAACAATCATACACCATGACAGATAGATCTTATCTCATAGACATTAGAATAATTTAGATACCCCCCTCAACGGAGGGTGTATTCAACAACAACCACCATCGATTGGGAGCTAACACATTGACCAAAAGATACAAATTTTTGAACGTATTAAGTCAAAGCCAAAAATGCATACTTAATCACTGCACATTGATTCATTGTCAATAAAAGTATACTTTGTCCCAATTCCCAAGTAGGGGAAAACAGAAAACTCACCCCTAATAATGTCAACTGTTTTCTTCTTTTCTTTTTGTGATACTATTACATTTTTGAATGAAAAAAAGTGGGAAAATACGCAAGGGGCGGAGCATGGTTTCCACTTTTTTTTTTTTTTTTGAGGAAAAACTTATCAGTTGTGAGTTTTTGGGGTGTTTTATCGGTTTTTTGAAATAATTTTTATTTTTATTTTTTTTTTTGTTTGTTCCTTCTGTTAGAGTAGAAAGGAGGGTTGATTGCTCAGTTGGAATTTTGATTTCAGTATTTATTTACACTTTTTACAAAAAGGACATAGCGTCGCGCGCATGATCAAGCGGTTAATTATTTTCGCGAAATTTAATTTTTGAATAAAACAAAATTTTTTTTACGATTTTTCGAAAGTGTAAGTGGTGAAAGAAGTTCAAATGGTGTTACAAGTGGCTAACCACCCACCAAAACCAAATAAGTTCAGTCACACATGACAGTTTTCATTGAAAGTGAACCTGTGGAGGAAGTAGGATCCCATACGAAATAATAAAAATAAATTGAAAGCTCACACACGACGGACGGCGAAAAAGTCGACAAATAAACGAAACTTTACATGAGTACGTACTACTGCCCGAAATATACTTAGATATATAAAAATATTTTCAGGATAAATTCTCTGTGTGCGTTGTGGGGGGATAGATGCCTGTGTAGGAAATTTGTATTCTCATCCTCAGAGATGCTGGCAGAGAAACATAGTGTAAGACCCACAACCACCCAGAATTGTTTCCCTTATTAGTATCCTGGTTCATTTGTTGCCTACCAACATTCATACACAGTACACACACCGACCGTCCATTTCAGCTCCCTGTGCCGGTGGGTGGTGTAAACTATCTTCCATATGGAAACTTAATTTATGTTTGCAACAGCGCATAGAATTTGTTTCATTTTCTAGCGAAACGAAAGGAATTTATTCTTTTATTTCTTTTTTTTTTTTTTGTCAGTCAATGTGGAAAAATGGAAAAAATGGGGAAGAGAAGGAAGAGTGATTTTTTTTTGCGTTTTGTTGAATCCCATTAAATCGGATGACTGTGTGTTGTATATATACGAGTATGTGAAGGAAGAATATTGGTAAAAAGTTTTCTATTTTCCAACTCCTCATTACGTTGGTCCGAAATGAGAAGCCGTATATTTGAAAAGGGATGCTGACACAAGTGGAAGTAGGTTTCTCCTTACCATCATCTTGTGGTAGAGTGGATGGTGTGATATTATGGGCGATAATTATGGAGACAATTTCTGTGGAAGGGATAATTTTTAATTAAAGGCTGGCTTTTTGAATGAGGAGCTTTTTGCCCGTTTGAGGATGACAATTATAATTTTTTATGAATGAGTTTATTTTTAGCACAATACATGAGTTATAATGGTCACTGTGGTGCTATCCCAGGCGGTATCAGAATCAATACTTATATGTGGCATATTACTGCAACAAATTTAGTAATGGATCTATTTTAAGACTATTTGTTTAGATAAACTTGTCTAGAGAAGATATAAATAGAACCTATCGCAACTGATTCAGCAACCTTAGAGAGTTCTGGAAAATATCTAAAAATAGGCAAATCTTTTTACAAATCAGTTATTACAGTGATAAGCATGAGCTCCTGAAAAGTCATCTGTGGTTAACTGATGGCTTTGTTCCCAAACAAATTTCAATAAAACATGTATTGGCAAATAAATCAAAAACAGTTGATCATCACTAATAATATAGAATTGAGTGGTTTATTTTTCTGTTCGATGCGTATTAGTTTCACCCACTTTTACTTCAAAAATGGTTTAGAAATACATGCAGTTATTATTTATTTATTTTATGAGGTATATGTACAGTGTAAACAAAATATCTTAAGTAAGAAATATGTACAAATTTTCTGGTGTCGAAAAGTTCCACTATGTTAAGCCAGGTGTTCTTTAGGTTTTGTTTTGAAGGTTTAGCTTCTTCTCGTTACGGCTGGGCTATGCAAACGGCATCGATATCATCGTTCATTTCCAAAAAAGCGCTATAGAAACTTTTGCGTCTATTGAAATCTAGGATAGAGTTCGTTTTCAAGTAAACGAAATACACGCTGTTGACCAACAAAGAAGAATCTGTCCACTATCTAAGACAAGTCGTCACTGACGACAGTTTTAAATTCAAAGTTATAAAGGCCTTTATCTACCTCGGAGTAAACGTAAACTCCCTCACAAGTGATCAGGTTGGAATATTTATCGCAAATTTGACTACTCAGAAAATTCTTTTTTTTTTTAATGTGCTGTCTTTAACCACAATCTTCGATTTTTGGACCATTTAAGTCACACTTAAAAATTATGAATTTAATCTATGACTTCCACTTTTTAATTTTGTTCACCTATTGTGAATGCACCTACTATCAAAGAACTACTACTTTTTCCGGACTGGTTCGATTAATTGTATCGCTTAAGCACTAATCGCTTAGTGACTAACTGAACGGGTCTAGCAATCTTTTTTCTTCCACTTCATGCTGATCATTTTTCTGGGTTTTTTTGAATAAACATAAATTAATTATTTACAAAAGATGTACAAATGCTGCACTATTAATTTGAGATACAAAATTATACTTAATATTGTCGATGGAAAATACATATCACAATAATATGTTCGTAGCATGGCACAAATACTCGTCGATTTATTGAGTGCTTTTATGCTATAAGAAATTCGAAATTTGACTACTTCATCGTTTTAAGAAATGGCAACGCTGAAATTGACTAGGTAGAATCTATTGAAACTGAACCCACAACAATGTTCCAGACAGGTGTGTCTCCGAGGTAGAATTAAAGTAGATTTTTTAATCATCTAGCAGTTTTCCATCATAACTTTCCAATTTTAGAAAAGAGTGTCTATTAGAAGTTATAGAAATCAGCTCTCGAACTTCTAGCCCTTCTAGTATATATTAATATATCTCTACTCAGACAATTCAAATTTAGCCAATTTTTTACTTGCTGAAAATTACTATTTACATAAATCATTTTTGACACATGTAAGAATATGCCCAAACAATCTTTTTAGCTTTTAACGCACTTTTCAAAAAAAAAAAAATAGTTTTCGCTTCTTATCGATTTCGCCTAAATTTGAAAACTTAACTATTTACAAACGAACAGCACATATGGAGCAAGTACGTGCGATCTAGTCGTGCCCTTCTTCTTATTTCTTCTACCAAACAGCTTTATTTCATTAATTTTTAAAGCATTTTTATTAGATTTCAATTAATTTTTAACTTACTTGCGTTTAAAACTAGCTTAACTAACTTAACTATGTTATTCTAACTTACTGGCCCTATGCAGGCGCTCTAAGCTAAACCTAATGCTTAAAACTATGTCTTTCGACGTAACCTAACTTAAATTCTTTATTCGTTTTTTTTAACTGTAATAATTACTTAGAAAACATTTTTTTTTTAAACTTAGTACATGAACTGATTTTTTTGTCTTATGCCAACCAAACAGTTTATCACTGTTCCATATCGCGCTCGTAATTTATAAACTCAGTACTCGTACATTATGTTCGTTGCAAATTGACAACGAACTAAGCTCGCAAATTTTACATTTGGTCCCTCAATTCTTAGCACCGAATCACGAAGTCTGAAAACAAGCACTGACGTCTCAAAATGTTCAGAATCTTCAGATTTGTATGTATACTTTTGCTTAAAAAATGATAAGCGCCAGGGACTTGAATTTGGAAATAATTCCCATAAATCTAGAATTGATCTCAATCGCTTTATTATAAGTCCATGAATAACATATCAATGTTCACCATCCTGGGGGTATACGTTCGGCGCCATTTTGAAAATGAGGAACGAAGCTTATTTGCGGGCACGAGTATCTCAGTAAAGGTTAATTTTAGGAACGAAAATGTGAGGACTTTTATTGTTCACGATAATTTTGTACCAAAATTCCAAAACAAGATTTCTAAGCTGTTGATCCTTAATTCGAAAATACTCTAAAATCATAAATTGATTTTTGTAAAAGGAAATAAGACACTCAAAGAAACTTGCTTAAACGTTACAAATTTATTTATTCGATACGACTTGTCGCTTTAAATTATATAATAACAAATAAATGCTCGATTGGATTGGGTTGGTGAATACGTGTATATCATTTACATTCATTTGTTTAACGAATATTTAGGCGGCAACTTTTAAATCTTATTCAACAAATACCTTCTTTTAGAAAAAGATCGGTCTTCATCAGAGTTTTTAACAGACTTTGTTCTTTCTTTGCGTAGTTTTTAGCAAGTACTTAAGAACATTATAGTGCGATAGCTTTCCGGTAATCTTTAGATTTATCTGGCTTAAGAATAGCTTTAACTTTCGTTCGCTTGAACGCAGCTGGGGTTGTCCCTGAGTCCAGTATACGGCTGTAGAATTCTGCCAGCCATCGCCTTGTGTTTTATCTGCTTTCTGGAAGAAACTGGGCGATAGCTTTCCGGTAGGTCTTTGCGTAGCAGACTTCATGCTTTCCTGCTAGAGTGGGTGAAGTTAAGATGGTTGACAGTTGATATCCACTTTTTTGTGGGTCAGTAGTTTGTTGCCAATTTCAGGGTCTCCAGATTCCTCAAAGTTGTCACAGAGTCGTTCGCTTTCTTCGGTCCACCCAGGAATGTAGGAATGTACTACTTCCGAAAACCACAGGGAATATTTTTTTTTTGCCAGTTGCTGTAACAATTCTAACAAATCTGTCATAGTTCTGGGTCAATAGTGAAATGAACCTTAAGCATGAGACGAGCTCATTAGCGAAGCTATTCCAAAAATGAAATTTAATCGTATTTTATGCAAAATCAGTTAGTGGGATTTGGATTCCGATATCGATTAAGACTAGGCGGTATTGACTATTCAGAAAATTCGGCAGGTCTGTTCTGAAAGCAGGGAGAGGATGGTGTTCCGGATCGCAGGTTACGAAGCACAGATCCGGGATTCGTCATCTACGAGAGTGAAAGGTCGCTTTATCTTTATATCCTGTGGTCGTGTTATTTTCATATCTCCACAAATTACGGTGGCTATTAAAATCACCAATGAAGACTCTGGGTTGATCTGGGGTTTCGAGTATATTAGGCGGTCACGGTGTTGCAGGAGTTTTGTATATATTTACAATATGGATGGAGGCCTCAGTGTCTCTAGCCTTTTGAGCAGCGTCCAATGCAGTGTGAGTTTCTGGGATGATGGCTACATCGATGTTGTTAGTCAATAATAGTGTTGATGGCCAGAAGAGTAGTCTTGCTTATCTGGTTTCCTTTTCTAATAGATCATTTAGCGTTATTTTGGGTGTACCACGTGGAGGCGATCTATCATTACAAAGCTTACGAGTATTTGCATCATTTATTTTTCTTCTTCGACTTGACTGTCAATTACATTAATGTCTGCGATTCTTGATTTGATTCCAATTCCAAAATGAAATGTCCATCACTGAATTACAAAACATTAATAAAAAAAGAAAACTAAAAAAAAATAACTGTATCTATAAGAGAAGTAGTCAATCAATAACTGAGATTTTACTTTTACATATTTTAATAAGGGTCCAGCATTACATCACTAATCAAATTATGATTGATCCGTGGACCCCTATGTCTTCTAATATACCCACTCCATGTATCTTTTTGTACTAACCATTGGTTTTCTATAATTTTCTAGTAATAACAAAAATGGCTGCATCGATATATGCAACCCCACCACCCGATTTGAGCAGCGAGGACACAGCACTAAGTGATGCATCGAATTCTTCCCAAATAAGTAATACAAGTTCCCAGCACAGTAGTTCCAAACACACATCGACATCAGCTGCTGGAGAAAGAAGAGGAGGAGACCGTGGAGAAGGTAGAATAAGCGGAGGCGGCGGTGGATTGGGAGGAAGTAAAAAGCATCACAAACGTAGCATAGCCGACGTTTTAATGGGCCATAACCAAGCGTTGATGGCACGAAACCTTACATCATCCTCCAGCTCGGCATTGCTGGATGCCATACAATTCGATCAATCGAAAAAGAGAAGAAAACAGTCAACGCCTATCCGGTTGGCGGCATTAAATCTTAGTGCCAATGGTGGCACCAAAGCAGCTGGCGAACTATCAACGGAAATGTCCAGTCTGCCAGGGGATGATGAACATGAGCATGACAATGGGAATGTAAAAGAGGAACAGAATCCGGAAGATGACAGTCAAAATGAAGATTACGACGAGAAACTGTCGAAGATATTTCTACCGAAACTCGTCGGTCAACTTAACCCCTTTGAGTTGTTACACAGAAACATATCACCACTGGGAAACTTCCAGGAACACAGAAAGATAAGATCTCCCGAAAGGGAGGAGGAGACTGAGAGACAAGAAAATCAAGATACCCTCGCGAACTATTCACAGATATTCTGCAAGGAGTGTGGCGAGAACTTTGACTCGGATCTGAGGTTGAGAGTTCACATTCTGCAGGAGCACTCAGTACATCGACAGCAAGATGACGATAAAAGAAATGCATCTGAGGAGCAAAACCCACTGGATATGCTATCATCAGTCAAAGTGAAGTTAGAGAGAACCGATGATGAGGAGACAACATCCCCCATGCAAGACGGTCGAATGATGCAGAAGCCTGAGCAATGGTTGTCTGCAATGCCTAGCTTGGGATTTCCATTTCCACCAGAGGCTGCAGCGGCAGCTTTCTCCAGTGGCTATCTATCGCAGCTTCCACTCCTCGGAGTTCCACCAGCATTTCCATCTGTTGAGGGACTCACACGACCTCCACTAAGAATATTCAACCCAGAGGCGTACTGTGACCTTTGCAATAAGGAATTCTGCAACAAGTACTTCCTGAAGACGCACAAGGCCAACAAGCATGGAATATATGACCCCGCGTGTACGTCAACAGACTCTGGAATGACAAACGCACCACCAATGGGAACTATGACTCAAGTTTTCCACCTACAACTTCAACAGCAACAACAAATGGAGCAACAACAAGCTCAGTTTCAGGCACAACAACACCAACATCAGCAGCAACAACAACAACAACAGCAACAGCAGCAGCAGCAAATAGCTCCCCCCACTCCGATGATACCGTGTGACGTTTGCTCAAAGAAATTCACCAACATCTTCGCTATGAAGCGCCATCGTTCCAAGGCACACGAGGTACCACCACCTACGGCGAACAATCCCACCACAACCACTACCACCGCCACTTCAGCAGCCAGTACAAGTCCACATGAAATGAAATATGATCCGGAAATCACATCAATGGGACATTTAAATGAAAAGGAT